>JAJONR010000370.1:102500-121443 GCA_029582245.1 Solanum etuberosum
CTATTTCATTCTAATATAATAATAGATGGCTATGTTGAGACTTAGTGTCTAGACTTCCACTTTTCTTTATGAAAATTTTATACTTGAAATGCATTTTTACTCTTATTGTTCTATTGCTTATGTTATGATATGCTAAGTGGCTTGTATGGAGTCCATCGAGGTTCTATACGCCATGTTACATCTAGGGGGTACCCCTGGGTCATGACAAACTTGGTAATCAGAGCACAAGGTTTAGAAAGATTCTAGGATTATGTCTCAGAAGCCACGTGTAGTAGAGTCTTAATCATGAGATTGAAGCGCGCCACATTTATGAGTGAGAAGCTACAAGATGCTTAGGAAATTCCACTTCTTTCATTACTCTTAACTCGTGCGATAGAGTTTAACTCTATAAGATCTCTCTTCTCATCCTTTCCCTTTGTTCTTCAGGATATAAATACTAAAAGGGCTAATGCAAGAAGGATGGAGGGTGACAACGTGAAACAAGGAGCTCCTTCTCAAGATCCTCAAGCTCCGATTGACCCTTCAGCTATGTCAAATGCTGAGGTTAGGTCATCTTTTCAAATGTTGGCCCAAGCTTTGGCGGCTCAAGCCAATAGAGATGTTGTAGCTCCTGTGAATCCTAATGTGAATTCCGCATCTTCAAGAGTGACGAACTTTGCTAGGATGAACCCTCTGGATTTTTATGGCTCCAAAGTTGAGGAAGATCCTCAAGAATTTGTGGATGAGGTTTATAAAGTACTTGCTATTATGGGGGTGACTTCAGTAGAGAAAGCGGAGTTAGCCGCTTACCAATTGAAAGGTGTTTCTCAAGTGTGGTATAATCAATGGAAGGCCAGCAGGCTGGTAGAAGCGGGTCCCATAGAGTGAGAATTGTTTAAATCAGCGTTTCTTCATAGGTTCTTTCCCTGAGAGTTGAGGGAAGCTAAGGTGGAAGAGTTCTTTAACCTTCATCAATGAGGTATGAGTGTGAAGGAGTATGCCCTAAAGTTTACTCAATTGTCCAAGTATGCTCCAACTATGGTGGCGGATTCGAGGGCTAAGATGAGTAGGTTTTTAACGAGCGCGTCCATCATGGTAGAAAAGAATGTCGTACGGCAATGCTCCATCACAATATGGATATCTCACGTCTTATGGTGTACGCCCAACAAATTGAGGAATCAAAACTCAAGGAAAAGAATAGGAAGGTGAAAAGAGCTAGGACCGATGATGGGAACTTCTCCAATACTAGGTCCGGTGGATAAGGTCGACCAAGGTTTAAACAAAGGTTTTCCAACAAAGGTTCCTCTAGTGCTCCAAGGGTCAACAAAGATAGGGTTTCCAACTCTAAACCTCAAGGAGGTTATGGTAGTGGTTCTTATGTGGCTAGATCTACTTTTGTGAAGTGTGGAAGAAAACACGATGGTAAGTGCCTAGTTGGCACGGATGATTGTTTTAGTTGTGGAAAGAGTGGTCATAATATGAGAGGTTGTCCAATGCTTATGGCTAAGGGAAGAGAGGACAAGGAAGCTCCTCCTACTGGTTCAAACTCCAATGCTCCCAAGCAAAACCGCTTCTATGCTCTCTAAAACCGAGGTGAACAAGAGAATCCTCTGGACGTGGTCACCGGTATGTTAAAAGTTTTCCATATAGATGTGTATGCTTTGTTAGACCCCGGCGCTACTTTATCTTTTGTGACGCCATATGTGGCGATGATATTTGATGTGCTCCCCTATGTGTTGTTAGAACCTTTTTCTGTCTCTACTCCTGTTAGTGATTCTGTGGTGGCTAAGAGGGTTTATAGAAGATGCCCCATTTCCCTATCCCATAGAGTTACTCTTGTCGATTTGGTAGAGCTTGGAATGTTAAATTTTGATGTTATACTTGGTATGGATTGGCTGCAATCTTGTTACGCGTTGATTAGTTGTAGACCTCGGGTAGTCAAGTTTAAATTCCCCAATGAGCCTATCCTTGAGTGGAAGGGGGGAAATTCTATCCCTAAGGGTAAGTTTGTCTCATGTTTGAAAGCTAGAAAGATGATCTCCAAGGGTTGTATTTACCATCTTGTTAGGGTGAGGGATGTAGATTCTGAGACCCCTTCTCTTGAGTCGGTCCCCGTAGTATATGAGTTTCCGGAAGTGTTCCCCGATGATCTAACCGGTATTCCTCCCGAACGGGAAATAGACTTCGGTATTGACCTTCTCTCAGATACACAACCTATCTCTGTTCCTCCTTATAAAATGGCTCCGACGGAACTTAAGGAGTTGAAAGAACAATTGAAGGATCTTTTGGATAAAGGTTTCATCCGGCCAAGCATCTCTCCTTGGGGTGCTCCGGTGTTTTTTGTTAAAAAGAAAGATGGGTCTCTTCGTATGTGTTGTTAAAACCTTTTTCTGTCTCTACTCCTGTTAGTGATTCTGTGGTGGCTAAGAGGGTTTATAGAAGATGCCCCATTTCCCTATCCCATAGAGTTACTCTTGTCGATTTGGTAGAGCTTGGAATGTTAAATTTTGATGTTATACTTGGTATGGATTGGCTGCAATCTTGTTACGCGTTGATTAGTTGTAGACCTCGGGTAGTCAAGTTTAAATTCCCCAATGAGAATATCCTTGAGTGGAAGGGGGGAAATTCTATGCCTAAGGGTCAGTTTGTCTCATGTTTGAAAGCTAGAAAGATGATCTCCAAGGGTTGTATTTACCATCTTGTTAGGGTGAGGTATGTAGATTCTGAGACCCCTTCTCTTGAGTCGGTCCCCGTAGTATATGAGTTTCTGGAAGTGTTCCCCGTTGATCTAACCGGTATTCCTCCCGAATGGGAAATAGACTTCGGTATTGACCTTCTCTCAGATACACAACCTATCTCTGTTCCTCCTTATAGAATGGCTTCGGCGGAACTTAAGGAGTTGAAAGAACAATTGAAGGATCTTTTGGATAAAGGTTTCATCCGGCCAAGCATCTCTCCTTGGGGTGCTCCGGTGTTGTTTGTTAAAAAGAAAGATGGGTCTCTTCGTATGTGCATTGATTATCGTCAGTTGAACAAAGTGACCATTAAGAACAAGTATCCTCTTTCAAGGATAGATAATTTGTTTGATCAATAACAAGGGGCAAGTTATTTCTCTAAGATTGATCTCCGGTCGGGTTATCACCAATTGAGGGTGAAAGGAGGAGATATTCCGAAAATGGCATTTAGGACCCGATATGGTCACTATGAGTTTCTAGTAATGTCCTTTGGTTTGACTAACGCTCTAGCGGCGTTCATGGACTTGATGAATAGAATATTCTGACAATATCTTGACATATTTGTGATAGTGTTTATCGATGATATTTTGATCTATTCAAGGAGTGAGAATGAGCATGTTGACCATTTGAGAATTGTATTACAAGTTCTTAAGGACCATCAACTGTGAATTTTGGTTAAGGTCTGTGTCTTTCCTTGGACATATTGTGTCAAGTAGGGGTATTGAGGTGGATCCAATTAAGACGGATGTGGTCAAGAGTTGGCCTAGACCTCAATCACCGACATAAATCAGAAGCTTTTTGGGTTTGGCCGGTTATTATAGAAGATTTGTTGAGGGGTTTTCTTCCATTGCCTCTCTGATGACGACTTTGACTCGAAAGAAAACTAAGTTCATTTGGTAGGAAGATTGTGAGAAACGTTTCCAAGAGTTTAAAGATAGACTTACTTCCACTCCAGTGTTGACCTTTTATGGTTTATTGTGATGTCTCTAGAGTTGGGTTGGGATGTGTGCTTATGCAAAATAGTAAGGTGATTGCCTATGCCTCAAGGCATTTTAAAGTCCATGAGAAGAATTATCCTACCCATGACCTTGAGTTAGCGGTGATTGTTTTTTCGTTAAAATTATGGAGGCATTATGTATATGGGGTTCATGTTGATGTGTTTACCGATCACAAGAGCTTACAATATGTGTTTAGTCAAAAGGATTTGAATCTTCGCCAAAGAAGGTGGCTTGAATTATTGAAAGATTATGACATGAGTGTTCTTTATCACCCTGACAAGGCCAATGTGGTAGAGGATGCTCTTAGTCGATTGTTTATGGGAAGTGTTGCTCATGTAGATGATCATAAGAAAGAGTTGGTTCGGGATGTTCATAGGTTGGCCCGGTTAGGTGTTCAATTAGTGGATTCCACCTAGGGTGGTGTTATGGTCCATAATGGTTCCGAATTGTCCTTTGTAATGGATGTGAAGTTTAAGCAAGGCCTTGATCATATTTTGGTTGAATTGAAAGAGGCGGTACTTAAGAAATCCATTGAGGCTTTCTCCCAAGGGGGAGATGGTGTACTTAGATACCAAGGTTGTTTATGTGTTCCTAATGTAGATGACTTGAGAGAGAAAATCGTGTCGGAAGCTCATAGTTTCTCGATATTCTATTCACCCGGGAGCCACCAAGATGTACCGTGACTTGCGGGAGGTCTATTGGTGGAATAGGATGAAGAAAGATATCGCAGAGTTTGTGGCTAAGTGCCCTAATTGTCAACAAGTTAAGGTTGAGCATCAAAGACCGGGAGGCTTATCCCAAAATATATGTATCCCCACTTGGAAGTGGGAAGAGATAAATATGGACTTTATTGTGGGTTTGCCTCGCACCCGGAGATAAAATGATTCTATATGGGTTATCATAGATCGGATGACCAAATCAGCTCACTTTATTCCCATCAAGGTTTCCTATTTGGCGGAGGACTATGCCAAGTGTTACATAAGAGAAATGGTGAAGTTGCATGGAGTGCTCTTATCCATTATTTTCGATCGTGGCTCTTAATTCACTTCTCATTTTTGGAGATCCTTTCAAAAGGGTCTAGGCACCAAGGTTAAGCTTAGTTCGGCTTTTCATCCCCAAACGGATGGGAAAGAGGAGCGCACCATCTAAACATTGGAAGATATGTTAAGGGCTTGTGTGATTGATTTTAAGGGTAATTGGGATGACCATTTTCCATTAGTAGAGTTTGCCTAGAATAATAGCTATCACTCAAGTATTGGTATGGCTCCATCTGAGGCCTTGTAGGGTAGGAGGTGTAGATCTCCTGTAGGTTGGTTTGAGGTAGGAGAAATGGCTTTGATAGGTCCTAATTTTTTTCTAGAGGCCATTGAGAAAGTTCGACTCATTAGAGAAAGATTGAGGACGGCCCAAAGCCGACAAAATTCTTATGCCGATGTGAGGAGAAGGGATCTAGAATTTGAAGTTAACGATTGGGTCTATTTGAAAATCTCACCTATGAAGGGTGTGATGAGATTTGGCAAGAAAGGGAAACTTAGTCCCCGGTATGTAGACCCATACCAAATTTTGAGGTGTATTGATAAAGTTGCCTATGAGTTAGATTTGCCAAGTGAGTTGGCTTCGGTGCATTCGGTGTTTCATGTTTCCATGCTCAAGAAGTGTGTTGGAGATCCGACATCCGTTATTCCTTTAGAAGGGTTGGGGGTTGATGAAAGTCTTTCATATGAGGAAGTTCCGGTAGAGATTCTAGACTAGCAAGTTAAGAGGTTGAGAAACAAGGAAATAGCTTCCGTGAAGGTTTTGTGGAGAAATCATTTAGTTGACGGTGCTACTTGGGAGGCCGAGGCCGATATGAAGTCCCGCTATCCTCATCTTTTTCCTTCTACTCCTACCCTAGCTTTAGGTAAGTAGTTCCTCTTGAGTTTTTCTTTTTTTGGGAGTCATGCGTGTTATTTGAGTTTTCCATGATTTCCCTATGTTATGCATGTTCTTGAGAATGAAATTTATGTTTAGTAAGAAAATGAGTTTTTATGATTGATTTTCCTCATGTTGTTGTCCATTGAGTAAGAGTTGCCTATATGCTTCATGAGATGACTTGTTGAACATACTTTAGTTGTGCTTTTTGAAAATATATTGCATAAGGGCTCCATGAGATTGTGTAGCGCATTCTTTTAGTTTGGAGAAGGTAGTTCCTCCTATGAATATGAGAAATGTTGAGTTTTCATGCATAATGGGTTGTTAGATGTAGTTTCTAGTTCCTTGTGATGCATTGATTATGTTTGAGATGGAGTTGAAGTTTTCTCTTTTGAATTGTGCATTATTTTGATGTTGCACGCATGATGGGCTGCTAGTCTTGAGTTTTTACTTTCATAAGGTGTCTAGATCATCATTCGAGGACGAATGTTCCCAAGGGGGAGATATTGTAACACCCAGGAAATTAGTAGGCTAAACAAAAGCTTAAAGTGAGGGTTAGAGTCATGAATGTAACTCCCCGTACTTAAAAATAGAGGGTTTCGTGTTAGAACGTCAAGGTACCACTCCTCAAGGACCAACCATGGGCCCTTGAGGAAGACCCTTGGAAAACTGCCTGTGCAGTGATCAATGGAAGGACCCACACCCCATTAGTGGGTCCACGCCCCGTGAGTGAAGGCTCCGTGGGTTGGCAAAAAGCCCCAGTAACCAACCATAGTTGACTAGCACGGACCGTGGGTCCATCCACGGCCCGTCAGCGTGGTCTCGTGGGTGGTGACCTGGGACATATTTAGTGGTTAAGTCTAGGGCTATTTTGGGTCATTCCAGTTTTAATTAGGATTAAGTGGTGTCGTTTTAGCCTAATTTAGACCACCTATATAAGGATTTTAGACCCCTAAATTAAGTCATCTAACTCATTATTCCTAAGACACAAATTTATTCCCAAAACTTCATCCTCTCCAAATATTCTCTCTCTAGAACTAGAAGAAGAAGAAGAAGAAGGCAGTTAGAGCTAGGGTTAAAGAAGCAAGGTTATTCACACCAAATTCATTGGAATTCATTGATAAGGTATGGTAGTCTTCATCCATGGATAGTATTCATCCATGGAGTCCCTTCAAAATCTCAATTTCAAAGATAGAAATCTCCAAAAGTTAGGGTTTGATTCCAAAGTCATGGGTTCCTTTCAAAATCGATTCTAATGATTGAATTATGTTATATTATTCATGTATTGATTATTTCTAATGGTTTTTATGATGAATTCCCCCAGGAACCCATGAAATACCCAAATTTCCCAATTATGATCTTGTGATGTGGGACTTTGTTGGTGAAGGAAGAATGTTATGAAAATTATGCAAGTAGTGATTGAGTTACTTGAATTATGATGATATCCATGTCTAATGTAGTGAATTCTTGATATGTTGATGGTAAGTGAACTTTGAACCTTGAAAGAGCAAATATGTGAATTATGCATGTTCTTATGAAATATATGTGTATGCTTTAAGAGCACTTTGAGATTGAAGGGTCTATGATTATGATGTAGTTGTTGTGTTGTTGAAAGGATATTTTCATATACACACTTATGCATGAATATGATATGATGTGAAAGGTTTTCTCACAACATGATGATTCTAGTCACCTATTGAATCTATATGTAGACATGGACGGTGAAAGGTTATTCTCACGCATGATCTAAGAGCTATCCTATGAATTATGTTTGATTGAGTGTCAAGACATTCCTCCATGAATATGATTTAAGTCAAGACTTAATATGTACTCCGTGGGAATAAATGCTTAGCACCGAGTGGATATTGATATGAGATGGGAGCCCTCACGTTAGTTGAGCCAGGGTTTCTAGGAGCAATCTCTTGGGATGGAAGCCCTCACGATAGTAGAGGCCGGGTTTCTAGTAGCAATCCCCTTATCTGATGAACTATGTGCCCCCGTAGGTTATTTAGCTAATGGATCCACCTAAGCGAAAAGTATGGTTCTACCTTAGGCAAGCAGAACACTCCTTTTCGGTGTGGATAACACCGGGGGATCATGTATAGCTCACATGGTCTCATGTCGGTTAAGGCTTATTCCCACAATAAGAACAAGAATATGAATTATAAGCTATGATTACTCAATAAGCTTTGTATATGAGTTTTCAAAGGCTTTTATGATAATGACGACTATGTTGACTATGATTATGACTTATGCTTTTCCACTATCTTCATGATGATGTTTAAACTTGGTAAATTGCATACTTTCAAATGAAATGTCCCTTTTAGCATGATTTCAATGTTTTTATGCATGGCTATCATACTTGGTGCATTTTTGTACTAACGCCTACTTTTCCTACATTTTCCCAAGTGTAGGGTCCGATTCACGAGGTGATCATTCTAGTGGCTAGTGCTTGGATTTGACTGTCTTTCGAGCTTGTTGGTGAGTCCTCATGGTTCGAGGATGGCTATTTCTCATATTGTAGTTTCGTTTCATGTATTTCCCTTTTGGACATGTTGTATGGGCTAAGCCCTATTTCATTCTAATATTGTAATAGATGGCTATGTTGAGACTTAGTGTCTAGACTTCTGCTTTTCTTTATGAAAATTTTAGAATTGAAATGCGTTTTTACTCGTATTCTTCTATTGCTTATGTTATGATATGCTAAGTGGCTTGTATGGAGTCCTTCGGGGTTCTATACGCCATGTTACATCTAGGGGGCACCCTTGGTCGTGACACCTACGGTTGGTAGAAGCTTCTACTAGTCGTAGAAGACATTCGTGTGTGAGAAGGGAAGTAAAAAAAAATTAGGAATTTTTTTTTAGGATCTACGGGGCCATGTACGGTCCGTATGTAGACCTACCAACCGTACATTGACCCCGTGGATGGATGGTCCAAAGAGAAGTTCCTGAACCCCACCTACAAATAACCAGGACGGTCCATAGTTTGACCTATGGACCGTAGGTTTGAACAGTCGGTGAGGCAAGGCTGTTTTTATATTAAGGGCCTTTGGGTCTTTTCCTAATTATTTTATCCCAATACTATGTTGTTTTACCTTCCACCCAAGGCCTTATGTAAACATTTTTAACTGCCAAATTATCCAATTGAAATTATTTTCCTAAATTCCTATAAGTTGTCCAAGTTCTTCCTCCTAAATCCTTTCAAGTCTAAGAAAGAAGAAGAAGAGCTAGGTATCTATTCAAGTCTCCAAATTCTCCATTTCTCTTGGGCTTTGGTATCAAGGTATGTGCATTCACCCATGGAGTCCTTTCCTCCATGGGGTTCCTCAAGATTTCAACTTTCCATTTCAATTCTCCAATTGTCAAATTAGGGTTTCAATTCATGGAATATGGGTATCTTCCAATTATGGTTTGTTATGTTCAATTAAGTCTTCTAACATATTATTTGATGTTAATCTATGATATTTAGTTAAAATTACACTTACACATGATTTAATTATGCTTTTCAACCATGATCTCATGATAAACCCATGAACTATGAAATTATGGAGATATGCATGTTTTCATAAAGTACTATGAATGATTTAAGGTTACTTTGAGAGTAAAGCATTGATGTTGTTATTGTGAAACGTTATTCACTCATAGAGGATACAAAGGTTTGAAAGGTTTTCTCAACTAAACTTTGAATCAAGATTTAGGAGCTATTCTAATGAACTCTAGTTTGGTTTGACTACTTGATTGTGCCTTTCCATGGATAATAAGATGAACATGATTTATGACTATTTCGTGGGATTTATGCTTAGCACTGAGTTGAAAAGTGGTGATTACCCATGTCCCATAACTATGTGCCACCATTGGTTTGTCTTAGATAGACATTAGCTAGTGGATCAACTTTAGCTCAAGTTTATGGTTCTTACTTTGGAAAGTAAGGACATTTTTTTTTGGTGTGGGATATACAATGGACTCCATTGTATAGCTCACGTGGTTTATCCTGGTTTATAGAAAACTTCCTACAATAATGAACTAAGGTTATTTCTATAAGTATCTCAAATATGTTTTCAAGATGTTTAGCTTGCGTTGAACATGATTACGACTTATGTGTTCTAACATGTTATTTTATGATTTAGCTTGGTCATTGCATGGCATGTAAAGTCCTTTTTAGCATGATTTCATAACTCTTATGCATTGCTATCATATTATGTACATTCCATATACTAATGCATACTTGTACCTATATTATTTCACTAATGTAGGTTCCGACACTTCCATTCCGCACACTCGTGGCTAGTTGATCCTATTGAGCTTTGAAGATTTGTGAGTCCTCATGTTTTGAAGATCGAGATTCTTTACTGCTTTATGTCATTTTAAATTTAGACTTGTATGTGATGCATGGGTTACGTCCCAATCACATCCCTTATGATATACTAGATTACTTTGAGACTTATGTTAGACTTTCTCTTTTGTTAAACTCTTTATGATATAAAGCTATCTTTTGAACTCTTTAAATTCTATTATCTTGTACGATGTTTGCTAAGTTGCTTGTATAGGGTCTCTCGGGGTCCTATATGTCATGTTATAACTAGGGTGTACTTTGGGTAATGGAAAACTTGGTTTTTAGAGCACAAGGTTTTGAAAGGTCCTAGGAAGTCTCTAAGCCACGTCGAGTAGAGTCTTGTTCAAGAGTGTGAAGCATGCCACATTTATGGATAAGAAGCTACAAGATGATTAGAAAACTCAACTTCTTTCACTACTCTAAAAACATGTGATAGGGTGTAACTTTATATGTCTCTCCTAATCTATATCTGATGCTTTTTAGGATATGTCCCCTGAAGGAGTATACATTAGGAGATATATGAATAACAATGTGGAAGGAGAAGCTCCTCCTCAAGATCCTCAAGTTCTGGCCGACCCTTTGGCTGAATAAGCAACTAATGTGGGATTTAGGGAAGCATTTCAAGTGTTAGCCCAAGCCATGACGACTCAAGCCAATAGGAAGGTTGTGGTCCCCGTGAACCCAAATTTTTGTACGACACCAACTAGAGTGAGGGACTTCACTAGAATGAATTCATCAGAGTTTTATGGTTCTAAGGTTGAGAAAGATCTTCAAGAGTTCATTGATGAAGTGTGTAAGGTGTTGATGATCATGTGAGTGACAGTAGAGGAAAAGGTGGAATTGGATACATATCAACTTAAGGGTGTTGCTCAAGTTTGGTTCAACCAATGAAAAGAGGAGAGGGCAGTTAATGAAGGTCCTTTTGATTGGGAAAGGTTTAAGGCTTTTTTCCTTGATAGGTTCTTTTCTCTTGAGATTAGGGAGGGAAAGGTTCTTGAATTCATTAACCTTCATCAAGGAAATATGAGTGTGAAAGAGTATGCCTTGAAATTCACACAAATGTCTAAATATGCTCAAACGATGGTTGCCGATCCTACTGCAAAGATGATTAAGTTTGTTTCGGGAGTATCCGAGATGGTAGTCAAAGAATGTCGTACCGCCATGCTTATCAATGATTTGGGCATTTCTCATGTAATGGTGCATGCTTAATAAATAGAAGAAGACAAACTTAAGGAGAAATCTAGGGAGGAAAAGAAGGGAAGGATCAGTGATGGTGATTTTTCACATTCGAGGTCCGATGGACATGGTCGTTCTAAGTTCTGACAAAGGTTTTTCAGTCAAGGTTTCAATAATGCACTGGCTCCTAAATACAACAAAGATAGGGTCTATAAGCCTTAGCCTCAAGGAGGAACTGGTAGTTGATCTTCATTGTCTACTTGTGCTAGATGTGGAAGAAAGAATGAGGGTAAATATCTAGCCGGTTCTAATGTATGTTTTTGTTGTGGCAAGAACGATCATAAGATAAAGTATTGTCCCTCTGGTTCAAATAATGGAGGAGATAATCTTTGACAAGCTAAATCTAACCCTTCATTAGGATCTAGTTGGAGTAAGAAGAAAAAAAATTATATGTACTTCAAACTCGTCATGAGAAAGAGGGTTCCCCCAATGTGGTTAACGGTATGTTTAAAGTATTTCATCTTGATATTTTTTCCTTTCTTGATCCCTGTGTTACCTTGTCTTTTGTGATCCCATATGTGGCTTATCTCTCCATATGTGTTGTTAGATATTTTTCTTTTGTCTCTACTCCTATTGCTGAATCTATTATGGCTAAGAGAGTCCATAGAAATTGTCCCTTATCTTTATCCCATAGAGTTACTCATGTTGATCTTTTAGAGCTTGATATGTTAAGTTTCGATATTATCCTTGCTATGGATTGGTTGCATTCGTGTTATGTTTCTATAAATTTTAGAACTCGAGTGGTTGAGTTTTAGTTTCCAAATAAGCCTATCCTAGAGTGGAAAGGTGGGAATTCTATGCTGAAAGGTCTGTTTGTTTCTTGTCTTAAATCTAGGAAAGTGATTTCTAAGGGTTGCTTATACAATCTAGTTAGGGTGAGGTTTATGGATTCCGAAACCCCTACTCTTGAGTTGGTCCCCGTTGTTAATGAGTTTCCGGATGTATTTCTCGATGATCTACCCCGTGTTCCTCCAGAAAGGGAAATAGGCTTCGATATTCACATACTCCCTGATACACAACCTATATCTGTTCCACCTTACCAAAGGGCTCTGACAGATCTTAAGGGACTAAAGGAGCAATCGAAAGATATTATGGATAAGGGTTTCACACGACCGAGTATCTCTCCATGGGGTGCTCTAGTTTTTTTTAATTCAAAAGAAAGATGGTGTACTTTGCATGCGCATCGACTACCACCAGTTAAAGAAGGTTACCTTAAAGAATACGTATCCTCTTCAATGGATAAATGACTTGTTTGATCAACTTCAAGGAGCAAGTTATTTCCCTAAGATTGACCTCTGTCAGGTTATCACTAATTGAGGGTGAAAGAAGATGACATTCCGAAGACGTCTTTTCAGAATCGATATTCACTATGAGTTTTTGTTGATGTCATTAGAGTTGACTAATGATCCGGTGGCACTTATGGATTTAATGACTAGGGTATTCAAACAATACCTCGATATGTTCATGATCATGTTTATTGATGATATGTTGATCTATTCTAGGAGTGAAGATCAACATACCGATCTTTTGAGGATTGTGTTGCAAGTTCTCAAGGACAAACAACTCTTTGCAAAGTTTAGTAAATGCGAATTTTAGTTATGATCTGTAGCTTTTCTTGGTCACATTATTTCAGGAAAGGGTATTGAGGTAGATCCTAAGAAGATAGATGCGGTTAAGAGTTGGCCTAGACTTCTATCCCTTTTGGATATTAAAATTTTCTCGGGGTTAGCTAGTTACTATTCAAGGTTTGTTGAAGGATTTTCTTCGTTTACCTCTCCATTGATGATATTGACCCAATAGAAAGTAAAATTCTCATGGTCGGAAGATTTTGAAAAGAGTTTTGAAGAACTGAAAGATAAATTTACCTCTGCTCTAGTGTTGACATTACCAGAAGTAACAAATGGGTTTGTTATTTATTGTAATGCCTCGAGAATTGGGTTAGGATGTATCCCTATGCAAAATGGGAAAGTCATTGCCTATGCTTCAAGACAACTTAAGATTCACGAAAAGAACTATCCTACCCATGACTTAGAACTAGAGGAATTTGTGTTATTTGTGTTTGCTTTAAAGGTTTGGAGGCATTATTTATATGGTGTCCATGTTGATGTCTTCATTGTACACATAAGGATTTAAATATTTTCCAAATAATATGGCTTGAGTTACTAAAAGATTACGACATGAGTGTCCTCTATCACCCTGAGAAATCGAATGATGTAGCGGATGCTCTTAGTCGGCTTTGAATGGGTAGTGTTGCTCATGTCAAGGAAGATTAGAAGGAGTTTTTTGTGATGTTCATAGATTGGTACGATTGGGTGTTTGGTTTGTTTACTCCACCGAAGGTTGTGTTATGGTTCACAATGGTTCAGAATCATCCTTTATGTTGGAAGTGAAAGCAAAGCAAGGTCTTGACCCGATCTTGATTCAGTTGAAGGAAGCAAAGCTTAAAAAGTGTGTTGAGGCTTTCTCCCAAATCGGAGATGGAGTGCTTAGATATCAAGGTCATTTATGTGTTCTCAATGTGGATGACTTGACAGAGCAAATCTTATCAGAAACTCATAGTTCTTGATATTCTATTCACCCAGGAGCCACCAAGATGTACCGTGGATTGTTATAGGTATATTGGTGGAATGGGATGAAGAAGGATATTGTGGAATTTGTGGCTAAGTTTCCTAATTTTAACAATTTAAAGTTGAACATCAAAAGCCTGTATGTTTGTCTCAACATATCAGTATTCCTACCTAGAAGTGGGAAGCTTTGAATATGGACTTCATTGTTGGTTTACCTGCACACGGCTACAACATGACTTGATTTGGGTTATTATAGACCGTATGAAGAAATTGGCTCATTTAATCCCCGTCATGGTTTCTTATTCGGTGGAAGACTGTGCTAAGTTGTATCTAAGGGAGATGGTTAGGTTGCATGGAGTACCCCTATGTCTTATCTCGGATCATGGTACCCAATTCACTTCTCATTTTTGGAAATCTTTCCAAAAGGGGCATGGTACTCGTGTTATGCTAAGTACAACCTTTCATCCTAAAACTCATGGTCAAGTGGAGCATACTATCCAAACCTTGGAAGATATATTGAGAGCTTTTATAATTGATTTCAATGGTAATTGGGATGATCATTTGCCTTTGATTGAATTAGCGTACAATAATTGCTCTCACTCAAGCATTGGTATGGCTACATTTGAGGATTTATATGGTAGGAGGTGTAGATATCTTATAGGTTTGTTTAAAGTGGGTGAAGTTACTTTGATAGGTCCTGAATTGGTACATGAAGCTATGGAGAAATTTGGCCTTTTAGAGAAATGTTGAAAACAACTCAAAGTCAACAAAAGTCTTATATCGATGTTAGAAGAAGAGGTTTTAAGTTTGATGTAGATGATTGGGTCTATTTGAAAATTTCACCCATGAAGGGTGTGATAAGATTTTGAAAGAAAGGAAAACAAAGTCCGCGTTATGTGGGCCTATATCAAATTTTTAGGCGTATTGGTAAAGTTTCTTATGAACATGATTTGCCTAATGGCTTTGCATCGGTGCATCCGATTTACGATGTCTCCTTGTTGAATAAATCTGTTGGTGATCCAACATCTTTAGTACCATTGGAGCGTCTTGGTATAAAGGTAGACATTCTTATGAAGAAGTTCCGATTGAGATTTTGTACCGGCAAGTTCGGAGGTTGAGAAACAAAAAAAATGCTTCTGTAAAGGTTCTTTGGTGGAATCAGTTAGTTGAGGGTGCTCCTTGAGAGGCCAAGGCCGATATGATGTCCCGTTACCCTCATCTCTTTCCTTCTGTGCCTACTCTAGCTTGAGGTATTTAGTTCCTTATTGTTTACTCTTTTGGATGCATGTGTCTTAGTTATTCCCATGTTTCCTCATTTCTGCATATGAATGAAAACTTAAATTTTGACAAAATTAGTTAGCTTAATTGATTTCTTCATGTTTATTTGCATTTGAGTATGAGTTGCATATAGACCTTATGAGGTGATGTGTTGGATATGCTTTAGCTTGGAGTTGATTTTCCTCCTCGGATATGTGCATTTATGTGATTGCATTTTCATTGGGTTGTTAGATCTTCTTCTTACCCTTCTTATGATGTCTTGAGTCCCATACGAGGATGAATGTTCCCAAGGGGAGATATTGTAAAACCTTGGATTTGAAAACAATGGAAAATGCAGTTCTTGGGTTCTAGCTGTGACCTACGGCTCCCACCTACGGTTGGTAGAAGCATCTACTGACTGTAGATGGCATCCGTAGATGAGAAAGGAAGTAAAGAATTTTTTGGGGTAAATTTTTAGGACCTACGGAGTGCATTTATGGCCCATAGCTAGACCTATAACCTGTACATGTGCCTCATCGATGGATGGTCCAAAAACAAGTCCCTGAACCCCACCTACGGTCAAATAGGATAGTCCATAGTAGGACCTACATAACGTAGTCTAAACCGTCGGTGAGGCTCGACAGTTTTTATTTTAACGGCATTTGGGACCTTTTCTAATTATTTTAAGCCAAAACTCTGTTGTTTTACCTTCTACCCTAGGCCCTATATAAACATTTTAACCATCAAATTACCCAATTGAACTCATTCTTCTAAATTCCTAAAAGTTGACCAAGTTCTTCCTCCCAAATCCTCTCAAGTCTAAGGAAGAAGAAAAAGATGTAGAGTTCCATTCAAGTCTCCAAATTCACCATTTCTCTTGGGCTTTGGTATCAAGGTATGTGTGCATTCACCCATGGAGTCATTTCCTCCATGGGGTTCCTAAAGATTTTAAGTTTCCAATTCAATTCTTCAATTGTTTAACTTAGGGTTTCTATTCATTGAATGTGGGTTTCTTCCAATTATGGTTTCTTTTGATCAATTAAGTCTTCTAATGCATTATTTGATGTTAATATATCATACTTGGTTGAAATTTCACTCTCCCATGTTTTAATTATGTTTTTCAACCATGATTTTATTCTAAACCCATGAAGTATGAAATTATGGAGATATGCATGTTATCATGAAGTACTATGAATGATTTAAGGTTGCTTTGAGAGTAAAGCATCGATGTTGTAATTGTGAAATGTTATTCTCACATAAAGGATTGATAGGGTCGAAAGACTTTCTCAACTAAACTTTGAATCAAGATTTAGGAGTTATTCTAATGAACTCTAGCTTTGATTGGCTACTTGATTGTTCCTTTCCATGGATAATAAGATGAACATGATTAATTACTATTCGGGGGGATTTATGCTTAGAACTGAGTGGACAAGTTGAGATTACCCATGACCCATAACTATGTGCCATGATATATTTATCTAAGATAGACATTAGCTAGTTGATCCACCTTAGCTCATGTTTATGGTTCTTACCAAGCCAATTAAGGACATCTCTTTTCAGTGTGGGATAGACATCAGATTCCATGTTATAACTCACTTGGTTTATGTCGGTTAATGGCAAACTTCCCACAATAATAAACTAAGGTTACATCTAGAATTATCTCAAATATGTTTTAAAGATGTTTAGCTTGCATTGACCATGATTACGAATTATGTCTAATAACATGCTAATTTATGATTTGGCTTAGTCATTGTATGTCATGTAAAGTCTTTTTTAGCATGATTTCATAACTCTTATGCATTGCTATACTACTTAGCACATTTCATGTACTAATGCATACTTCTTCCTACATTGCTTAACTAATGTAGGGTCCAATGCTTCCATTCCACACACTCATGGCTACTTGATCTTATTGAGCTTTGAAGATTGGTGAGTTCTCATGTCTCGATGACCGAGACTCTTTACTACTTTATGTCATTTTCATTTCAGACTTGTATGTGATGCATGAATTACGTCCCAATCACTTTTCTTATGATGTACTAGATGGCTTTGAGACTTATGTTAGACATTTGTTTATGTCAAACTCTTTATGATATAAAATTGTCTTTTGAACTCTTTAAATTCTATTATCTTGTATCATGTATGCTAAGTGGCTTGTATAGGATCTCTCAGGGTCCTATATGACATGTTACGACTAGGGTGTACTTTGGGTCATGACATAGATGTTTTGAGATCGAAAGATGATTAGCGTCAATAAAATGACTTAGCCTATTCATGAATGTTCATCACTATAGATTGCTCCATAGGCATAGTCTGTCAGGGGGAACTTTATTGTCACGACCCAGGGGTACCCCCTAGATGTAACAAGGCGTACAAGACCGCGAGAGGCCTCATACAAGCCACTTAGCATATCATAACATAAAGTAATAGAAAAAGGTGCGGAAATTTAAAACATTTCAACACAATCGAAGTCTTTTATAAAATGAGAGGAAGTCTAATACCATAGTATCAAACCATCTAAACAACATGAGTAAAGTCTTGGGACACAACCCATACAATAGTCCAAGACATAAAAGAAAAGGGTGATCACATCCTCGAACACAATGAGGGCTCACCAAATCTTCACTTCCTTGATCAACAACGAAGGTAGCCACAAGTGTGAGAATCTATGTCGCCGAACCCTACATTTGATAAGAATGTAGGCAAAGCATGCGTTAGTATAAGTACTAAATATGATAGCTAGCAGAAACAACATAAACATCATGGTTAGTCAACATAAACCATAAGCATAATCTTGCACATAAAATAATATTATAATAAGAAAGGAATACTTCTCAAGAAACCTTAATCATCCTTAGTCATGACTTGGGTCATCCGCCTCTAGTCAACTTAACTTATGGAAGGTATCTCAAGATACAATCCAAGCTATTCATTATTTATATCATAGTTTTCATAATTCATACTTACTTTAAAGACATGGGGATTCGCCTCTTTGCCTAACTTACAAAGGCTAATGGGTATTCGCCTCTTGCCTTACTTACTTTTAGATTGCGGGTACTCACCTCCACAATCTCATCATATGATGCGGGTACTCGCCTCCACACCATTTCATAAGGATCATGGGTACTTGCCTCCATGTCCATTCATCATAGTAAGAACATGGGGACTCACCTATTGTTCAATTCTAAGGAATAGGGGAATCGGCTCATATCCTTTCATTAAGAGGTCAAGGGTAATCACCTCTAGCGTCATCAATTACATAGTCTTTTAGTCTAGATTTATTTTAGGTGAGAAATCCTTTCAAACCTAGAATCATTCATGTCAGTAAACGATTCAGATTCATACATTCATAATTAAGCGATTCATGTGGGAAGTATCCGTTCCTCAACATTAACATCAATTACTAACAATTCATATCATAAGCTTTACTCTCAAAGGTCAACATCTCATGATCATCATCTAAGCTTCATTCTAAAGTAATTCTAATCATAATTCATCAATCCTATAAGGACAAGTCTAAACCCACAAAGCTTTCCTTCATGGTATCAATCCAATTATATCAATTCTAGGTCGGAATCATGGAATAGGTATGGGTGTTTGCATCCCTACTCTATTCAAATAGGGAGAAACGTCGCGGTGACTCGAAAAATAAACAATTAAGTCGATTTTAAAAGAATTTCAAGAATAAAGATGTTTTAAAGGAGTCGCCACCTAATTTTAGGAAAAAACTAGGAAACCAATTAAAAATGTCTACGAAACCATTAGATTCTAGATAAGGGGTTCAAGTTATTTCGAAGGGAAGGTGTTAGGCATCCTTCGAAATCCACAACTGTGGGTCCCGACTGAATTCATTTTTTTCAAATTGAGGAGGAGATAAAAATAAATATACAAGTAAAACAAACATGCAATATACACAAGTAATAAAATA
>JAJONR010000371.1:0-143192 GCA_029582245.1 Solanum etuberosum
AAAAATATGTCGTCAAAATGGTGAGACTCTATGACATGCTCCCCCAACTCATTAAGGTGGTCCTCGTAAAAAAATTCAAAATAATCGACCGAACGCCATAAGGTGACAATACTCAAGGGTTGTGTAATGCCCCATAAGTTTGTTACATTTTAAATAGCAAGTTTATGTTTGACAAGCCGATTTATCATAATTTACGTCAATCCTCATTGAGATGAAGGAAGAAAAATAGAAAATAGGTAGTTATACTAAGAAATAACTATAGGAAGTAACTTGACTTCGTAGATGGAAGTAAGAGGCCGAGAAAAACCTCGAAACAAAAATTTTAAGTGACGAATTCATTATATGGAAGTTTTGATATGATCTTATTTAAGTACTGACATGAGAGTAGTATATCTCTCAATCTGTAAAGAGTTATGAATACAATAACCTATCAACTCCAAGTTCTACGAGTCTAGTTTCCAACGCATAAAACCTTTTGTCAATACCGCATCAGAGTAGAGAGATATGACCTTTTTACCATTGATTGTCCTGGAAAACCGAGTAACGGATCCTGGTCGGGTTTGGTTGCCTTTAAAAGTACTTTTTGACTTTTAAAAAGATAACCTTCATATTTTTTTAAAGGAAAAGCGTCCAGAAGCCATGGAAAAGTCCTCCAAGACCTTTGAGGTAAGAAAACACCCCCTTCTAGCTTGATTCTTCATAGGTTCATGTTCGGAGAAATGTTCTCCTTGTCGCAAGCTTCGTTTTGTGGTATTTCTTAAGTTTTTTCATTGTGATTGAAGGATTTTGTGTTGGATCTGTGTTTTAAAATAAGTATATGGTTGAGCTACTTTGAGGTAAGGTTCGGAACCTATTTTGCTTATAAAATCATGGCTGAATGTTTGAAATCAACTCCTACGACCTTGGCTTCGATTTGGTGGTTTTCTTTAAGGTTGTGGATTTGGTATGGTGTTTTACCCTTGAGGCAGATTATTATGCTCGAAAAATAGAATATTTTTGGTTAATGTAAGTATCTTCCACTCAACTCCCTCGTGTTTTTACATTTTTGTCAGATTTTTTGCCATTATTGGTGTTTGAGTGTCGTGGCTCCGTGGAGCCTTGTTTTTTGGTTGTTTTGAGTTGTTTAGATTTATATATTATACTATTAAAGTTATGGAGGGATGTGATATTTCTATGTCACTATTAGATGTCGTGAATAGAGGATTATCTATTGAACAACATAACGTGCGCCTTGTTATATTTCCTCAGGAGCTCGCCATTCTTGTGAGATGTTGATAGATATGTATTGTTGTTAGCAGCTGGTGGTTATTTCTGGATTGTGTCTTTGCTTGTTGAGTTTAAAGTGGTCCGGTCGTAATGATGACCTTAACACCTTATCAATTCGTTATGGCTCATTTTTTGCAGCCTAGTTAAGTCTTGTCACGACCCAGAGGTACCCCCTAGATGTAACATGGCGTATAGGACCCCGAGAGACCCCCTACAAGGCACTTAGCATTCATAACATAAGAAATAGGACAAAAGAAGTAAAACAACATTTCAAGTTCAATAGTTTTATAGAAGAAATATTGATGTCTAAAACACTTGTCTCAATGTCCATCTAATACACTCGAATGAAATCTGGCCTAGCCCATACATCATGTCCAAAACCTAAATACAAGAAAGAAACTGAAATAATAAAAGTCCATCCTCGAAGCATGAGGACTTACCAAAGCTCGAGAACCTCGTAATCCACCACTTGCCACGAAACTGAGGAATATGACTGTCGGACCCTACATTTAGGGAAATGTAGGCAAGAGTATGCGTTAGTACAAAACAACATACCAAGTATGATAGCTATGCATAAAACATTTAAATCATGCTAAACGTGGACATTTCATGACATGCAATTGACCAAGCTAAAACATGATATAAAAGGGTTAGAAAATATAAGTCATAAAAACATGGTCAACGCAAGCTAACATCACTTAAAGTCTTTGAACACATATGAGATACTTCTTGAAGTAACCTTAGTTCATTAATATTGTGGGTAGTAGCCTTAACCGACATAAAGACCATGTGAGCTAAAACATGATCTCCCGGAGTCTCCCACACCGAAAAGGATTGTCCTACTTGCCAAGGTAAGGACCATAAACTTCTAGCTTAAGCGTATCCATTAGCTAATGTCTATTTAGACAATCATCCTATGGGGGCACATAGGTAAGGGATAAGGATATTGCTTCTAGATACCCGGCCTCTACAAACGGGAGAGCCTCCATCTCAATATCCTCTCGGCGCTATGCATAAATCCCACAGAATAGTCATTTCTTACTTGTTCTTATTATCCATGGAAGGTACGTCATCTTGCAAATCCAAGCTAAGTCATTATCCATGGAAAGGTATCATCAAATAACCAATCAAAGCTAAGGCATTAGGATAGCTCTTAATCTTTGATTCAATTAGGTGAAAAGACCTTTCAACCCTAGAATCCTTATTACGTGAGAAAACCTTTCAAATCATGCTTTCATGTGTTTATGAGAACAATCCTTTCAACAACACAATAACAACATCATCATTGATACTTTACTCTCAAAGCATCCTTAGAACATTGGCATAGATTTCATAAGAGCATGCATAATTCCATAATTTACATCCCATGGTTCACAACCCACTTTCAATCATCAACATTTAGAAAACATGGGTTAGATATGGATTTCATCATAAATTCATGTGACTCTATCAATACATGCTTAATTTCATCAAACTCTTCCTTCATAATCAAAATCCCACATCATATGCTCATTACTTGAAAACATGGTGATTACATGGGTTCATACGAGAAATAATCATAAAATCACAGTATTTCATCAATTCATGCATAAGAGATCATAATTCAATCATTTAAATCAAGAATCAAGAGAACCAATGACAATTGAAGAAAACCCTAACTCAATTGGGGATTTCTAACTTTAAAAATAGGAGAATTTGAGAACTCCATGAATGGAAGGAATCCATGGAAAAAAACTATTATACCTCAAAGCCAATTTCTTATCTTCAATGGAGGAATTGAGACTTGACTTGAAACCCTAGGTTCAATCCTTCTTCTTCAAGATTTTAGAGAGAGAAATATTTGAGAGTTCTTCTTTTTTGGTAAGTTTGAAGAGAATGAAGTGAATGAACAAATTTTGGGGTTGGAAACACTTATATAGCGGTCTTAGTGAAGGGTAAAATGATGTAGTATAGGGATAAAATAATTAGGAAAAGACCCAACAACCCATAAAAATAACTGCCAACTTCACGACCTACGGACCCTGGTCCACGAACCGTGGACTGACCTATGGCGCGTCATGTTGGTCCGTCATCTGGATCAAAGAGCTGGTTTTGGGGTCCTAACCTACAGACCGTCGACACGGACCGTGGTCTGACCGACGGTCCGTTGGTCAGGTTGTGGTTCTGGACCTCTGGGACTGAGTTGGGGTGGCCAACCACGGATCACACCTACGGTCCGTGGTCCAATCCACGGGCCGTGGGTGGCCTCTGTCAGCTGGCACCTGCAACTCCTGAAAATTGTTTCTTTGCCCTTTTTCGAATCTGGGGTGTTACAATATCTTCCCCTTGTGATCATTCATCCTCGAATAAGGTTCAAGCTAGTATGAAAAGAGTAGGAGAGAAACTAACAACCCAACCATCAATGCAAGTTCATCTAAATGCATATAACCAAGGAGGAAATATCGACTCCAAGCTAAGACAAAATCAAAACATCATAAGAGGGGTGGAACTAAATGTAACACCCCATCATGCATGCAATACACATATCCGAGGAGGAAACATCAACTTCAAGCTAAAGACATACTCTAATGCATATATCCGAGGAGGAAACATCAACTCCAAGCTAAAGACGTGCTCACAACATCATATCATGTAGTCTACATGCTATTCATACTCATATGCACATAAACATGTAGAAATCAATCAAATTGACTCATTTTCTCAAAACTTGAACTTTTCATAAAACATGCATAGTAAGGAAATCATGGAAACATTTAAGACACATGACTCATAGACAAAGGACAAACCATGAGGACCTCATTACCACAAAGCTAGAGTAGGAGTAGAAGGAAAGATATGAGGGTATCGGGTCATCATATCGGCCTCGGCCTCCCAAGTAGCACCCTCAACCAATTGATTCCTCCACAACACTTTCACGGAAGCTACTTCATTATTTCTCAACTTCTTGACTTGCCGGTGTAAAATCTCAACAGAAACTTGTTCATATGAAAGATTCACTTTAACTCCCAAACCTTCTAAGGGAACTATGGATGCTGGATCACCAACACATTTCTTCAACATAGAGACATGGAAAACTGGGTGCACCGATGCCAACTCATTAGGCAATGCTAGTTCATAAGTAACCTTACCAACACGTCTCAAAATCTGATATGGGCCAACGTATCGGGGAATAAGCTTCCCTTTCTTACCAAACCTCATTACATCTTTCATGGGTGAAATTTTCAAGTAAACCCAATCATGAACATCAAACTCAAGATCTCTCCTTATCACATCGGCATATGATTTTTGCTGACTTTGAGCCGTTTTCAACCATTCTCTAATTAGTCGAACCTTCTCTATGGCCTCATTTACCAACTTGGGACCTATTAGGGCAACTTCACCCACCTCAAACAAACCTATAGAAGATCTACACCTCCTACCATACAATGCCTCAAATGGAGCCATATCAATACTCGAGTGATAACCACTGTTATAAGCAAACTCAATCAATGGAAAATGGTCGTCCCAATTACCCTTAAAATCAATCACACAAGCACTCAACATGTCTTCCAAAGTTTGGATAGTACGCTCCGCTTGCCCATCGGTTTGTGGATGAAAGGTCGCACTAAGCTTAACTCGAGTACCAAGACTCTTTTGGAAAGATTTCCAAAACTGAGAAGTGAATTAGGTACGACGATCATAAATAATGGACAAAGGCACTCCATGAAACTTTACCATTTCTTTCAAGTACAACTTAGCATAGTCCTCCGCCGAATAGGAAACCTTGACGGGAAGGAATGAGCCAATTTCGTCCTCTGATATACTATAACCAAAATCGAATCATGTTGTCGCCGAATGAGAGGCAAACCAACAATAAAGTCCATGTTCATATCTTCCCACTTCCAAGTAGGAATGCTAATATCTTGGGACAAACCTCCCGGTTTCTAATGCTCGACTTTCACTTGTTGACAATTAGGACACTTAGTCACAAATTTCGCAGTATCCTTCTTCATCCCATTCCATCAATAGACCTCCCGTAAATTACGGTACATCTTGGTGGCTCCTGGGTGAATGGAATACCGCAAGCTATGTGATTCCGACAAGATCTGTTCCCTCAAGTTGTCAACATTTGGAACACACAAGCGACCTTGATATCTAAAGACATTATCTCCCCCTTGGGAGAAAGCCTCAATGGATTTCTTAAGCACCGCTTCTTTTAACTCAACAAAAATTGGATCAAGACCTTGCTTGGCTTTCACATCCACCATAAAAGACGATTCGGAACCATTGTGAACCATAATACCACCCTAGGTGGAGTTCACTAACTGAACAGCTAATCGGCCCAATCAATGAACATCTCGAACCAACTCTTTCTTACCTTCTTCAATATGAGCAACACTACCCATGGATAACCGACTAAGAGCATCCGCCACCACATTTGCCTTTCCTGGGTGATAGAGAACACTCATATCATAATCTTTTATTAACTCAAGCCACCTTCTTTGGTGAAGATTTAGAGCCTTATGAGTAAACAGATATTGCAAACTCCTGTAGTCGGTAAACACATCCACATGAACACCATACAAGTAGCGCCTCCAAATCTTTAAGGGAAAAACTACCGCCGCTAGTTCAAGGTCATGGGTAGGGTAATTCTTTTCATGAATCTTAAGTTGCCTTGAGGCATAGGCAATAACTTTCCCATTTTACATAAGCATACACCCTAGCCCAATTCTTGAGGCATCACAATAAACAACAAAACCATTAGTCCCTTCTGGTAAAGTCAACACCGGAGCAGAAGTAAGTCTATCCTTCAACTCTTGGAAACTCTTCTCACACGTTTCGGACCATATGAACTTAGCCTTCTTTTGAGTCAAATCCGTCAAGGGAGAGGCAATTAAAGATAATCCCTCAAAAAACCTTCTATATTAACTGGAAAAACCCAAGAAACTCGTAATATCCGAAGGGGTTAGAGGTCTAGGCCAACTCATGACCGCATCCATCTTCTTTGGATCTACCTATATGCCCTTATTTGAAACAATGGGACCAAGAAAAGATACGGACCTTAGCCAAAACTCACACTTGCTAAACTTTGCAAAGAATTGTTGGTCCTTCAGAATTTGTAACACAATCCTCAAATGATCAATATGCTCATTCTCACTTCTTGAACAGATCAATATATCATCAATGAACACAATTACAAAAATATCAAGGTATTGTCTAAATACCCTATTCATCAAATCCATAAATGCTGATGGAGCATTAGTCAACCCAAAAGACATTACCAAAAACTCATAATGACCATACCGAGTTTGAAAATCCATCTTCGGAATATCATCTTCTTTCACCCTCAATTGATGATAACCCGATCGAAGATCAATCTTAGAGAAGTAACTTGCTCCTTGAAGTTAGTAAAATAAGTCATTATCCTTGGAAGAGGATACTTATTCTTAATGGTCACCTTGTTCAACTGACCATAGTCAATACACATACGAAGAGAACTATCTTTCTTTCTAACGAACAAAACTGGAGGACCCCATGGAGCGATACTCAATCGGATGAAACCCTTATCCAACAAATATTTCAATTGTTCTTTCAACTCCTTTAGTTCTACCGGAGCCATACGGTAAGGACGCATAGAAATAGGTTGCATTTCTGGGAGAAGGTCAATACCGAAGTCTATTTCCCTTTCGGGAGGAATACCGGGTAAATCATCTGGGAACACTTCCGGAAACTCATTAACAATGGGGACCGACTCAAAAGTAGGGGTTTCAGAATCCACATCCCTCACCCTAACTAGATTATAAGTTCAACCCTTTGAAATCATCTTTCTAGCTTTAAGACAAGAGACAAACTGACCCTTAGGCATAGAATTTCCCCATTTCCACTCTAGGACAGGCTCATTCGGAACTGAAACTTGACTGCATGAGTTCTACAATCAATAGAAGCATAACATGAGTGCAACCAATCCATACCAAGGATAACATCAAAATCTAGCATATCAAGCTCCACCAAGTCAATAAGAGTAACTCTATGGGACAAGGAAATAACACACTTTCTATAGACCCTCTTATCCACAATAGAATCACCAACAGGAGTAGAGACAGAAAAGAGATCTAACAACACATCCGGAAGAACATCAAACCTCATAGCCACATATAGCGTCACAAAATACAAGGTAGCACCGGGATCAAGTAAAGCATAAACATCAAGTTGGAAAACTTTCAACATATCGGTAACCACATCGGCAGAACCCTCTTGTTCACCACAAGTCTGAAGTGCATAGAATCAGTTTTGCTTAGGAGCATTGGAACCTGAACCACTAGGAGGAGGTTGCTTTCCCTCTCTTCCTTTAGCCGTAAGCATCGGGCAATCCCTTATTTTATGACCACTTTTACACAACTGAAGAAACCATCCGTGTCGGCTAGGCACTTACCCTCGTGCTTCTCTCCACACCTAACATAAGTAGACATAGGAAATGAAGATCCACTACCATTCCCTCTTTGAGGTTTAGGGTTAGACACCCTATCTTTGTTGAACTTAGAATGAGCATTGGAGGAACCTTGACAGGAAAACCTTTGTCGAAACCTAGGACGATCATGTCTATTGGGCCTTGCATAAGAGAAATGACAATCACCGGTTTCATCCCTCTTTGATTCCCTAGACTTTTCCTTAAGTTTCTCCTCTTCAATTTTTTGTGCATGAACCATGAGACGAGAGATGTCCATTTCATTTATGAGCATGGTGGTACGACATTCTTAAACCACCATTTCGGACACACTCGAAACAAACTTCCTCATCTTTGCCCTAGGATCGGCAACCATTATTGGAGCATACTTAGACAATTGTGTGAACTTTAGAGCATATTCCCTCATACTCATACTTCCTTGACGAAGGTTGATGAACTCAAGCACCTTGACTTCCCTCATCTCAAGGGGAAAGATCCTATCACGGAAAGCGGCCTTAAGCTTTTCCCAATCAAGAGGACCCGCATCTTCCGTTCTCCCATCTTTCCATTGGTTGAACCAAGTTTGAGCAACACCTTTTAGTTGATAAGCGGGCAACTCCCCCTTTTCCACCGGCGTCACCCCCATGATCATCAACACCTTATAAAACTCATCAATGAACTCTTGAGGATCTTCATCAACCTTAGAACCATGATATTCCGGAGGATTCATCCTAGTGAAGTCCCTCATTCTAGATGTCGTCATACCTAAATTTGAGTTCACGGGAACTGCAACCTCCATATTGTCTTGGGCCGTCATGGTTTGAGCCAACACTTGAAAATCAGCCTTAAACTCCACATTAGTCACTTGCTCATCCAAAGGATCGACCGGAACTTAAGGAGCTTGGGGAGGAGCTTCTTGTTCCTCATTCCCCCTCACATTTCTTCTAGAATAAGCTCTTCGAGTAGCCATATCCTGTAGAGCATCGAATAAGGACTAGGAGAGAGACCTTTGAGAGTTAAACTCTATCGCACGACTTTAGAGTAATGAAAGAAGTGGAGTTTTTTAATCATCTTGTAGCCTCTCATTCATAAATGTGGCGCGCTTCACACTCATGAACAAGACTCTACTCGACGTGGCTTATGAGACATCCTAGGACCATTCTAAACCTTGTGCTCTGATTACCAAGTTTGTCACAACCCAGGAGTACCCCCTAGATGTAACATGGCATATAGGACCCCGAGAGACCCCATATAAGCCACTTAGCATTCATAACATAATAAATAGGACAAAATAAGTAAAACAGCATTTCAAGTTCGATAGTTTTATAGATGAAAAGCAGAAGTCTAAAACATTTGTCGCAATAGCCATGTAATACACTCGAATGAAATTGGGTCTAGCCCATACATCATGTCCATAACTGAAATACAAGAAAGAAACTAACACAATGAAAGTTCGTCCTCAAAGAATGAGGACTCACCAAAGCTCGGGAACCTCGTAATCCACCACTAGCCACAAAATTGAGAAACCTGACTGTCGGACCCTAGATTTGAGGAAATGTAGGCAAGACTATGCGTTAGTACAAAACAATGTACCAAGTATGATAGCTACGCATAAAACATTTAAATAATTCTAAAAGAGGACATTTCATGACATGCAATTGACCAAGCTAAAACATTATATAAAAGGGTTAGAAAACATAATTCATAAAAACATGGTCAACGCAAGCTAATATCACTTAAAGTCTTTGAACACATATGAGATACTTTTTGAAGTAACCTTAGTTCATTAATATTGTGTGAAGTTGCCTTAACTGACATAGAGAACATGTGATCTATAACATGATCCCCCGGTGTCTCCCACACCGAAAAGGGTTGTCCTACTTGCCAAGGTAAGGACCATAAACTTCAGGCTTTAGTGGATCCACTAGCTAATGTCTATATAGACAATCATCCTATGGGAGCACATAGGTAAGGGATAAGGAGATTGCTTCTAGAAACCTGGCCTCTACTAACGGGAGAGCCTTCATCTCAATATCCTCTCGGTGCTAAGCATAAATCCCACAGAATAGTCATTTCTTACTTGTTCTTATTATCCATGGAAGGGTACGTCATCTTGCCAATCCAAGCTAAGGCATTATTTATGAAAAGGTATCATTCAATAACAAATCCAAGCTATGGCATTAGGCTAGCTCTTAATCTTTGAGTTAATTAGGTGACAAGACATTTCAACCTTAAAATCCTTATTACGTGAGAAAACCTTTCACATGATGCTTTCATGTGTATATGAGAACAATTCTTTCAACAACACAACAACACAACATCATCATTGATACTTTACTCTCAAAGCATCCTTAGAACATTGGCATAGATTTCATAAGAACATGCATAATTCTATAATTTACCTCTCAAGGTTCACAACCCACTTTCAATCATCAACATTTAGAAAACATGAGTTAGATATTGATTTCATCATAAATTCATGTGACTCTATCAATGCATGCTTAATTTCATAAAACTCTTCCTTCATAATCAAAATCCCACATCATATGCTCATAACTTGAAAACATGGGGATTACATGGGTTTATAGGGGAAATCATCATAAAATCATATTATTTCATCAATTCATGCATAAGATATCACAATTTAATCATTTAAATCAATAATCAAGAGAATCCGTGGCAATTAAAGAAAACCCTAACTCAATTGGGGATTTCTAACTTTGAAAATAGGAGAAATTGGGAACTCCATGAACGGAAGGAATCCATGGATGAAAATTATCATACTTCAAAGCTAATTGCTTATCATCAATGGAGGAATTGCGACTTGACTTGAAACCCTAGGTTGAATCTTTTTTCTTCAAGCTTTCTAGAGAGAGAAATATTTGAGAGTTCTTCTTTATGGTGAGTTTGAAGAGAATAAAGTGAATGACAAATTTTGGGCTTGGAAACACTTATATAGTGGTCTTAGTGAAGGGTAAAACAACGTATTATAGGGATAAAATAATTTGGAAAAGACCCAACAGCCCCAAAAAATAATTGTCAACTTCACGACCTATGGACCCTGGTCGACAGATCGTGGAATGACCTACGGCCCATCCTGTTGGTCCGTCGTCTGGATCAGAGAGATGGTTTTGGGGTCCTAACCTACGGAACCTCAACCATGAACCGTGGTTTGACCAACGTCCGTTGGTCAGGCCGTGGTTCTGGACCTCTGTGATTGAGTTGGGGTGGCCAACCACGGACCATACCTACGGTCTGTGGACCCATCCACAGGCCGTGGGTGGCCCCCCTCGGCTGGCACCTGCAACTCCTTAAAATTGTTACTTTTCCCTTTTTTGAATCCGGTGTGTTACAATTCTCGCATTATTGCATTACTTTTAGTTGGCCAAGCTTCATATAGACGCCCTTTGGGCTTTGATTGAATGGTATGTTAAGGCTATTATTTGTCTTATGGCATTATCCTAATGGCCTAATATTTTTATGGCCAATGTCTTATCATTATTTAACTTGTAGCATTATCCTATTGAGTTGGCTACCACCTTATGATATAATATTTATCGGTGACACTCCAATCCTTTCATAGGGGCCTAGAAAAGCATGTTATGATTATGTTTTGATTAATTATGATTAATTGTTATAGTTTTGATGATTTACCGTCTGGCTACCTCTGATTAGCCTGTTTTGGCCCCAGCAGACACTGACACTGCAGGGTTTTTGAGCATACAAATTGATTCTTATGCCGAGCCTACATGTTGGGTAGATCGAACCTACAAACCAGATATATTGAGTCTACGGGTCGGGTAGACCAAGCCTATTGGCCGGGTAGACTGTTCCTACAGGTCCAGTAGGCTGTACCTACGGGGTAGCATATATGTATTGTACCACATAGCATCAAATTTTCATTGATTCATGACATAATGCTCAATTGTGCACTCAAAGTTTCAAATTATGACTAGCCATCATCAAATAGAGTTCAATCTCACAATGCTTACTTCAAATGGAAATTCATGCCCAACAAGAGTATTTGAATGCCCTAACATCAAGAATAATTTCATGCTCTCACAAATCCAATCAAGAAATATAATTAAGGAATCGAAATCAACTCTCACACTACCAATGAGAAAAACATACATGATTTTACCCATAGGATTGCCCGTATTTTCAAACCAACACAACACTCGGCTCATGCAATATCAAAAAGGTCTTTCAAGGCTTGTTATTGGGTTGAGGGTACGTGTATGATAATTTTGGCTTAGTGACTTCTACCTTCATGAAGCATGGCTCAAATTTCACTTCTTCTCATTTTCTTTCATTCTTTCCATCTTCACAAATCATCCTTGGCATATTCAAAGCACACAAAATTTTTGGTATAGCTCATCGGACACCCCTTTTATTTCCACAACATTGTGCACTTAAAATTTATCATTTCTTTGTTTTTCTTTTTTTCTTTTTTTTCATTTTCTTTTTTTTTAATATGGAGGGGTTCCATCGTTCTTTCCACACGTGCCTTCTAGGATGAATTTTCACGAACTTCTTGCTCGATTTGTTTCCTTATTTTTACCACACCCCAACTTAAGGTTTTCGACTAAGTTGGCTATTCAAACACACCAATGTTTCATGAAGGCTTTAGGCGGGAAGGACAAGGCTATTTGCGTTCATGTTTCCTCCAAACAAAAGGTTAGGCTCAAATGGTGCCAAACTAGGTTCGCACACTCACAAGGTTGTCACATAAAGGTATAGCAATCAGGTTCACTCTAAAAAAATTATGCCTAAGAACATTTCCTTCATTCACCAAAATTAGTCAATTGGACCAACGGGGCAAGTTCTAGGTATCCTCATGCACATATTTCACCACACAAGGCGTTCAACATAATTATCAATCATGACTCTACAAGTTAAGCTCATGTGCAATGATCATTACAAGACTCTCTTCGACAATCCAACGTGTCACATTGAGATTCTAAGAGTTCACACATGACTTATGCAACTCAAATTGCTTCATAGGACTCCCACAAACATATCATTCATCAATAGCACTATTCAAGTCATCCGTATTGACCACAACCGACACTCGGATGTATAAGAGAATATTTGAAATATTTTCAAGCAAACAAGAGAGACTAATGATTCAAAGTTAATATTCATTCACATTCAAACAACGCGGAGGAGGTTCGAACAAAAATAACAAAACTATAAAATATCCAAAACAAAAAAAAATACAACTAAGAGGAGAGCTATCAAGATATCTTCACCCCACCAAAATATATAAAAAGTGTCCTCAATGTGAAATAAAAATTGAATGAATCAAAAGAAAGGAAAATGGAGGGAGAGTGAAAATCCCCCGGTCAGGCTAGGTCTGAGGTGAACTCTGTACATCTGGGGTGGCCTCAACCTGGGCATCAATGCTCGACTCGACTCCAGCTCTAGAGGTCTGTGCAACTATATCCTCTATGGGTTGAGATCCGCTCGAGCCAATCATCGATGTGTCGCGCAGTGAGGCCTCTGTAGCCACCCGTACTAAATCACCCTCATAGTCCTCTAGATCCTCGAACACTGCCTCATCACGAGCCTCTAGCTCCTCCTCATCTATATCGAGTGTGTCAGACTCTCCATCATCATCAGCTGTAACAGCATCTCCGATCACAGTAGCCGAAGGGATCTGTGAAATAGCTGGCATATCCACACTGGGGTCCTCAGGAACATCTACATTGCCCAATAATATCGAGATATCAGTAGACTTCAACTCATCCACATCATGACAGAGACCGGTAATATCAGCCTTTAAGGATGTCACATCCGCAGAGCCACGGTCTGACATCTCGCATACCTCAACTCGAGCGGTGAGGGCATCCAATGCTTACCCATGGGCCATGATCATCTGCCGATGTACTCTCAACTCCTTCCTAATGGGATCCAATGCCGCAACTATCGCTCAGTTAATCAGAGATGGCACAACGGCCTCAACCCTCGAGGCCCTCACATCGGCCGAATAGGGAAGGTTGCCCATTTTGTTTATCATGGCCTGTGTCAAGGGGGGACAGGAAGTAGTAGTAGGAGCAGGTGCAACAGAGGTGTACGAGCTAGGTATACCTGTCAGCATAATTGCTGGAGTAGACTGAGTAGTGTCGGCCTCTATGGCCTCTACATCGACAACCGGAGAAGTTTCTACCGGAGCCTTCTTTCTCCTTTCAGCTTCATCTTCATGTACTCAGTTTCAATTCTCCGAATATTAGTAGACGATGCTGGAGTAAACTCAGTATCTGTCTTTGGCACAAAGAGCATACCAGCTCGGTGGCAAAGATCACTAATAAGCACTTGAAATGGAAATGAGGTTTGGTTTTGTTTTGCCCTCATCACCATCTCCTGTGAAATTATAGCCCCGAGATTTAGTGCTCCCGATCAACAATACAACCCTACAGTGCAGCTTTTCGATGCCAGAAGATGGACTCGCTTTGTGATGGCATCAGGGTACTACTAAAAAACCCAAACCAATACCGGGCTGCAACATTCAGATCCTTTTTCTAAATCACAACTCCCGCCTCTAGTGAGGGAGGTGTGTCATCACTTAACAACGGGGAAAGCCACCCATTAAAATCCTCTAGCTTCTTGGTTTTGACCATATCGGCCAAAGAATGGATAGTGTGTGTAGTGCAGTCCAACAAATCATTAATATTTGTTTCAATGCACTATACCTTTTTACCCCGCACCTCTACGTAGTCAATCAGTGATATTTCTCATGCTTTCTTTTTCCCTTTCGGGATCAACTTTGCATAACCTGCATAAAATTTATTAAACCCTGAAGGAACATTTGGATTTTGGGGCTTGGTGAACTGTTGGAACTTGTGGAAATGAAGCGTCTCCCACAAATCTGGATATCTATCTACCACACCATCCGTGGATAACCGTTTCTCCTCCAGAATAATCCGCAATCCAGTTTCTTTCAATATATTCATAGATCGAGGCCGATATGCTGGGACCAGGGGCACTTGAGGTGCCTGTGCTACTCTAGGTGTTGGAGGTGTCAGGATTGCTGGAAGTCTGGCCAAAGGATCATGAAGTGCTTTAGATCGCAGTTCTTAGAGCTTCCGTTAGAGCAACTCCCCCTCTGTTGTCGGTAAGATTAGGAGTCCTGGACCCCATATTTTCCTCCCTCTCAGACTTAGACTAGGTGAGATGGGTGGAGTTAATACCCACGTTGTAACATGAACTCGAACTGGAACTGGAACTTGCTACCACCTGCTTCTTCCCTTTTCCCTTAACATTCTCTTGAAGAGGCTTCGGTCGAGTAGCTCAGGGAGGGGCAACCTCCGCTGCGATTACAAACCCTTTGGCCTTCTTTCGGGGAGCTAGACCTCTTACAGGAAGCTTCGGTCTAGCCATATCTGTAGAAAAAAAAATGAAACACATGCGGTTGCAAAGGGTTAGTGAAATAAAATTTTCTAAAAGCTGCAGGAAAACTCGCCAACCTAATCAGCGAGTGACAGAAGGCTCGCCGAATGTTACAGAACAATTCAACACAAATTCAACATAAAAGGGCGAGACTAAAGTCCATTCAATGAGACGCCGAGTTTACTCGGCGATGAGAAAATGCCTCACCGAATGTTACAGAAATAATCAGTCAAAATAGAAGTCAGAAAGGCAAGACCAAAGCAATTCGGCGAGTCGGCGAGTGTACTCGGTGAGCACAAGCGTATCGCCGAAAGTTACAAAACAATTTCCAACAATTTAGGTAAACTTAGGTGATGATTGAGGTCATTAGGCGACTCACCGAATCACTCGGCGATCACGACCCAGCTCGCCAAATGGCCCAACGTGTTGCTTTCCCAACCCAATTTTCAATTCACGACTAACAGCCTACGAAAAACCATTTCAAGAACAAATTCAAACAATAAGAGCCTACCCACGATGATTATCTAAGCCGGGGTACTCAGACTTCCCTCCAATTGATTTAAATTGGATCAAACGATGATTTTTCCCTGAAGAATGACATCACCCAATCCATCATTGGGCAAAATCAAGCCATTATTCCGAATTCGTGCTACTCAGACTTTACCCGTACACTACCCAACATGCACACCCACAATTCACACAACTCAAACACGAAACTCAAACTAATATAGGCTAAACAAGTTATCGGACATGCTTGATTTCAAATTAGATTTCAACGAACAATTTGGCACAAAATCAAGGCAAACAATAGATCCATTAACTACTCATACACATGCTCAACACAAATTATGAAATTAAAACAAATTCGGAAAACCAACCTCAATTGTAGACATGGAAACACTTAGGCAAAGAGGGAATGATGGGCAACACTTTAGATTTCGATAACACACGAGGACACCCATAAAATTTAAACTAAATATAATTTAAGGTTTGATTGTAAGAGTGCAGGAGTCGAAAAGTTCAAAAGAAGGTGAGGATTTGAATTTAAAATGGTTAAAAGGACCTTAACCCTTCAGTTCACACCTTGATCGGTGAGATCCACTTATGTCACCGATCCACTTTCCGATTAGCCGAGTGGACTTTAGTTCGCCAAATTATGCAAAAAAATCAGCCCTTCAGTTGGTTCAAACGGTGAACTTGATCGAGGTCACCGAGCCACTCGGCGATTCGCCAATTGAGCTGTGAGCTCGCCCAATTACCCCTTTCCTCCTAAATTCGAATTTCAACCTGCACATCCAACAAACGTTATTCAAATGACCAAAATTAAACCTTGGGTTGCCTTTTAAGAAGTTCCATATTTAACATCGTGGCATGCGTTCACGCCTTATTCTTCGGGTTGGCTAAGGTATCACTAAGAAGACCCCATTTTCGGTCTTGAATTTAGGTGAGCTAAAATTTGACCCATCTAAGTCTCAAGCTGCTTTATGGAAATTGAGTGTGAGGTCACTTTTTGAATCAAAGACGAGACATCATCCTTTATCTCCTTGAGTACCTTATCCAATCTTTCCACCTTGTTTAGGATGCGGGCATGCATATCCTCGATCCGAATGTTTTCAGGATCAACTTTTTGTTCCTTTGGGTTTGGAGGTTCATGAGGGGGCACGTAACGATCTTTATCACCATCTCTATCTCTCCAATTTGCACCCCGATCACACCAATCTCTCTCTCGATCTCTCCAACCATCATCACGATCTTTATTCAAACGTTGATTCCCACCCAGCCTTGGATAACTCGGACAAGAACCCCCTGCTTGCACCAACCGCCTTTACAGCCTTGTAACCACCTCCCATGACATGTTTCGGCAATAGGTCCATTTGGGTCATTATCTTGGCCATGTTTTCATCACGTTTTTGGTTCTTTTCCAATTGTTCCTTAGTCAGCCCAAGATTCAACGGAGACACCTAATCATCCCTTATGTACCATGCACGAGATGTTGGTCATCTTATCAAGCAAGGCCGAAGCTATGTCAAATGCTTGTCTCGTGATTCCACCCCAAATAAGTTGGTTAAATACACCTTTGTTGATAGTTTCAAGACTCCGATAAAATATTGCAAGAGCACATTGTCCGGCAACCCATGGGTAGGACATTGGAGAAGCAACTTTTGGAACCTCAACCACGTTTCATGGATAGGCTTACCATCATTCCGCTTGAAGTTCTGGATATTATCCCTCGACTCAACCATCTTAAAAGGAGGGAAGAATCTTTCATAAAACACTTCCATGAGCTCCTCCCACAAAGTGATAGATTCCCTTGGTAGTTCGGTCAACCACTTTATTGCTTCCCCCTTTAGAAAAAGGGAAACAAACGGAGTGAGACTGACTCTTGAGTGATGTTCTTGAAGGAAAAAATGGCACACACACATCCAAATAATTGTGGATGTGATCATGAGAGTCCTCATGAGCAAGTCCCCCAAACAGACCTTTCACTTGCAACAGCTGCAACATTGTATTGGTCACATGAAAAACGGCATTGCCCATAGTTGGGGGCAATCTAATAGCACCAGCACTTCCCAATTGATCCACATTGACATCATGCAAGTTTTCGATGTCATCATTGTTCCCAAGTTGACTTGCATTTCTCCCGCTCACACTCATATCTTCACCTGTTTAGAGAAATCAACAAAGAAACACAAATAAGAAAATTCTACTACAACAAAATTCGTTCACAAAAACACTTCAATAAAAGAATTCTAAACACCGATCCGAGCAACGGCGCCATTTTTGATAACGCTCAACTACACTTCTTCTGATTCAAAGTGTAGGCGGTCGCTAACAAATATAAACCCAACAATGAGTTGGGGTCTATCCCACAGGGAGTGATACGGTACAAAATTCAATTACAAAGTAAGGACGTGTTCTAATCTTTTGTAGAGGTAAAGGATTGTGCAACATAAATTAAATCATAAATTTTCAATTATCAATGTTAAAGGGGGATTTAGCAACCAGTAATTAACAAAATGCAATTAACATGGGATTTGAACGATCAGAGAGAGGACCTTATGAATGTGATCATTCGAATGCTTATTTTTGTTTAATGGGTAATTACTAATTGCTATAAGTTGTTGAATCTCAATGGGTAGGATATGTTTTGAATATAATAGTCATCTCTCGATCAAATATCATGTTTAGGGTGAGTTCTCTCAAACCTCAAAAAGCTTAACAATACCAACCAACCCAATTCCTTAATCAACCCACTCTCTCAAGCTGGGTTGTAAAGATGCAGATCAATACAACTATCAATCATTCATTCTACCCTATACCTCTTTCTCAAGCAAGAATAGAAAGCTAAGCTAGAACCAAATTTGCAACATCAGTTCATCAATTAAAACATGAACAAACAATTGAACACATTTCAAAACAACATTAAATTCAGCAATTAACAAAACCCATAAGTTAATTAATGTATTCGACTACATGATCACACCCCTAAGGTAAGGGGTTTTAGCCAACCATAGAGAAAAGTAAGAAATTGTTACCAAAAAGATTATCCATTTGAATTGTTAACAATCTGCAATACCCAATGTCAAAATGAAAGCTAGATTCCTAAAACCTCAAATGCGAGATCCAAATCTTCTCCAAGAATGTTCAACAATGTAAAAATGTAAAAGCTATCAAAGACTGGGGAATACACTGTGTGGGAACTCCTTTTCTTCTTTTAAAAAATGAATTTATACGTACCCAAAAACACAACACAGAGTCCAATTGGCGAAGTTAGTCGGGATCATTGATCGACTCGGTGATCCACCTTTTTGATGTGGCTCTTGTATCCACTTATTCTGGAAGATTAGGCGAGCAGGGCTGTGATCACTGATACAATCGGTGTATCACCGAATCAACTTTTGCTCATCAAGTGGCTTGGTACATGGCTTGGAGGCTCACTCTGTGAGTCGTCGAGTGGCTTTTGCGAGCTCCAGCTTCTCTTTTCTTTAGCTTTTCCAACTTTTATGCTCCTTTTCACATCGTAATGCCCTTGCCTTATTCTTAAACCTTCATTGTTACATATCAACGCATTAACATCATTTATGAGCACAAAGTAGGCCTTGAGGAAACTAATTCATTGAATAATAAGCCCTAAATGAGTCGAAATTCCTGACTCATCACATACCTATCTTGATCATCATTTCTATCTCTCCAATATATACCCCAATCGCGCCAATCTCGATCCCGATCTCTCCAATCTTGATTCCTGCGCGGCCTTTGATAGATCAGACAAAAACCCCCCCGATTGCTTCGACAAGAAATTTACATATTCATCATACATAGTTTCAAATCGCGCACCATCTGGGCTCACCCCACTATTAGCACCAACCGCAGTCACAGCCTTATAACCATCTCCCATGACATGCTTCACCAATAGGTCCATTTGGGGTCATTATCTTGGTAATGTTTTCATCACGTTCTTGATTTTTTTTCCAGTTGTTCTTTCGTCAGTCCAATATTTAATGGAGACATCTGATCTTCCTTTGTTTACCATGCACGATTAATTTGGTGATCTCATCAAGAAACGTTGACGCCACGGCAAAAAGTTGTCTCATAATACCACCCTAACGAGTTCTTCGGCGACACCTTTGTTAATGGTGTCAAGACTCCAGTGAAAATATTGCAAAAGCACATTGTTCGGCAACCCATTAGTAGGACATTGAAGAAACATCTTTTGAAATCATAACCACTTTCCATCAATTGGTTCACCATTAACCCGCTTGAAGTTTTGATATTATCCCTCAACTTAACCATCTTCGAGGGAGGGAAAAATCTTTCATAAAATACTTATGTGAGCTCCTCCCACGAAGTGATAGATTCCCTTGGTAGTTCAGTCAACCACTTCGTTGCTTCCCCTATTAAAGAAAAGTGAAACAAACGGAGTCGGGCTGACTCTTGAGTGATGTTCTTGAAGGATAATGGTCCACACACATCCTTGAAATTGTGGATGTGATCATGAGGGTCCTCATGAGTAAGTCCCACAAACAAACCTTTCATTTGGAACAGTTGCAACATAGTACTGGTCACATGAAAAACCGCATTGCCCACAGTTGGAGGCAATTGAATAGCACCAGCACTTCACAATTGATCCACATTGACATCTTGCAAGTTTCTGATGTAATCATTGTACCCAAGTTGACTTGCATTGATCCCATTCACACTCATCTCTTCACCTATTTAGAGCAATCAACAAAGAAATACAAATAAGAAAATTATACTATGATAATGCTCAACTACACTTCATTCGATTCTAAGTGTAGGCGGTCGCTAACAAGTATAAACCCAACTAAGAATTGGGGTCGATCCCACTGGGAGTGATACGGTAGAGAATTCGATTACGAAGTAAATTGGTGTTCTAATCATTTGTAGATGTAGACATTTTCGTGACAAATAAAGGAAATGACAAGGGTTTGACAATTAATGTCAAATGTGGGGATTTTGGGTGAACAATTAACAACTACAAATAACCGGAAATAAACAAGTAGAGAGGGTTTCTTCGGAGTGTGATAAATTGAATGCCAATTTCACTAAATGGGTAATTATTATTTACTAAAAGTCGTTGAACTTCAGTGGGTAGGCTAGGCCTTGGGTGCAATAGTCATTTCTCAATCAACTATCACGAATCAATAGATTTATTTTGAACCTCGACAAGCACAACTCATCTTAACAGCCCAATACCTCAATCAATCTACTTTTTCAAGCTAGATTTATAGGATTGCATTCAAACCCACTTTCTCAAGCTAAATCCACAACAACACAATCACTACAATCATCAATTAAAAGTTTTAACTCTAATAATTCTTTCTCAAGCAATCTTAGAATGCTAAACTAGAATTGCATTTGCAACTACAATTCATCAATTAAAACACAAACTATTAATTGAACCCACTTCAAATAAACAATAAAATCAGTAAATACTAACACCCATAAGCTAATGGAAGCATTAAACTACATAATCACACCCCCAAGAATGGGGGTTTTAGCCAAACATAATAAAGAACAAGAAATCGTTACCAACTATATTTTCCATCATCTTGGGCAATAATCCACAAGTCTCTAAATGCTCAAATTGAAGCTAAAAATCAAACAAACCCTAAATCTCTACTCAAAAAGTGTAAAAACAACGTTTAGAATGTTTAGGATCAAAACCCCAGAACTGGACAATGTGGGAACTCCTTTTCTTCTTTTCAAAATCGCATTTATATTTTCCTTGAATTTCAGCTTCGGAGTCACTCGGCGAAGTAAGTCGGGCTTCTCCAACCTGGTCGGCGATACGCCGAATTCTCCTTTACATCGCCTTCTTGGCTTGGCTTTTTACCATTTCTTCTCTATGACTTTAGGCAATCGAGATCGACATCACCAATCCATTTGGTGCGTCACCAAACCATCCATTTGCTCACCAAGTAGGTCTTGTGAATGGGCTGGCCTGCTGGAACTTTAGGCGAGCTGAAGGTCCACTCGGCGAGTCGCCGAGTGGCTTGGCGAGTACCAACTTTGCTTTTCTTCAACTTTTTAACCCTTTTTTGCTCCTTTTTACCTCGTAATGCTCTTGCCTTGCTCTTTTACCTTCATTGCTGCAAATTAACATTTTATCATTAGTTTAGAGCATAAAATAGGCATTGAGGATACTAATTCCTTAAATATTTAGGCCTAAATAAGCCGAAATCCCGGACTCATCATACCACAACAAAATTAGTTCACAAACACACTTCAATAAAAGAATTCTTAACACCACTCCCCTGGCAGCAGCGCCATTTTTGATAATGTTCAACTACACTTTTCCGATTCAAAGTATAGGCGGTTGCTAACAAGTATAAACCTAACGATCAGTTGGAGTCGATCCCACATGGAGTAATACGATAAAAAATTCAATTATGAAGTAAGGATGTGTTCTAATCTTTTGTAGCGGTAAAGTATTTTGCAACATAAATTAAATCACGAAGTTTCAATTATCAATATCAAAGGGGGATTTAGTAACCATTAGTTAACAAAATGCAATTAACATGGGATTTGAACGATCAGAGAGAGGACCTTAGTAATGTGATCAACCGAATGCTAATTTGGCTTAATGGGTAATTACTTATTGCTTTAAGTTGTTGAATCTCAATGGGTAGGATAGGTTTTAAATATAATAGACATCTCTCTATCAACTATAATGTTTCGAGTGAGTTCTCTCGAACGTCATCAAGCTTAACATTACCAAACAACCCAATTCATTAATTAACCCACTTTGTCAAGCTAGGTTGTAAAGATGCAGATCAATACAACAATCAATCATGGATTCTACCATGTACCTCTCTCTCAAGCAAGCATAGAGAGCAAAGCTAGAACCGAATTTGAAACTTCATTTCATCAATTAAAACATGAACAAACAATTGAACCCATTTCAAAACAACATTAAATTCAACAATTAACAATACCCATAAGTTAATTAATGCATTCGACTACATCATCACACCCCTAAGGTAAGTTGTTTTAGCCAACCATAGCGAAAAGTAAGTAATCGTTAGTAAAAAGATTATCCATCTGAATTGTTAACAATTTGCAATACCCACTACCAAAATTAAAGCTAGATTCCTAAAACCTCAAATCTGAGATCCAAATCTTCTCCAAGAATGTTCAACAACAAAATATATAAAAGCTCTCAAAGACGTAGGGAATACAGAGTGTGAGAACCTCTTTTCTTCTTTAAAAAAATGAATTTATATGTTCCCAAAAACTCAATACGGAGTCCAATTGGTGAAGTTAGTCGGGATCGCCGATCCACTCGGTGATCTGTCGAGTTTCACTTTGTCTCGCCTTTTCGATGTGGCTCATGTATCCAATTGTTCTGGATGATTAGGCGAGCTGGGTCGTGATCGCCGATCCATTCGGTGTATCGCTGAATCAAATTTTGCTCTCCAAGTTGGCTTGGTGTATGGGCTACTTCGCTGGAACTTTTGGTGAGTTGGAGGCTCACTCGGTGAGTCGCCGAGTGGCTTTTGCGAGCTCCAGCTTCACTTTTCTTTAGCTTTTCCAACTTTTTCAATCCTTTTCGCATCGTAATATCCTCTCCTTGTTCTTAACCCTTATTGTTGCATATTAACATATTAACATTAGTTTTGAGCACAAAGTGGGCATTGAGGACATTAATTCATTGAATAATAAGCCTTAAATGAGTCGAAATTCCTTAATCATCAACACCCTCACAAGGTAGTCACAAAGGCTTTATGGATAATTTGGTTCCCTCATTGAATATTTTCCCAAGATCATGTCTCACATTCACCAAGATTCACATAATTGGACTAACAAGGCGAATTCTAGGACTCCACCTGCATGCTTTCAAGTAAAACCTCACCACACATGGCAATTCGCAATACATTCATTTAGCATATCTCGAAAATATCAAAAGTGTATGTGTGATGTTCATTGCAAGGCTCACATCAAAATGTAACTAGTTAAAAAAATATTCAAAGAGATCGCTCAAAGGTGTAACAACATTGATTTCATTCTCACAAAAACACAATGAATCATGCTCATCAGGAGTACTATTTAAGACATTGATATTAAACATAATCGATCCTAAAAATTTTATTAGTAAAATTTCAAGCATTTCACGATTTGAACTCATGGGGGGTTGCAACATCAATGGAGAACGAAATAGATTTAAAGAGACACATATTTACCTAAAAGAGCACTCTAATATAAAAAAACAGCAAACTACAATTGTTCAAAATACGAAATAACAAAATATAACCAAAAGAGAAATATTGGCACGATGGCCCTCACCCCACCAAAAATAGAGAGGAGTGTCCTCAATGCAAAATAAGTAAAAGTACTGGGAGGCTGAGCGAAATGGTCCCCCTAACAGGCCATACCTGTGGAGCACTCTCATCTAGAGTCTCGAGTGGTGAAGCCTTAATAGGGACTTTGATGGCCGACAATAGGATCATTGGAGGCGGCATGGAAAGCTCAAGTAGGGCATTAGTGCCTGTCTCAGAAGCAGGAAGTAGGTTGAGTTAGGAGTGACTCCACTAGTCCAAACCTCTGAAGTCTCTCGAACGGATCTCTCCAGGGCATCCTGAAGGATGACCTCCTCAGTATCATGCAGCTTGGTCAGTGTATCAGCAATCCCATGCTCTTCAGCTTGCAACTCCTCATCATCATTTTCCATGGCCAACTCCTCATCGGCCTTCTCACTATCATCCTCAGCGACAGTCTCAACATCCACAACAACCTCAGGCACACTAGAGAAAGGTAGGACACTCGGCATCTCGGGCACATCAGGAAGAGGAACCTTACCCCATAGAGTGGAGATGTTTGTTTCCTATAACTCGACCACCTCCACCCTCAAAGTAGCCACCTCATCCCTCATGATGTGTAGTGCACCGAAACTACCGTTGGCCTTCTCCTGAATCTCTATCCTATAATTTAGAACATATAACCTCAAAGTGTGGCTCTTTATCGTTACCTCATACTTGACCACCCATTATGTAAAAGGAGTCAAGGCCTTCTAAATGGCCTGGTCAATAAGCTTGGGCAAGTCCTTCTCAACCCGGGGAGCTCTAACATCTGCTGACCGGGAAAGGTTGCCCATCTTATAGATCAATGCCTAGGTCAAGGGGGACGGGTAACATAAGAGGAGGGAGGCCTCACAGCAGTCACGGCAACAGAAACAGGATGCACAGGTGCAGAAATAGAAGGGCCAGCAACTGCTCCACAGAAGGAGCAGGTGTGCTGGTCTCATGTGCCAACGTAGCAGGGTCGACCACGGGCGTAGATTCTGGTGGCGGCGACTTCCTCCGAGCCGCATCATCTCACAAACACTCTGCCTTGATCCTCCATATGTCACTGGAAGAGACCGGTGGGATCCTCACATCTGTAGAAGCCCAAAATGGGACTCCTGCCCCTCTCATATAATTGTGTGATCAAAAATGGAAATAGGAGCGATGTTTGCTCCATCCTCGCTCTCATATATATCTCATCAGCAATAATGGCACCAACATGAATGTGATCTCAATGGATGATGGTATTTACCAATACCACCTTGACATTGTGAAGGATGGACTCTTTCTGGCCACAACATTCAAATCCTTCTTCTCGATCTTGGCTCCATCAGCCATCTATGAGGGAGAAGAGTCAGAGATCAAGGGCGCCATCCAACCCAATGTTTGGGTAGATAATTGTGGAGGGGCAGTTTGTTGACAGTAGGGATCCTTCAAAGGCTCATTTATGGAATGACCCCAATGTCTCTTTAATAGAGGAGGTGGACGAGAAGACTCTCTATCTGACTATGTGTTAGAGGAAACCACATGTTTGCCCTTTGTTCTTGCCATTACCTGTAAAGAACACATTCAAACCAAACTTTTGTGAAGGTTAGTTGAAATTGAATGCACAATGAATCATAGTCTTAAGATCAAACCAAACTTTTGTGAAGGTTAGTTTAAATTGAATACACAATGAATCATAGTTAAAAAATACTCTTAAGATCAAACCAAACTTTTGTGAAGGTTAGTTGAAATTGAATGCACAATGAATCATAGTTCAAAAATACTCTTAAGACTCGCCTAACGGGAAGGTGGATCGCCGAACAAGATCGGTGAACTCTGGTGAGCTCGCCAAAATGGACAATAGAAAATTACTCAGGCTTCAGGCATAAAAGGCAAAATCAATGCCAACTCAGTGATTTGCCGAGTTGGTTTTGGAGGGCTAAGACAATTCCGCTGAAACTGAAAGCACAAAAGGGAAGCTAAGAGGCATCAAGGGCGATGTCCTCGCCCACTCGGCGATTCTCCAAGTGGGTTCGGTGGACTAATAAACGCCCGCCGATTGGAACAGTTCTCAAGTTAATGCATATGCTAAAGAAGGCGAGCTGGGTCTTACTTAGCTATTCTCCTAACTTCTTGGGTGAGATAAGACAAGCCTGCCGAATAGTAAATGTTTATCCCATTGCCTAATATTCATAGAAAACCAACACACACACAATATACACTAGTTTCCCCCAACATTACAATCCACCTATATGTTTTTCTACCCATGGGTACTCAGATTTCCCCCAACTATCACTAAGAATTGCACTAATTAACGATTTTCCCTTAAGAAAATAGTCACCCTGTCTATCATTCGGAAAAATCATGCAATTGGGTCAACACTAGGGTACTCAGGCTTCACCCAAAATAAATTAGGCTCACACTAAGCCTATATAGAAACTTCATTTCCCAAATTAACCAACAAAATCACGTTTCACATTTTCACAGGAATTTACAATCAAAATCACATGGGCACAGGTCAATTCAAACAATACGATGCTACCCATAAAAATCAGGCACATAAGATAAGTTAAAGGGCTCGAGCCCACACCTAATATGTATTTTAAACGCAAAATCATTATCAAGAAGTCAAAACACCAACCTTAATACCAAAAAAACAATCAAGAAACAGAGGGATCGGGGTTGGGTTAACACAAACTCCAAGCAAATGCACTCCTAGCACGTCAAAAACACTCACACGAGACTCAAAATGTAGAAAGGAATGGCAAGGAATCAAAAAGGCTCTCTAATTTTAAAGGTTTTAATTTTTAAATTTAAAAACACCATTGGCCTTTTTATATCAGGCACATTCGGCGATCACGACTAACGTCGCTGAACGTGTTCGGTGAATTGCCAATTAGAGCTTAAACTCATTGAACATGCCTTAACAAACACCAAACCTAAAGGCTGATTCGGCGAACCAGATGGAGTATTCTTAGAACACTTCGGCGAATCACCCTTTGGAGTTCTGATCATCGATCTTGACAATACACTTTTCCATCTATTCAAGCTCAAAAGGCGAACAATGATCAGTCCACATAATGCCTTCGGTGGATCACTGTTTGGGTTTTTGCATCGCCTATGGTCCCTTTCCAATCTTTCAACCTGCACTCACAATGCACGTTATTCGAAAGAAATAAAAACAAAAGTAAAGACTTCGGTCTCCTCCCAAGAAGCACCTTATTTAATGTCATGGCATGACATGTTGCTCAAACTCAACAATCATTTTTAGAGTTTTTGATTGTGTCACTAGGCAAAGTTCCCTTTTGCTTTGGATTTAGATGAGTGACAATTTGACCCAGTTAGGTCTGCAGCTGCTTGATAGAAATTGAGTGTGATTCATTGTCTGGAATAGAGTGGAGAAGTCATTTTTTTTCAAATCCTTCAACACTTTATCGGACCTTTCAACCTTGTTGTAGATCCTTATAAGCATGTCTTCCATCTGACTTCCTTCTAGACCGGCTGGTGGGCATGGACGATCATGGGGAGGCGCATACCTATCTTTGTCCATCTCCCTATCTAACCAATTTCCACCCCACCAGTCTTTCCAACCACCATCTCTATCCTTGTTTCAACCTTAATTTCCACCTTGTCATTGATAATTGGTGTGAGTACACCCCACTTGATTTTCCAAGTATTGAACTTCTTCATTGTATAATGCCTCAAATTTGGCATCATCCGGGCACTGCCCTCTTTTGGTTCCAACCGTAGTTACCTACTCTTTCCCACCTCCCATGACATGTTTAGACAACAAATTGATTTGGGTCATCAGTTTGGCCATGTTGTCATCCCTTTCATGGTTCTTCTCGACTTGTTCTTTGCTCAAAACCACATGTAGAAGAGGTACTTGGTCCTCTCTAGTGTGTCATACTCGGTTGACCTTAGTTGTATCATCTAGAAACACAGTACATCCACATCATACGGTTGCTTCCTTGATTCCCCATGGAATAGGTTATCAGCCACACCCATATTGACCGAATCAAGGCTACAATAGAAGTACTACAACATCAAACTATCTGAAACTGCATGCAATGACATTGTAAGAGCAACTTCTTGAACCTCATCCATGTTTCATGCAAAGGCTAACCGCCAACACGCTTGAAATTTTGGATTTGAAGATGAAGTTTAACCATTTATGAGGGTGGAAAGAATCTCTCTGAGAAGACATTAGTTAGCTCTTCCCATGAAGTGATTAAATCATTTGGAAATTTTGCCAACCATCTTGTAGCTTCTCCCGTTAAAGAGAACAGAAACAACCTCAACCGTACAGATTCTTTGAAGATATGTGTGAATACAAAGGGTTTACATACCTCCTTAAAATTCCTAAGGTGCTCATGGGGATCATCATGAGCTAGACCCCCAAATATTCCTTTCATATGTAGCAATTTTATCATAGTTTCGGTGATATGAAACACCGTCCTCCCGATTGTAAGAGATATCCAGATTGCTCTCGTGGTTTGAATAACATTAATAGGTATGTCATTTAGATCACCTATGTTATCATTTTGACGATAGTGATTGTCCTTGTCACTACCATGGTCAATCATTTTGTCAACCTGTAAATCAGCCAACAAAAACACCAAACAACAAATCTTCTACAAGTAAACCAAATTAAAATCTAATTTCTCAATTAGAATGCTCAGCCACCACTCCCCAGCATCGAATCCATTTTTGATAATTCTCAAATAACCCTTCAAAACCAATTACAAGAATGAGTGATTGTAGTTAGTTAAAAAATCCAACAAAGAGTCAAGAACGAATCCCACAGGGAATAATATATCGCAGAGAATTTTTTATTAAGAGATTTGGACTTTAATTTAGCTCATTTGTAATAGTAAGAACATTAGGGTGGATGGTACCACCAACTTAATATAAAGATTTGATTATCAGTTTCACAAATAAACTAAAATACTAAAGAAAGCAAGAGTTAACAAGAAATGTAAGGGTGCGTGGATTGGATATCAAAGTCACATAGGGGTGATTGTGCTGCTCTACAGTGGTGAACAATCATGAATAGGCTAAGTCATCTTCATTGACGCTAATCATCTTTTGATCTCAAAGCATTTATGCATAGAATCACATATCGATCTCAACAAGAATTGTAGGGGTGCATGGATTGGATATCAAAGTCACATAGGGGTGATTGTGCTGCTCTACAGTGGTGAACAATCATGAATAGGCTAGTCCTCTTCATTGACGCTAATCATCTTTTGATCTCAAAGCATTTATGCATAGAATCACATATCGGTCTCATCTATATGTCATTTCTAAACAACCAAATACATTACTCTATCCTCTCTTCCAATAATAGGGTAAATAGATCTGCCCATAACCTCTCTTTCAAGCAAGCCACAGACATCAAACCTAATTTGGTAGTATTGAACTAATTGCTCACTCCAATTAATCTCTTTCGAGCATCAACCAGAAATTAGAAGTAGGAATTGTATCCTTTGGGATATTTATAATTTCCCAAAATTTGGGTCAAAATCCACTTTGTAAACGACTCAACGACATTAGTCGAACTCGCCAAACCTGATTAGTGACTCGTCCTTCGCTTCTCAGCTCACTTTATGATTCTCTAGGCTTCAGGTGTTTGAACCTTAGTTGGTGAAATCGATTGAGTCAGCCTTTCACATTTGGTGAATCGTCGAATACCACCTTAGATTGCCATTGGAGCATTAAATATTTTCCTTGCAAGCTATCACTTTGGGCGATGTGCATCAGGACCGACATTCTCATTTGGTGACTCACCTTCTCAACTAGAGTCCGCCGACCTTTTTTGATAGACACAAGTGTTATGTAGTGTCAGTTTGGGTGAGGTCGTGCTCAGACAACGATTCTCCCTTCATGTTAGGCGATCAACAATGTTCACTTTCCACTTATTTTTTGTATTTTTGGCAAATCTTTCAATCATCAGTCTTTACCTTGTCCAATTGCCTTCATAGCTGCGAATCATCAATATTCTATTGGAAAAGGACAAAGTTAGGCATTGAGGACACTAATTATTGAGCTAAATTAACCTTAAATGAGTGCAAATTTACCACTCATCAACACCCCCAACTTAAAATTTTGCTTGTCCTCAAGTAAATCAAGAACACAATAAGTTCAATAAGGGTGTCTACAGCTGTACTCAATGAGAGCAAACATGCAAGATCCATAGCAAGATTACTCTCAATAGCATGTTACCCTAAATTATGATTAAAAAAATCTTCAAATTATGACTAGCTAGTCTCAACAGAAGCTCAAACTCACTTTAGCTTCTTGTATAGTACAAGAACAGGTTTCAACAAATGCATTCAAGTGCCCACACATCAAGAACGATTCCATGCTCTCATGAAGCAAATCAAAAAAAGGTAATAGGAATCAATGCAACTCTCACTCTCTCAAAAGAGAAATACATACAAGCTTTGTCCCATAGGTTTATCCATATTTTCCAATCATCATATAATCTAGTTAATGAAAGATCTCAAGGGTCTTTTAGGATTGTAATGGGTTGGAAGGTAAAGGTATGGTAAATTTGGATTGGTAACTTATACCATTTCAAAGCATTGTTGCAATCATCATCAGCTCTTCTCAAGTTCTTTTTCTTCTTTTTCATTTGAGAACTCAAACCTTGACGTGTCACTCAATTTATTTGGAATCCATGTTACTTAATTCACTTTTATTTTTCATTCTCATTTTTCCAAGGCATTTTCATCCCATTGATATAAAAATAAAATTAATAAGGAGGGGTTCCTTCTTTTTGCAAAACTTTCAAACTTGAGTCTCATTTCATCTTTCTTTGCCCTTTACTTGGCTTTCATTCTTCCTTTTTTTCCACAACCCCAACTTAGGCTTTTGGACTAAGTTTTCTATTAAAACATCAAAATTCTTTAAGAAGGATTGTTGGTGAGAAGGTAGGGATAATTTGCTTCAAGAGGTTTTTTTTGGTTGTCAACAAATAAGTAAGGCTCAAGTGGAGCCAACATGGATTCACACCCTAACCAGATAGAAGCTCCTCAGGCCGTGGGTGGCAACCGTAGGTAGTGGGGAAAAATAATTTTAAAAAAATTCAAGTTCCTGTACCCTTTTGACGGTTTGATAGGACGGTTTGTCGTTCCTCTTACGATTCGTAGGTAGGTCTCATAGGTCACCCCAGACTTAATAATATTTAAAAGCTCAAAATTGGGTTCTATGGATGGCATGTACGGACCATACATGGGATCCGTCGAAAAAGGGTCAAGTTTAAGGTTCCAGTAAACCATCAAAGATTTACCAGTACGGTCCATCTAAGAACCTACAGACCATAGTTCCAACCGTCGATGGGTCTGGCAGTTATTTTAAAAGGGACTTTTGGATCTTTTCCTAATTATTCTAACCCAATACTATGTCATTTTAATAAAAATCCTAGACCCTATATAAGTCTTTTATGCCTAAAATCTAACTACGCTAAATCATTCTTCAGATTTTCCCAAATCCCTCCAAGTGCTTCCCTAATATTTCTCTCTCTAAAAGCTTGAAAAATTAGGCTAGGGTTTCAAGATCAAGTCTCTGAATTCACCATTTATTGTGAAATTTTGGCATCAAGGTATGATAGTATTCACCTATGAAGTCCTTTCCTCCATAGGATTCCTAAATTCTCAAATTATACAAGTTATAATCTCCAATTGAAATTTGGGTTTTATTCAATTGCATGGGTTCTTTTCAATTATTATCCAAATTGATTGTTTTATGTCTATTTATGCATAAATTGGGATCGTTGCATATTTTTACGTTGAATTCACTTGAACCCATGCATGATCCCTGATTTCTAGATTTGATCATATGATGAATCTTTTAAATTATGAAAGATAAATTTATGAAGATATGCATGTTTCGTTATGAAATTGATGAAAATGATTTAAGGTTGCTTTGAGAGTAAATCACTGATGTGTTGTTGTTATTGTAAAAGGACTTTCTCACATAAAGGATTCATAAGGTTGAAAGGTTTTCTCACCTAAGATGAATCGAGATTAAGGAGCTATTCTAATAAATTCTAGCTTGGATTGGCTAATTGATGTGCCCTTCCATGGATAATAAGATAAGTTAAGATAAATGACTATTCCGTGGGATTTATGCTTAGAACCAAGTGGACAAGTGGCGATTACTTATGTCCCATAACTATGTGACATCATAGGTTATGTTAGATAGACATTAGCTAGTGGATCCACCTAAGCTATAAGTTTATGGTTCTTACCATGGAAAGTAAGGACATCTCTTTTCGGTGTGGGATAGACACCGGATTCCATGTCATAGCTCACATGGTCTATGTTGGTTAAAGGTAAATCTCCCACAAATAATGAACTAAGGTTACTCTCTAAAAGTATCTCAAATGTATTTTAAAGTTATTTAGCTTGCATTGAACATAGTTATGACTTATATTCTCTAACATTTTATTTTATGATTTAGCTTATTTATTGCATGTCATTTAAAGTCCCTTTTAGCATGATTTCAAAACTCTTATGCATTGATATCATACTTGGTACATTCCATGTACTAACACATACTTTTGACTACATTGTTTCACTATTGTAGGGTCTGACACTCCTACCTCCCATACTTGTGGCTAGTGATCTCACATAGATATTGAAGATTGGTGAGTCCTCAAGTTCCAAGGAACGAAAATATTTTTATTAATTTCATGTCTTTTCTTTTCGGATATTGTTTGTGATCTATGGGTTACATCCCAATCACTTCCTTATGATATAATAGATGGCTTGGAGACTTACGTTTAGACTTCCGCTACATTTTGTCAAATTCTTTTTTTTGAAATGCTACTTTAAAACTCTCTTGTTTCTATTTTCTTGTATGATGCATGTTAAGTTTCTTGTGTAGGGACTTTCGGGCTCTTATACGCCATGTCAGTCTAGGAATTACTTTAGGTCGTGAAAAACTTGGTATTAGAGCGCAAGGCTTAAAAATGTCCTAGGATGTCTCATAAGCCATATCGAGTAGAGTCTTTTTTTATGAGTGTGAAGCGCGCCACATTTATGAATGAGAGTCTATAAGATGTTTAGGAAACTCCACTTATTTCATTACACTTAAGTCATGCGATAAAGTTTAACTCTATATTTCTCTCTCCCAATCCCTATCCGATGCTTTTCAGGATATTGCCACTTGAAAGGCATATGCTAGAAGGAATGCAGGAGAAAATGTGGAACGAGAAACTCCTCAAGCTCCCCAAGAAGTCTCCAAGTTCCGGTCGACCCTTTGGCGGAACAAGAGACGAATGTGGAGTTTAGGGCAGTTTTTCAAGTGTTATCCCAATCCATGACGTCTCAAGCCAATATGGATTATGTGTTCCCCGTGAATCAAAATATGGGTACGTGGAAACTAGTGTAAGAGACTTCACTAGAATTAATCATCCAGAGTTTCATGGTTCCAAGGTTGAGGAAAATCCTCAAGAGTTCATTGATGAGGTGTATAAGGTGTTGATAATCATGGGAGTGACGCCGGTAGAAAAGGTGGAATTGGCTGTTTACCAACTTAAGGGTGTTGCTCAAGTTAGGCTTAACCAATGAAAGGAAGAGAAGGTGGTTGATGCAGGTCCTCTTGATTGGGAAAACTTTAAGGTTTCTTTCCATGATAGGTTATTTCCCCTTGAGATTAGGGAGGCAAAGTTATTTGAATTCATCAACCTTCGTTAAGAAAACATGAGTGTGAAGGAGTATGCTTTGAAGTTCTCACAATTGTCTTGATATGCTCCTACTATGGTTGCCTATCCTAGGGCAAGAATGAGTAATTTTCTTTCAGATGTGTCCAAAATGGTGGTTAAGGAATGTCATACCGCCATGCCTATCAATGATAAGGACATTTCTCACCTAATGAATCATGGTCACCAAATTGAAGAGGAGAAACTTAAGGAAAGGTCTAGGGAGGCAAAGAGGGCCAAGACCGGTGATGGTGTTTTTTCAGATTCGAGGTCCGACGGACATGGTCATTCCAAGTTTCGACAAAAGTTTTCCTGTCAAGTTTCCTCCAATGCTCCGGCTCATAAATTCAACTAAGATATTGTTTCTAACCCTAAACCTCAAGGAAGAAATGGTGGTAGATCTTCATTGTCTACTTGTGCTAGGTGTGGGAGGAAGCATGATGGTAAATGCCGAGCCGGTTCTAATGCATGGTTTAGTTGTGGCAAGATGGATCATAAAATAAGGGACTGTTCCTTAGTTGCCAAGAATAAAGTAAATAATCATCGACTTGCTAAAACTTACCCTTCGTCAGGTTCTAGTGGGAATCAGAAGAAAAACAGATTTTATGCACTCCAGACTTTTGTGATGTGGTTATCGGTATGTTGAAAGTCTTTCATCATGATGCTTATGCTTTGCTTGATCCCGGTGCTACCTTGTCTTTTGTGACACCATATATGGCCATGAAGTTTGATATTCTTCTGGATGTGTTGTTAGACCCATTTTTGTCTCTACTCCTATTGGTGAATCTATTTTCGCTAAAGAGTCTATTGAGATTTTCAAGTCTCCTTATCCTATAGAGACACTCATGTTAATCTTGTAGAGCTTAATATGTTAGATTTTGATATTATTCTTGGTATGGATTGGATGCATTCATGTTATGCTTCTATTGAAGGTAGAACTCGAGTAGTCAAGTTTCAGTTTCCAAATGAACCCATCCTAGAGTGGAAAAAGGGAAATTATACGCCTAAAAGTTGGTTTGTCTCTTGTCTTCAAGCTAGAAAAATGATTTCTAAGGGTTGCATATATAATCTTATTCGGGTTAGGGATATGGGTTCTGAAACCCCTACTCTTGAGTCGCTCCCCGTTGTTAATGAGTTTCTTGAAGTGTTTCCTGATGATTTACCCATTGTTCTTCCTGAAAGGGAAATAAACTTCAGTATTGACCTTCTTCAAGATACGCAGACTATCTCTATTCCTCCATATCGTATGGCCCCGATAGAACTCAAGAAGTTGAAAGAACAATTGAAAAAATTATTGGATAAGGGTTTTATTTGACCGAGTATCTCTCCATGGGGTGCTCCAATTTTCTTTGTTCGAAAGAAAGATGGTTCACTTCATATGTGTATTGACTACCGGTAATTAAAAAAGGTTACTGTTAAGAACAAATATCCTCTTCCAAGTATAGATGATTTGTTTTATCAACTGCATGGAGCAAGTTACTTCTCTAAGATCGACCTCCAGTTGGGTTACAACCAATTGAGGGTGAAGGAAGATGACATTCCAATGACGGCTTTCCAAACTCGCTAAGGTTATTATGAGTTTTATGTAATGTCCTTTGGCTTGACTAATTCTCTGGTCGCATTTATGGGTTTAATGAATAAGGTTTTTAGATAGTACCTTGATATGTTTGTGATTGTCTTTATCGATGATATCTTAATTTACTCAAGGATTGAGGATTAGAATACCGACCAATTGAGGATTGTATTGCAAGTTCTCAAGGACCAACAAATCTTTGCAAATTTTAGACAATGTGAATTTTGGTTAAGATCTGTGGCTTTTCTTGGTCACATTATCTCCGGTAAAGGTATTGAAGTAGATTCTAAGAAAAAAGATGTGGTTAAGAGTTGGCGTAGACCTCTATCCCCTTCGGATATTTAAAGTTTCTTGGGTTTGGCCAGTTACTATAGTAGGTTTGTTGAAGGGTTTTCTTTGATTTTCTCTCCATTGACGGTATTGACTCAAAATAAGGTTAAGTTCATATGGTATGAAGTGTGTACAAAGAGTTTCTTGAAGAATTTAACGATAGACTTACCTCTGCTCCGGTGTTGACTTTACCGGAAGGATCCGATGGATTTGTAGTTTATTGTGATGCTTCAAGGGTTGGACAAGGGTGTGTTATTATGCAAAATGGAAAAGTTATTGCTTATAATTCACGGCAACTTATGATTCACGAGAAAAATACTCTACCCGTGATTTGGAACTAGCGGTGGTTGTTTTTTCCTTAAAGATTTGGAGGAATTATTTATATGGTGTTCATGTTGATGTCTTTACCGACCATAAAAGATTGCAATATGTGTTCAAGCAGAAAGATCAAAATCTTCACCAAAGGAGGTGGCTTGAGTTACTAAAGGATTATGACATAAGTGTTCTCTATCACCCCGGTAATGCGAATGTGGTGGTAGATGCTCTTAGTCAGTTATCAATGGTTAGTGTTGCTCATATTGAGGATGATAAGAAGGAGTTGGTTTGAGATGTTCATAGATTGGACCGATTGTGTGTTCGTCTAGTTGACTCTACCAAAGGCGGTGTTATGGTACGTAATGATTCAGAATAGTCTTTTGTGTTAGAATTGAAAGCCAAGCAAGGTCTCTATCTGAATTTGGTTGAATTAAAAGAAGTAGTGCTTAAGAAGTTCGTTGAGGCTTTCTCCCAAGTGGAGATGGTGTACTTCAGAATCAAGGTCGTTTGTGTATTCCTAATGTCGATGATTTGAGGGAGAAGATTCTATCAGAAGCTCATAGTTATCGATTTACCATCCACCCGGGAGCCACCAAGATGTATTGTGACTTGTGGGAGGTCTATTGGTGGAATGGGATCAAGAAGGATATTAAGGAATTTGTGGCCAAATTTCCTAATTATCAACAAGTGAAAGTTGAACATCAGAAGCCAGGAGGTTTATCCCAAGATATTAGTATTCCAACTTGGAAGTGGGAAGATTTGAATATGGACTTTATTTTAGGTTTACCCCGCACCCGGAGGCAACATGACTCGATTTGGGTTATCGTTGATCGTATGAAGAAATCAGCTCATTTCATTCCCATCACAATTTCTTATTCGGCGGAGGACTATGCTAAGTTGTACCTGAGAGAAATGGTTAGGTTGCATGAAGTGCCCTTATCAATTATCTCCGATCGTGGTACCAAATTTACCTTTCAGTTTTAGAAATCTTTTCAAAAAGATCTTGGTACTCGTGTTAAGCTTAGTATGGCCTTTCACCCGCAAACAAATGGGCAAGTGACTGTACTATCCAAACTTTGGAAGATATGTTGAGGGCTTTTGTGATTTACTTCAAGGGTAATTGGGATGATCATTTGCCTTGGATTAAGTTTGCTAACAATAATAGCTATCATTCCAGCATTGGTATGTCTCCATTAGAGGCTCTTTATGGTAGGAGGTGTAGATCTCCTATAGTGGTTCAAAAATGGTGAAGTTACCATGATGGGTCACGAGTTGGTAAATGAGGCTATGGAGAAAGTTTGGCTTATTAGATAAAGTTGAAGACATAGCAAAGTCGATAAAAGTCCTATGCCGATATTAGAAGGAGAGACCTTGAGTTTGATGTTTGTGATTGGGTCTACTTTAAAATCTCACCCATGAAAGGTGTGATGAGGTTCGGAAAGGAAGGGAAGCTTAGTCCCCATTATGTGGTCCCATACCAGATTTTGAGGCATTTTGGTACAGGTGCTTATGAACTTGATTTTCATAATGATTTGGCATCGATGCATCCAGTTTTGCATGCATCCTTGTTGAAGAAATGTAATGGAGATCCGACATCCATAGTTCCCTTGGAGGATCGGGAGTTAAGAAGAATCTTTTTTATGAAGAAGTTCTAGTTGAGATTTTGGATCAGCAAGTTAAGAAGATGAGAAATAAGGAAGTTGCTTCTGTGAAGGTCCTTTGGAGGAATCAGTTAGTTGAGGTTTCAACTTAGGAGGCCGAGGCCAATATGAAGTCCCCTTATCATCATCTATTTCCCTCCGACTCCACTCTAGCTTGAGGTATTTAGTTACTCATGGCCCATCCTTATGACTTAACCATTATCATAATTCTTTATGCATGCATTCTCATGAAAACTTGATATTTAAAAAAATGAGTTAACTTGATTGATTTCTCCATGTTTATGTGCATTTGAGTATGAGTTGCATATAGGCCTTATGAAATGATGTTTTGGATATGCCTCATCTTGGAGTCTATTTTTCCTCCATAAATATGTGCATTTATGTGATTGCATTCATGTTGGGTTGTTAGGTCTTCTCCATATACTTTTTATGATGTCTTGAGTTCCATTTGGGGATGAAAGTTTCCAAAGGAGAGATATTGTAATACCTAAGATTTGGAAAATGTAGTTTTTTAACTGATGTTTGTATCTATGGGTCCCACTTATGGACCGTAGAAGCTACTACAGTCCGTAGGTGGAAACCGTAGATAGTGGGGAAAATAATGTGTTAAAAAGTTAAGTTCCAGTACCCTTTTGATGATTCGATAGGATAGTTTGTCATTACTCTTACGAGTCCTAGGTAGGTCTCGTAGGTCACCCCCAGACTTAGTGAAATTTTAAAGCTCAAAGTTGTATTCTATGGATAGCATGTACGAACCGTAGGAAGACCTACGAACCATACATGCGATCCGTTGAAAGAGGGTCAATTTTAAGGTCCTAGTACCCCATCGACTATTGACCACGTCGGTCCTTCAAAAGACCTACGGACTGTAGGTCCAACCGTCGATGGGGTCCGACAGTTATTTTAAGAGGGGATTTTGGATCTTTTCCTAATTATTAAAATCCAATACTATCTTGTTTTAATCCTAATCCTAGACCCTATAAAAATCTTTCAAGCCTAAAATCTAACTACTCTAAATCATTCTTCAATTTTCTCCGAATCCCTCCAAGTTCTTCCCCAATATTTCTCTCTATATAAGGTTGAAGAAGAAGGCTAGGATTTCATGATCAAGTCTCTAAATTCACCATTAATTGTGGGCTTTTGGCATCAAGGTATGATAGTATTCACCTATGGAGTCCTTTCCTCCATAGGGTTCCTAAATTCTCCAATTTTACAAGTTAGAATCTCTGATTAATATTAGGGTTTTATTCAATCTCATGGGTTCTTTTCAATTATGATCCAAATTGATTGTTTTATGTCTTTTTATGCATGAATTGAGATAATTGCATGTTTTTAAGTTGAATTCACTTGAACCCATGCATGATCCATGATTTCTAGATTTGATCATATGATGAAGATTTTGAATTATGAAAGATGAATTTATGAAGATATGCATGTTTTGTTATGAAACTGATGGAAATGATTTAAGGTTACGTTGAGGGTAAAGCACTGATGTGTTGTTGTTATTGTGAAAGGATTTTTTCACATAAATGATTAATAAGGTTGAAAGGTTTTCTCACCTAAGATGAATCGAGATTAAGGAGCTATTCTAATTAATTCTAGCTTGGATTGCCTACTTGATGTGCCCTTTCATGGATAATAAGATAAGTTAAGATAAATGACTATTTCGTAGGATTTATGCTTAGCACCTAGTGAATAAGTGAAGATTACCCATGTCCCATAACTATGTGCCATCATAGGTTGTCTAAGATAGACATTAGCTAGTGGATCCACCTAAGCTAGAAGTTTATGGTTCTTACCTTGGCAAGTAAGGACATCTTCTTTCGGTGTGGGACAAACACCAGATTCCATTTTATAGCTCACATGGTCTATGTCGGTTAAAGGTAAATCTCCCACAAATAATGAACTAAGGTTACTCTCTAAAAGTATCTCAAATGTATTTTAAAGATGTTTAGCTTTCATTGACCATGGTTATGACTTATGTTTTTGAACATGTTATTTTATTATTAAGCTTTGTCATTGCATGTCATATAAAGTCCCTTTTAGCATGATTTCGTAACTCTTATGTGTTGCTATCATACTTGGTACATTTCATGTACTAACGCATACTTTTGCCTACATTGTTTCACTAATGTAGGGTTCGATGCTCCTACCTCACATAGTCGTTGCTAGTGATCTCACATTGATTTTGAAGATTGGTGAGTCCTCATGTTTCGAGGACCCAGACTCTTTTATTGCATTCATGTCTTTTCTTTACGGATACTATATCTGATCTTTGGGTTATGTCCCAATCACTTCCTTATGATGTAATAGATGTCTTTGAGACTTATATTTAGAATTCCGCTACATTTTGTCAAACTCTTTTTTTTGAAATGGTACTTTTAAACTCTCTTGTTTCTATTATCTTGTATTATGTATGTTAAGTGGGTTGTGTAGGGACTTTTTGGGTCTTATACACCATGTCATGTCTAGGGTGTACTTTGGGTCGTAAGAGTAGGTCGAATTCGTTGACTGGTTTCGGCAATTCATTCTAAATGGTATATGGGTCTTTTCGTAGGAATTTAATACCTAAACGGTGTATTTTTGCCCTAATTTTAAGCTCTATATAAGGTCCTTATGTCCTAAAACTACCCACTCGAAATTCATTCTCCTAAATCGAAATCCCTACCAAGTTCATCTTCCCCAATTCTCTCAAGTTCAAGAAAGAAGTAGCTAGGGTTTCAAGCTCAAGTCTCCTTTTCAGAACTGATTTTGGCTTTGAATAGAAAGATATGTGGGTATTCACCAATGGATTTCATTCAGCTAATAGGTCCCCAAAGCTTCCAATTCCTAAATTCAATTTTCACGCAATTGCTTAGGTTTCTTTTCAATCTCCATGGGTTCTATTCAATTCTGATTCAATTATTTGTTATCATTCGTATATTGCAAGATTTGAAGTAATTATATGATTTTAATTTGAATTTGTATTAACTCATGCATGATCCATGATTTTTTAACTATGCTCTTATGAATAAGCTTATGAACTATGAATTTATGAAGGCTATGCATGTCTTATGAAATTGATGTTTATGACTTATGGATGCTTTTAGATGAAAGTATCAATGAAATTATTTGTAATGTTTTCTCACATACTATATTGATCATGATTGTGAATGATTTTATCACATATCTATGATTCATGATTTTTAAGGAGCTATTCTATATGATTAAAGCTTGGATTGGTAACTTAATTTTATTTTTTCATGTATGATGTGATGTTATGAAAATGACTATTCCATTGGGATTTTACTTAGCACCGAGAGGATATTGAGATGGAGGCTCTCCAATTAGTAGAGTCAAGGTCTCTATTAGCAATCTCCTTGTCCATAACTACGTGCCCCCGTAGGATGTATTAGCTATTGGATCCACATAAGCTAGAAGTTCATGGTCCTTACTTGAAAGTAGGATATCTCTTTTTGGTGTGGAAGTAAGATACCAAAGTTGTCACGACCCAGGGGTACCCCCTAATGTAACATGGCGTATAGAACCTCAAAGGACTCCATACAAGCCACTTAGCTCTCATAACATAAGAAATAGAACAATAAGAGAAGAACAATAGTCCAAGTCCAAAACATTTTATAACGAAAAGCAGAAGTCTAAACAATTTTTCTCATCATAGCCATCTAATACAATAGAATGAAATTGGGTCTAGCCCATACCTCATGTTCAAAAGTGAAATACTAGAAAGAAACTGAAAACAATAACTCTGTCCTCGAAGCATGAGGACTCACCAAAGCTCAGGAAAATCACGAACTCAACTACTAGTCACGAGACCCGAAAACCTGTCTGTCGGACCCTATATTTGGGGAAAATATAGGCAAGAGTATGCGTTAGTACAAAACAATGTACTAAGTATGATAGCCATGCATAAAACAGTTAAAACATGCTGAAAAGGGACATTTCATTTCATGACATGTAATTGACCAAGCTAAATATGATATAAAAGAGTTATAAAACATAAGTCATAAAATCATGGCCAATGCAAGCTAACTTCATATTTCAAACCTTTGAACTCATGTGAGATACTTCTTGAAGTAACTTTAGTTCATTATTACTTGTGGGGAATCAGCCTTAACCGACATTGAAACCATGTGAGCTATAACATGATCCCCCGGTATCTCCCACATCGAAAAGAATTGTCCTACTTGCCAAGGTAGAACCATGAACTTCTAGCTTAAGTGGATCCACTAGCTAATCAACCTTTGGGGGCACATAGTTTATGGGATAAGGAGATTGCTACTAGAAATCCGGCCTCTACTACGGGGGAACTTCCATCCCATGAGATTACTTCTAGAAACCCGGCCTCTACTACGGGAGAGCTTCCATCTCACTATCAATATCCACTCGGTGTTAAGCATAAATCCCATGGAATAGTCATTTCTTACTTGACTTCATTATTCATGGAAAGGTGTCCTTGGACAACCAATCCAAACTAGTTCATTAGGATAGCTCTTACTCTTTATTCATTTAGGTGAGAAAGCCTTTCAACCTAAGAATCCTTTCTATGTGAGAAAACCTTTCACATCATGCTATTTATGTGTTTATGAGAATATCCTTTCAACAACACAACAACAACATTATCATTGGTACTTTACTCTCAAAGCACCCTTAAACATTTGCATAGTTTTCATAAGAAAATGCATAAGTCCATAATTTACCTCTTGAGGTTCAAAACCCACTTTCAATCATCAATGCTTAGAAAACATGGGTTATATATGGATTTCATCATAAATACATGTAAATCTTGCAATACATGCTTAATTTCATAAAACACTTGCTTTATACTCAAAATCCCACATCATATGATTCATAACTTGAAAACATGGGGGATTACATGGGTTCATGGGGAAATCATCATAAAATCATCATGTATCATCAATTCATGCATAAGAGATCATAATTCAATCATTTAAATCAATAATCAAAAGAACACATGGTGATTCAGGAAAACTCTAACTCAATTGGGGAATTCTACCTTTAAAAATAGAGAGTTTGAGAACTCACTAATTAAAAGGAATCCATGGATAAAAACTATCATACCTTGAATCCAAAAGCTATCCTTCAATGGAGAAATTGAAACCTTGCTTTGAAACCCTAGGATGAATCTTCTTCTTCTTCAAGTTTCTAGAGAGAGAATTATTTGAGAGCTCTTCTTTTGTGAATTTGGAAGAATGAAGTGAATGGGTTAATTTGGGGGTTGAAAATACTTATATAAGGGTCCTAAACATAGAAAAAACGACGTAGTATAGGAACTCTTTAATTATGAAAAGACCCAACTAACCGTGAAAAATAAATGCCAGCTGCCACCGACGGACCCAGTCGACGAACCGTGGTCTGACCCACGGCCCATCCTAGTGGACTGTCATTGGGATCAGCAACAATGATTTTGGGGCTTCGAACCACGGACCGTGGTCTGACCTAAGGTCCGTAGGTCTAGCCGTGGTTCTTAGCCCTCAGACCACTGCTGGCAGCATATCCATGGACCACACCTACGGTCTGTGGTCCTTTCCACGGGCCGTGGGTGGCCGGCGTGGGTTGCACCTGCAACTTCTGAAAAACTAGTTTTATTTCCCCTTTCGAATACAGAGTGTTACAATATCTCCCTCTTGGGACTATTCGTCCTCGAATGAGATTCAAACTGGTTATAAAATCTTAGGAGAGGAGCTAACAACCCAACCTAACAATGCAATGCATGTAACCAAGGAGGAACTATCGACTCCAAGCTAGGACATTCTCAAAACATCACAAGAGGGGTGAAACTAACTCTAACAGCCCATCGTGCATGCAATGCACATATACAAGGAGGAAACATCGACTCCAAGCTAAACATACTTAATGCATCATAAGGAAGTAGGAACTACATCTAGCAACCCAATATGCATGAAATTTCAAAATTTCTCATGTTCAAGGAGCTAACTACCTTCTCCAGGCTAAAAGCGTGCTCAACACAATCTCATGGAGCCTATATGCAATTAACTCTCAAAATCATAGCTAAAGCATGTTCATCGATTCATCTCATGAAGTCTAAAGGCAACTCATACTCAATGCACAACAACATGAGGAAAATCAATTATATAAATTCATTTTGTTTCAAAACACAAGTTTTTATGAACATGCATAACATAAGGAAATCATGGAAACACATAAAAACACATGACTCCAAAAAAAAGGTCAAACCAAGAGGAACTCATTACCTCAAGCAAGAATAGGAGTAGAAGGAACAAGATGAGGATATCGGGACATAATATCGGCGTTGGCCTCCCAAGTAGCACCCTCAACTAACTGATTCCTCCACAAAATTTTAACGGAACCAACTTCCTAGTTTCTCAATTTCTTGACTTGCTGGTCCAATATCTCAACCGGAACTTCCTCATAAGAAATACTTTCATCAACTCCCAACCCTTCAAGGGAAACTATGGATGTCGGCTCACCAACACATTTCTTCAACATAGAGACATGGAAAATTGTATGCACCGATGCCAACTTATTTGGCAATTCTAGTTCATGAGCAACCTTACCAATACGCCCCAAAATCTGATATGGGCATACATATCGGGGACTAAGCTTCGCTTTCTTACCAAACCTCATTACACCCTACATGGGTGAGATTTTCAAGTAAACCCAATCATGAACATCAAACACAAGATCCCTTCTTCTCACATCGGCATATGACTTTTACCGACTTTGAGCTATTTTCAACCTTTCTCTAATAAGTCAAACTTTCTCTCTGGGCTCATGTACCAATTCGAGACCTATTAGGGCAATTTCACCCACCTCAAACCAACCGATAGGAGTTCTACACCTCCTTCCATATAATACCTCAAATGGAGCCATATCAATACTCAAGTGATAGCTATTATTATAGGGAAATTCAATCAATGGCAAATGTTCATCCCAATTACCCTTAAAATCAATCACGCAAGACCTTAAGATATCTTCCAAGGTTTGGATAGTACGCTCCACTTTCCCATCGGCAAGGCCCTTTTGTAATGACTTCCAAAACTGAGAAGTGAATTGGGTACCACGATCGGAAATAATGGACAAAGGCACTTCATGCAACCTTACCATTTCTCTCAAGTATAACTTGGCATAGTCCTCCGCCGAATAAGAAACCTTGACGGGAAGGAAATGAGCTGATTTGGTCATCCTATCTACTATCACCCAAATAGAATCATATTGTAGCCAGGTGCGAGGCAAACCAATAATAAAGTCCATATTCAAGTCTTCCCACTTCCAAGTAGGAATGCAAAAGTCTTGGGACAAACCTCTCGGTTTCTGATTCTCAACCTTCACTTGTTGGCAATTCGGACACTTAGCTACAAATCCTGCAATGTCATTCTTCATCCCATTCCACCAATAGACTTCCCGCAAATCACAGTACATCTTGGTGGCTCCTGGTTTAATGGAATACCGCCAACTATGGGCTTCTTCCAAAATTTGTTCCCTCAAGTCATCAACATTTGGAACACATAAACGACCTTGGTATCTAAGTACCCATCTCCCCCTTGGGAGAAAGCCTCAACGGATTTCTTAATCACCGCTTCTTTAAATTCTACCAAAATTGGATCAAGACCATGCTTGGCTTTCACATCCACCACAAAAGACGATTCGGAACCATTATGGACCATAACACCACCTTTGGTGGAGTCCACTAATTGAACACCTAATCGAGCCAATCTATGAACATCTCGAACCAACTCTTTCTATTCTTCTTCAATATGAGCGACACTACCTATAGAAAATAGACTAAGAGCATCCGCTACCACATTAGCTTTACCGGGGTGATAAAGAACACTCATGTCGTAATCTTTCAATAACTCAAGCAACCTTCTTTGGCGAAGATTCAAATATTTTTGATTGAACACATATTGCAAACTCTTATGGTCGGTAAACACATCTACATGAACTCCATGGGTAGGATAATTCTTCTCATGAATCTTAAGTTGCCTTAAGGCGAAGGAAATCACTTTCCCATTTTGCATAAGCACACACCCTAGACCAATTTTTGAAGCATCACAATAAACCACAAAGCCATATGTCCCTTCCGATAAGGCCAACACCGTAGCGGAAGTAAGTCTATCTTTCAACTCTTGAAAACTCTTTCCACACCCTTTGGTCCATATGAACTTAGCCTTCTTTTGAGTCAAAGCCGTCAAAGGAGAGGCAATTGAAGAAAATCCCTCAAGAACCTTTTATAATAACCGGCTAAACCCAAGAAACTTCTAATATCCGAAGGAGTTAGAGGTCTAGGCCAACTCTTGACCGCGTCCGTCTTCTTGATTCTACCTAAATACCCTTTCTTGAAACAATATGACAAAGGAAAGCTACGGACCTTAACCAAAATTCACATTTGCTAAACTTTGCAAAAAGTTATTGATCCTTAAGAATTTGCAACATGGTCCTCAAATGATCAATATGCTCATTCTCACTTCTCGAATAGATCAAAATATCATCAATGAACACAATCACGAACATGTCAAGGTATTGTCTAAACACCCTATTCATCAAATCCATGAACGCCCCCGGAACATTAGTCAACCCAAACGACATTACAAAAACTCATAATGACCATACCGTGTTCGAAAAGCCATCTTCGGAATATCATCTTCTCTCACCCTCAATTGGTGATAACCCAATCGAAGATCAATCTTAGAGAGATAAGTTGTGCCTTAAAGTTGGTCAAATAAGTCATCTATCCTTGGAAGAGGATACTTATTCTTAATAGTCACCTTGTTCAACTGACGATACTCAATACACATACGAAGAGAACCATCCTTCTTTCTAACAAACAAAACTGGAGCACCCCATGGAGAGATACTCGATCGGATGAAACCCTTATCCAACAAGTCTTTCAATTGATCTTTCAACTCCTTAAGTTCTACCGGAGCCATATGGTAAGGAGGAATAGAAATAGGGTGCGTATCTGGAAGAAGTTCAATACCGAAGTCTATTTGCTACTTGGGAAGAATACTGGGTAAGTCATTTGGGAACACTTCCAGAAACTCATTTACAACGGGGACCGACTCAAAAGAAGGGGTTTCGGAATCTAATTCCCTCACCCTAATTAGATGGTAAATGCAACCCTTAGAAATCATTTTTCTAGCTTTAAGACAAGAGACAAACTGACCCTTAGGCATAGAATTTCCCCCCTTCCACTCTAGGACAGGCTCATTTGGAAACTGAAACTTGACTACACGAGTTCTGAAATCAATAGAGGCATAACATGAGTGCCGCCAATCCATACCCAAGATAACATCAAAATCTAACATATCAAGCTCTACCAACTCAACAAGAGTAACTTTATGGGATAAGGAAACGGGACACTTTCTATAGACCCTCTTAGCCACAATAGAATCACCAACAGGAGTAGAGACAGAAAACGGTTCTAACAACACATCAGGGAGCACATCAAATCTCATTTCCACATATGGCGTCACAAAAGACAAAGTAGCACCGGGATCAAGTAAAGCATATACATCAAGTTGGAAAATATTCAACATACCGGTAACCACATCGGGAGAACTCTCTTGTTCACCACGAGTCGGAAGAGCATAGAAATGGTTTTGCTTAGGAGCATTGGAACCCGAACCACTAGGAGGAGCTTGCTTTCCCTCTCTTCATTTATCCATAAGCATCGGGTAATCCCTCATTTTGTGACCACTTTTTCCACAACCATAACAACCACCTGCGTTGGCTAAGCACTTACCATCGTGCTTTCTTCCACACTTAGTACAAATAGACCGAGACAATGAAAATCCACTATGATACGCTCAAATTACACCTCCCTAAAGAAGTATAAGCGATCGTTATCAAGGAACGAATTAACTACCTCCTTGGTCCGGCAATTAGAAACGAGGTGAGTTCTAACATTGCGCACCGTTAAAAAGACTTCTAAGCGAACGAATTAACAATAAATGCATGAACACTATTCAAGAATTACTTAATTATTATTCATACGTTGTTAATTGTTCATGGTTTCCATAACCCTAGTTATGGATTTAGCTACTCATGCTTGAAAGATCATAATTCATAATTGGATAAAAATAATTCATGAATTTACAAGAAGAATTGATGACATCTGAAACCTTCAATTGAATTTCAAAGAGAAAATCGAATAAAACAAAAACCGGAAAGTTAATTGCTCAAAGTTTGCAACTTAATTCCCAAAACCAATAACTAGAAGTATACAATAATGTCTAACCCCAAAAAACGAGGATTACAACTCCTATTTATAGAAAACAAGTCCTAAACAAACAGGGAAAAAATAAGAAAATAAGCTGCCAGGATGCGGTTTTGATCTACGCTTCGACCCACGGACCGTGGGTCGACCTATGGTCTGTGGGTCCCTTCCGTGGCTCAACACTTGGACAAATTTCATCAGCTACTAGAATCTTCAACTCTCAGATCATCATCGACGGATGTGCAGGACGGACCGTGGGTCAACCTACGGTCCGTGGTCCTCCGTGGTTCCACACTAGGTCAGACTTCCCTGATGTTCCACCTACGATCCCTCACCCACGGTCTGTGGACTAGTCTACTGTCCGTCCTGGCACTCTGTGGACTGAGTACTGGAACTCATCTCCCCAAAACACGACCTACGACTGAACACCCACGGCCCGTCGTTGGACCTACGGTCTGTGGGTGGCTCTGTTGGTGGCCACTTCTGCACTTTTCAGCTCACATTTTCATCAACCGCATCCACACTTATTTCTTACAAACATTATACACAAAACATTAATTCTAACACAAAATAGCCCTAGACGCACACAAACTCTAAGTGAAACGCGTCAAATTTACCGTAAACTCACGGTACATCAACACCCTCAACCTAAACTTGTTGTTTGTCCTCAAGAGACACACTAAAACTCGAAACGACACTTATGTAGAAGCAGACATACAAACTCAAGCAATCACATGGCTTTTTTAATCAATTCCATCCCATTAGTGCAAATCTTTTCATCTAATCTCAACAAGCTAACTCATGCGGATCAAAACATGACACAGATTGACCAATAGACACCACAACATACACTTTTCACAATCACCAAGGTACAAATTTTCCAACAATGTAACTAGTGCCCTCACTTCAAAAGAAATCCCTTTTTCTCACAATAGATGTATAGTTCAAATTTAAGGATTCATTCAACACTCACGCTTAGAAGTGACTTCAAGTACAGTTAGTGCTCAATACCATAGGCCTTGCCCTTATTTTCACTGCACAGACTCTCCAAACTAGTCACTAGGATCACTATAGGACTTTCTTAGCTTGTAACGTAGGCTCAAGGTCAGGTATGGTACATTTGGGTACTTTTTAGTGACTATTCTTCCCTCCTTGACACTACATTGGCTTTTTACCTCTTTCCTCAACCAATTCTTGAAATCTTTTCACTTTTTTTTCTTTCCCTTGACTCTCTTCAACATAGATGTGACTTTTGACTTTATAGCTCATATTTTTCACTTTTCTTCTTTTTCTTTTACTTCATTTTTTTTTTGAACTTTTGTCATTCATCTTTTTGCTTATTTTGAATAAAGTCACATTTATTTCTATCTTTTCTTTTCTTTTTATCTCTTCAACACAAAACCCTTTTCATACCCTTTTTCTTTCGGTTTCCTTTTTCATAGCCACCCTCGACTTATGTATTTTTCATGAGTTGAGGTGCACAATATCCGATGTTGGACCGGGGGCCAAGATCAAGGTAACTTTTTGAATTAGCCACCCTCAACTTAGGCTTTTGGCCTAAGTCAAGGTGCACATGTCCAAGGAGGGGCCAGGGCTAAAACAATTATTTTAGGGAAGGTGAGTTAGGTATATTGAAAGAAGTGGTCTACATTAGGCTCAAACATTTGGATCAAAGGGAACATTTATTTCATTTGGTTGGATCATTTTAGGCTTGAGTGGACTTATTTGAACAAGGGCCTATGATCATTTCCCAGCTTCTAGCCTAGATTATGTTAGCAGGACCAACGGGGCAAGTTCTAGATTGGCACATACTGTATGAAAATTCAAACTTTTCTCACACACACTTGGCACATTGTTTCATTATCAGATTATTAGATTACCCAGGTCAAGTTTTAGCTTAAGTCATGAGGTCAAACCGGTTCCTTATCATGTCATATTGAGATCCAACACATTCAACTCATCAAGCCTATAGATCTAGCATATTTCAAAACTTTTGGACGGGTATCAATTTCATGCTCTTTATGCCATCATGCTTTCATTTCTTCTACTTACTCCTACATATACATTCCTAAACATGCCGGTTTAACATAAAATTAACAATTCCTTTGGGGGAAAAGAACACAGGAAAGAAAACCCCAAAGGAGGATTATGAGTTGGGTTACTCAAATTTCACCCTTTCACTCACAATCCATTTACCCCACCCCCAACGAAATAAGGTGCAATTTCCCTCAATGCACAAAAATCAAAACTAAAGCATAGGGTGAAGCAAACATGTGGCGCAAATGCACCGAAAACCTCTCAAGAAGCGGGTGGGTCTGGTTTCCCGAAGCCCGCTGGATCAACACTAGGGACGCCATCAGTAGCGCCCTCACCAACTACAGTAGCACCACCAGTAGTGCTCACACTGCCATATGGGCCAACACCAATCTCACGGGCCCGCTGTTGTCTCCTCTCCTCATCCAGGATGGACTCCCTCTGGGCTACCTCGACTTTCAAGCGCTCCTTCTTCTGTAATTTGTGAGACTCATCAGCATCGGAAGTGTGTTCGGAGCGGTGGTGCTTCCCAGCAGCACGGGAAGAATCTGATGGTGGCATAGTATCAACAAATAAGGCAGTCATAACCACGTCATCCTCCACCGCTGTAGGGGTAGCATCTGGTGCAGTCTCAGTAGGGGCTAGGAGGCTAGCAACATCAGCATGGAGGCTAGCCAACTCCGTCTGGAAGGTCATCACATCTATAGTCTGGGTCGGCCTCTCCAGGAATCGCAACTCGAAAGTATCCAGGCGCTTATGAACGGCCTGAATCTTCTGGTCCATCATATGTTCCATCCTCGCCTCTAACTCTTCAATTGACCGCTGCATCCACGGCCTCATATGCTGCAGTAAAGTGGCCATCTGTGTCTCCAGCTTCTGGACTCGGGCTAAAGGCACGGAAGTGGACCCTGAAGAGAGAGTGGCTCGGGAGGATCTCAGGGCCTGACTAGTGGCCGAAGAAGGTGGAGACTGGGCATCCGCTGTAGGGGCTGGAATGGCAGTGTCACCAGCCTGCATCTGCTCCACATCCGCAGCAATATCATCACCCAAAGGCAGTACCTCAACCTGTGGCTCCCTCCGAGGTGCAACAAGGTTGGCATCATCCCGAATGAGGCCAATGTCCAATGTCTTGGTTGTCTCAAGAAACCTGTCGCAATGCTAAACGGGCACAGAAGCATCACTGCAGAGTTGGAAAATAAGACACGGGAAGGGATGGGTAGTGGTGGTCTTGAAGGCCCTCTCCTGGATCTTTGCTATCAAGATGTGGGCAAAGTCGATCTCCAAACTTGCCATCATAGCTGCTAGCATCACGGCGTTGTTCTATGTAACAACATTGTTCGCTTAAGTCAGGGACAGTTTATTCCGAACCAACAACCAGAAGAACTTCGCAACAAAGCTCAGTGTAGCCTTCCTAATAACCAGACTAGGAGTCCGCAGCCACTCAGTACGCTCCCCATCCTCAGCAATGTGACGAGCCAACCACCTCAACAGTGTCTTCCTCTGCTCGGCATCCCTATGAAATACCCCGCTCTGAATGATGCCCATCCTATAGTCATACTCTGTCGTATTAATAGGTAGAGTATGGGCTGGGCCATATATGAACCGGTGAATGGTGGCCTCTGAGATGTCAACTGGGAAACCCCACACCAATGTGGATTGAAGTGGAGGCTGAGCTACGGGCTTGGCCCGTTTCAAGATGGAATTCCTGACGGTGGAAGCATACGAGGCATAGAACTCTCTGGTCATCTCCTCGTTGTATTTCCCAGGGTTCCTAGCCATCCACTCACATCTGTGCCTCCTTAAGAGCTCATTAATAGCTGGTTTAGTGTAGAGGCTTTCTGTAAGGACCCTGCGCTCCTCAGTCAAGATCATGTCCATCCTCCAGTGCTCATTCAACATCATGCCATTCTCATATATCTGATGCTGGCCCAGAATGCACCATTTTTTTGGCTCATCGGCCTTGGGGGAAGGCTCAACTCTGGTAGGTACTAGGCTCTCGCCTGAGCTATCGGCATCTGATGAAGAAGTGGTACTGCCGCTAGAACTAGAGCCGGACTGCGACTCTGAGCCAGCCTGTGCTCCGATCTATATGGCCCCCTTCTCAGACTGTGGGTATTGACCTCGTCGGAGCTAACCTGATGGGCTCTATTCCTAATAGTGCGGGAGGCAGTGGGGGAGATCCTGGTGGTAGGTGGTATGTACTCGGTATCAGTGTCCTTATCAAGCAGGCATCGGGAGGGAGCGACGGATTTGAACTTGCCCTTTTGTGCGTAGGTTGGAGCGTGTTTCGGGGCCATGGTACCTATGGAAGTTTAGTTAGTATCAAAACAAGGCCATAAGACTCATGGAAGAATTTTAGAACAAGAATCGGGCCCAAAAAAAATTGAAAAATTTCCTGGACAGTAGTTGAACTGGTGACCCACGGTGGGTACCCACGGTCCGTCGATGGAACGACGGTCCGTGGGTCCCCTCTATAGGTCAGAGTTCACATTTTTGGGTCTCAGATGTTGGAACCACGGATGTGCAGAACGGTCCGTAATTTTGTGTGCCCACCGATCCACGGACCCTGACCTACGGTCCGTGGGTTGAAGTCGTGGGTCAGTTCTGTGCCAGGCTAACCCTCAACTTTGTAGACACAACAATTTCAACAAACATTCGATCAAACTAAGTCTAATTCATGCATTTCAACACAATATATGGAAGTTCATCATCCTTAGGGTTTCGATCACACACAATTTCAACTTTTTAACATACCGAAACAATGAACCCTAAGTCAAAACTTCCAAGTTAGACCTATTACTCAATTAAGTTGGTTTTAGTTAACTACACACTCACATACTATCATTCCAAGGGTGTTTCTAACTTACAATTTCAACATTTTAATACGGAATTCAACAACCCAAGGTCAAGTTCATCGTTGTCATTTCAATATGAAACTATGAAATGTTCAAAGTTTGGGAGTAATCAACTTACCTTACAAGTAATCAACAATGGTGAGTGTGTGATCGACTGCAAAAACACCTAGAACGACTTGGACACCGAACCCGGACCGTGAAATCACTTGGGGAAGAAGATGGGAGTGTTGGAATGATTTGGGAGAGAAGAGGGGAGGTATGGGATCTGGGTAATTGATTTGGGGAGTGATATGGGGGTTATGAATGGGTGATTATGGGTATCTGAAAGGTTAAAAACGTTTGGGGGAAGAATAAGGACATGGGAAGTGTTTAAAAAATGAGGGGTTTCATTAAATTGGGGTCCGGGTCGGGTCAGACAGAAACCCTAGTCTGGACACACGAGACCCTGTCGACGTTCCGTGGGTCGACCTACAGCCCGTAGGTCACTCTGACACTTAGAAAAACTAAAGGACTTACCTGGGATCTACGGACACCATCCACGGTCCGTGGATTGACCAACGGACCGTCGATGGGTTCCGTAGACCACTGCACAACAGGTTTCTGTAGATTTTGCCTTTTCGTCCCTACACATGTATTAACCATTAGGACTTTATTTTTACATTTTCTGGACACTTTTTTAGACACGTACCCTATTCTTTATCTAGCCAACATTAATAAAACAATATAAAACACCTATCTAATAATCAAAAAGAAAGAAGAAAACTCCTAAATCGAAAAGAAATTCCTATAGTTTGCCAGATTGTACATCTTGGGTTTCCTCCCAAGCAGCGCTTGATTTAACGTCGCAGCACGACGCAGACCCCTTGATTACTCAGACTTCATCAAGATAATAAGCCTCGATCACTTCTTGCACACTCTCAGATTTCCCCAAGTAGACTTTGATCCTCTGTCCGTTTACTTTGAACCTCGTTCCTTACCTGTTCTCGAGCTCGACCGCTCCATGTGGAAATACTTGAGTGATTCTGAATGGCCCGGTCCATTTGGAGTTGAGTTGCCAGGAAACAAGCGCAACCTTGAGTTGATTAAGAGCACTAGATCACCCATAACAAATTCACGCTTGTCAATCTTTTGATCATGATACTTCTTCATCTTCTCCTTGTATAACGCTGAACTCTCATATGCTTTTAGGCGAAACTCATCAAGCTCATTCATGTCATTCAATCTTTGACTCGATGCGGTGCCCCAATCCAAATTCAACTTCTTCAGTGCCCACATTTCTTTATGCTCTAGCTCTACAGGCAAATGACATGACTTCCCATATACAAGTTGATAGGGGGACATACCTATGGGAGTCTTGAATGCAGTGCGATAGGCCCATAGAGCATCATCAAGCCTTCTTGACCAGTCAGTTATGTTGGCGTTCACAGTGTTTGCAAGGATTTGCTTTATCTCTCTATTTGACACCTCAACTTACCCACTAGACTGTGGATGTTAAGGAGTGGCTACATTGTGACGAACCCCATATTTCTCTAGCAACGCCTTGAACAACTTGTTACAAAAGTGAGAACTTCCATCGCTGATAATCGCCCTAAGTGTACCAAATCTAGAGAAGATACTCTATTTCAGGAATGCGGTGACACTCTTTCCCTCATTGTTTGAAAGCGCAATTGCTTCCACCCATTTCGATACATATTCAACCGCAACAAGAATATACTTCATCCCATGCAAACTCACAAATAGACCAATGAAGTCAAGGCCCCAAACATCCAATAACTCAATCACCAATATCGGGTTCATAGGTAGCTCTTGCTTCTTTGAAATTCCTCCTTCTCTTTGGCAACGGTCACAAGACTTGGCGAAATCATCAGCATCTTGGTGGATGGTAGGCCAGTCATACCCACATTGCAAAATTTTGTGAGCAGTTCGGATACCACTATGGTGCCCACAAACAGGCGATGAATGACACGCCTCTAGTATACTCATCATCTCAACCTCAGACACACAGCTACGAATAATCCCATCAGCATAAATACAGAACAAGTAAGGCTCATCCCAAAAGAATTTCTTCACATCAGACATGAATTTTTTTCTTTGGTGGAATGACAAATCCGACGGAACCAAATGACTTGCCAAGTAATTAGAAAAATCTGTGAACCAAGAGATAAGATCATAAGAAGCCGTCAATACTTGTTCATCATGGAACGCATCATTAATATCAACACCATCCTCAAACTTCATCATAGCTTCCTCCTCTAATCTAGACAAATGATCGGCAACTTGATTTTCGGTCCCTTTCTATCTTTCACTTCAAACTCAAACTCTTGTAACAAAAGCACCCATCTAATTAACCTCGGTTTTGCATCCTTTTTAGCCATCAAATACCTCAATGCAGAATGGTCAGTATGCACTATGACCTTAGAACCAAGCAAGTAGGACCTAAACTTCTCGAATGCGAAAATCACAGCAAGGAGTTCTTGTTCAGTCACAGTATAGCTCTTTTGAGCCACATTCAAAGCTTTGCTGGCATAGTAAATCGGATGAAGAATCTTCTCTCACCTCTGTCCCAATACTACCCCAAGCGCCACCCCACTCGCATCACACATAACTTCAAACGGTTGTCCCCAATCCGGTGAAATAATGATAGGTGCGGTAGTTAACTTGACCTTCAACTCTCCAAATGCTCTCAGACAAGCATCATCAAGATAAAACTTACACTCCTTTTCGAGTAGTTTGCACAATGGGTGTGCAATTTTTGAGAAATCTTTTATGAACCTCCGGTAGAAACCTGCATGCCCAAGAAAACTTCGAACACCTTTTACAGAGATGGGTGGTGGAAACTTTTCTATTACCTCAACTTTGGCTCGATCAACCTTAATACCTTTCTGCAAAATCCGATGACCCAGAACTATACCCTCTTTCACCATGAAGTGGCACTTTTCCCAATTGAGCACAAGGTTGCACTCTTCACATCGTTTCAGTACCTCGGCCAGATGCATCAAACAACCATCAAACGAGTCACCTACCACAAAGAAATCATCCATAAATACCTCAATAGTGTCCTCCACCATATCTGAAAATATCGACATCATACAATGCTGAAAGGTCGCTGGAGCATTACACAACCCAAATGGCATCCTTTTGAATGCGAAAGTCCCATAAAGACAAGTGAAGGTGGTTTTCTCTTGGTCTTCCGGAGCTATGAAGATTTGATTGTAGCCCGAATACCCATCTAGAAAACAATACCAACCCTTACCAGCGAGATGATCCAACATATGATCCATGAACAGCATAAGGAAGTGGTGTTTCTCTGTCCATGCATTTAGCTTGCGGTAGTCCATACACACTCTCCAACCAGTCACCGACCTCATTGGAACAAGCTCATTTGTTGCATTTGGAACCACGGTGATTCCTCCTTTCTTGGGCACACACTAAACAGGACAAATCCAACTACTATCAGCAATGGGATATATGACTCCAGCATCCAACCACTTAATGATCTCCTTTTTCACAACCTCTTGCATAGGGGGATTCAGTCTCCTTTGGTGCTCAATACTTGGTTTACTATCCGGCATGAGTTGGATTTTGTGAGAACAAATGCCCAGTGGAATACTAATAATATCCACAATAGTCCATCCAATAGCCCTCTTGAACCTCTTCAAAACCGAAACCAAGGCCTCAACTTTCTCCCCGCTCAATTCTGCAACAATGATTACCAGTAAAGTGTTATCTCTCCCCAAGAATACATACCTCAAGTGGGATGGTAGAGCCTTGAGTTCCAGTTTTGGAGGCTCTTCCACAGACGGTTTAGCAGGCGGAGAATCGCGATTGTTCATATCTAACTCCAATCTTTTTGGTTTGAAACGGAATTCGAACCTATCAAGTGCGGTAACTAATTCATCATAGTCTTCAATACAATCACCATCAAAATTCATCATTACCGCTGCCAGTGCATCAACACCCAATCTCTCTTCAATAGACACATCAGAACCGCACTCCATAATATGATTCACCACTGATACCGACTTAAGATCGCTTTCCTGGTTCATAGACCTACAGATATTAAAATTCACCTCCTCATTATTCAGTCGGAACTTCATCTGCCCTCTCTCTATATCGACTAAGGCACGCCCAGTACCAAGCAATGGTCTCCCTAAAATGATGGGAACCTCAAAGTCAACCTCCCAATCAAGTATCACAAAATCTGCCGGAAAAATGAATGACTCCACTTTTACAAGGACATCATGGAGCACACCAATTGGATTCTTCACAGTTCTCTCGGCCATGAGTAGACGTATCTCAGTCGGTTTTGGAGCCCATAAACCCAACTTCTTTTATATGGACAATGGCATCAAATTAATGCTGGCACCTAAATCACACAACGCTTTCGCAAAGTGTAGCATCCCAATGGTACAACGAATAGTGAAAGCTCCAGGATCCTCTTTCTTTTACACAAGTGACCTAGTAGCAATGTCACTTCAATGTTGCATTCTCTCATCATTCTCAAAACTCACATCCCTCTTTTTAGACACCAAATCTTTCATAAATTTCACATACCCAGGCATTTTCTCCAAAGCTTCTATCAACGAAACATTGATGGAAAGCTGTTTCAACATAGTTATGAACCTGCGATATTTACCCTATTCGGTCTTTTTCACCAATCTATGTGGGAATGGAGGGGGAGGTCTAGGCATAGGAACAACTTTTTGGGTCACCTCAGCTTCCTTTTCAGCACTATCTTTTGGGACTTCAGTAACCTCAATCTCATCTTCATCATTCTCTACCACTTTTTCAACCTCAGACGGCATGGGTGGATCAATGGTCTGCTTTCCTCTGCGAGTAGTGACTGCCATACAATGCCCATCATTTTTTAGATTCTGGATGGTGTTGCTAGGAAGTGTGCCAGGCTGATGTGGATTTGCATTGGTGGACAACTGACTAAACTGCTGCTCAAGTTGCTTGATAGACATTGCATGGACATCAACTTTTTGACCAATTCCAGACAAGTCGTTTCGCTTTTCTTTCACATTCTCATCAGTTGCATCAAACCTCTTCATCATCTTCTATATCATATCCTCAATTCGTGACATACTATTACCACCCTCTTTATTACCAGGAGAAACATAGGGACCAGCCTTATCATTCCTGTTGCCATAGTTGTTCCGTTTGTAGTTGTTGTCGTGATTGTAGTTCCCATCCCGGATAAAATTACCCTCACGGTTGTAGAATCCATAGTTCCGACCTTGGTTTCCTTGACCTTGGCTCAAATTATCCGAGTTGGAACCTTGGGCGTTGGTTCGAAAACCCCCCGTCTATACATTCACCAAGTTTGCATCCTCCTCATAGTAGTACTCTTCAACTGGTGGTGGTGGAGATCTAGTCAGATAATTCACAGCATTTACCTTTTCCGCACTACCACTCACATGTTTTAGTACCAATCCTAATTCTATTCTCATCTGTGCCATCTCTTCTCGAATGACATCACTGGCTTGGTTGGGTGCAGTTTGGACAGCAAACGTGGTCCTACCAGTATTTGCCTTTCTAGTGCTCTATGCTTTGTTGTTTTGGGAAATCCTCTCAAGCTTCTCAGCGATCTCCTTAAAGGTACACTCACAATATGATCCTTCAGCAATAATATCAAGCACTGCTCTTCTATTGTCATCCTACCCTTTATAGAAATACTCCTTCATCGACTCATCATCAATGCGGTGGTTTGGAACATTTCTGATGAATCCGGTGAACCTATCCCAAGAACTACTGATAGACTCTCGTGGTAGTGCTGCAAAGTTGTTCAGTTTATCCTTATGAGTTAGCTTTTTAGACACCGGAAAGTACCTTGATGTGAACGCCTTGTGCATTTGGTCCCAAATGTAGATCGAATTGTATGGTAACTCAGAAAACCACACTATAGCATCATTGGTTAATGATAATGGGAAGACCCTCAGACCTATAACATCCATATCTAACTCTAGTTGCCCAACACAACTTTTACACACACTGGAAAGTTTAGCCATATGAGCATAGGGATCCTCTGAAGCCAACCGAGCAAACAACCCTCTCGCTGTAAGCATCTGTATCAAACTGTTGGTTACCATAAATGTGTGACCTAGAGGTAGAGGCGGAAGAAAAATAGGACCATCTGAGGTGGTTGCATCATAATAAGCTCTGTAATTCTCACAAAACCTCGGTGCTGGTAGATTTTGGACCCTTTCTGCATTACCAATTAGATTACCACCATGAACTTGAGCGGGCACATTAATAACTCCAGGTGGTTGCAACCCAACTCTATCTCCTTGACCCTCTCCATCAGGATTATTGTGAACCCCTTGATTACTCATTTTTCTCAAAGTTTTACTCAACTCAGGATCGTAGGGGGTCAATGGTTAGCCTCGACTCCGTGTACTTGGAATACACTAGAGTAGAAACCTGTAGAAAACAAAAACAAAACAAAAACATAAAATTAGGAAATACTTGACTAAAGTTCAATAATGTAGTTAAACTTAATCTAAAAGCCAAATCCCCCGGCAGCGGCGCCAAAATTTGATACGCTCAAATTACACCTCCCTAAAAAATTATAAGTGATCATTATTAAGTAAAAGAACCCAACTTGTAGGTTGGGGTCGATCCCATGAGGAATATGATTTAGACTTAACTATAACTCACTATTTTTTCTGTTTAGTTAAATCATTTCCAAAGAAAGTAAACAGGGGGGATTTTGTAATAAAGTAACAGTTTAGAATGCTTAAGTAACAAGTGAACACAATTTAAACTTTCAGTTATCAATATGAAAAAGAAACTAGGGTATCTGTGTTCCCCACAAGCTCTTAAAGTGGTAATCCTAATAATAGTAATCATTTCCTAGTGTTTTACATGCAAAGTTGGTAAGTTAGGTATCCCTAAGTGATTAGTCCTCCAAGTAAGGAATTTCACCACGCACCTTGGTCCGGCTACGAGTGTATACTTTACTAACCCTTACCTTTTACCCCAGATTAGTCATCATATCAATGTATGGGTTAGTTTTCACCCTCACTCCAATTGACACTAGACTATTAGATGGCCTCCACTAAATCTTTGTTGTTAATTCTTTTCTCATCAACTACCTCCTTGGTCCACGTAGAAACAAGGCGAGCTGTAACGTTGCGCACCGTTAAAAGGACTTCTAAGCGAAAGAATTAACAATACATGCATGAACACTATTCAAAAATTACTTAATTATTATTCATACGTTGTTAATTGCTCATGGTTCCCACAACCCTAGTTGTGGATTTAGCTACTCATGCTTGAAAGATCACAATTCATAATTGGGTAAAAATAATTCATGAACTTACAAGAAGAATTGATGAAATCTGAAACCTTCAATTTAATTTCAAAGAGAAAATCAAATAAAATGAAAATCAGAAAGTTAATTGCTCAAAGTTTGCAACTTAATTCCGAAAAACCATAATTAGAAGTATACAATAATGTCTAACCCCTAAAAATGAGGATTACAACTCCTATTTATAGAAAACAATACGTAAACAAACAGGAAACAAAATAAGGAAATAAGCTGCCAGGACGCGGTTTTGATCGACGCTTCAACCCACAGACCGTGGGTCGACCTACGGTCCGTGGGTCCCTTCCGTGGCTCAACAGTTGGATAAATTTCATCAGGTACTGGAACCTTCAACTCCCAGATCATCATCGACGGATGTGCAGGACGGACCGTGGGTCGACCTACGGTCCGTTGTCTGCTCCGTGGTCCTCTGTGGTTCCATACTAGGTCATACTTCCCTGATGTTCTACCTACGATACCTCACCCACGGTCCGTGGACTGGTCTATGGTCCGTTCTGGCACTCCGTGGACTGAGTACTGAAACTCATCTACCTAGACCAGGACCTACGACTGACCACCCACGGCCCGTCATTGGACCTACGGTCTGTGAGTGGCTCCGTTGGTGGCCACTTCTGCACTTTTCAACTCACATCTTCATCAACCGCATCCACGCTTATTTCCTGCAAACATTATACATAAACCATTAATTATAACACAAAATAGCCCTAGACGCACACAAACTCTAAGTGATACGCGTCAAAATTACCATAAACTCACGGTAGATCACACTACCATTACCTTCTTGAGGCTTAGGGTAGACACCCTCTCTTCGTTGAACTTTGGAGGAGCATTAGAGGAATCTCGGTCGGAAAACTTTTGTCAGAATCTAGGACGACCTTGTCCATCGGACCTTGCATGAGAGAAATTTCCATCACCAGTCTTAGCCCTCTTTACCTCTCTAGACGTTTCCTTAAGTTTTTTTTCCTCAATTTATTGTTCATGCACCATGAGACGAGAGATGTCCATGTCATGAATGAGCATGGCAGTTCGACACTCTTTAACTACTATTTCGGACACACCCGTAATGAACTTACTCATTCTAGCCCTTGAATCTGCAACCATAGTTGGAGCATATTTTGAAAACTGAGTGAACTTTAGAGCATACTCCCTCACACTCATACTCCCTTTCCAGAGGTTAATGAACTAAAGCACCTTGGCTTTCCTCATCTCTAGGGGAAAGAACCTATCAAGAAAAGTGGCTTTGAACTTCTCCCAATCAAGAGGACCCGCATCTTCCGATCTTCCTTCTTTCCATTGGTTATACTATATTTGAGCCACTCCTTTTAGTTGATAAGCGGCCAACTCCGCTTTTTCCACCGGCGTAACTCCCATAATCATCAAAACCTTGTAGACCTCATCAATAAACTCTTGAGGATCTTCCTTAACCTTAGAACCATGAAACTCCGGAGGATTCATCCTTCTGAAGTCCCTCACTCTTGAAGCCGTGGTACCCACATTTGGGTTCATGGGTACCACAACCTCCCTATTAGCTTGGGCCATCACCGCTTGAGCCAGCACATGAAAAGCAGCCCTAAACTTCGCATTCGACACTTGTTTGGCCAAAGGATCGACCGGAAGTTGAGGAGCTTGGGCAGGAGCTTGTTGTTCCTCATTCCTTCTAGCATAGGCTCTTCGGGTAGCCATATCCTGAAGAACATAGGTTAAGGATTAGGAGAGAGACTTTATAGAGTTAAACTCTATCACACGAGTTAAGAGTAATAAAAGAAGTAAAGTTTCCTAATCATCTTGTAGCCTATCATTCATAAATGTGGTGCGCTTTACACTCATGAACAAGACTCTACTAGACGTGGCTTATGAGACAACCTAGGACCAATCTAAACCTTGTGCTCTGAGACCAAGTTTGTCACGACCCAGGAGTACCCCCTAGATGTACCATGGCGTATAGAACCCCGAAGGACTCCATACAAGCCACTTAGCTCTCATTACATAAGAAATAGAACAGTAAGAGAAAAATAATAGTCCAAGTCCAAAATATTTTATAACGAAAAGTGGAAGTCTAAACACTTTGTCTCATCATAGCCATCTAATACAATAGAATGAAATTGGGCCTAGCCCATACATCATGTTCAAAAGTTAAATACTAGAAAGAAACTGAAAACAATAACTCAGTCCTCGAAGCATAAGGACTCACCAAAGCTTGGGAAAATCACGAACTCAACTACTAGCCACGAGACACAGAAACCTGTCTGTCGGACCCTACATCTGGGAAAATGTAGGCAAGAGTATGTGTTAGTACAAAAAAATGTACCAAGTATGATAGCCATGCATAAAACAGTTAAATCTCACATGATCTATATCGGTTAAGAGTAATAATCCCATAAAATGAACTAAGTTACTTTAAAGAACTCTATAAACGTTTTTAATGTGCCTTTAAGCTTGTATTGACCATGTTCATGACTTTTGACTGTCAAATGCCTATTTATGATATAGCATAGTCTTGCATGTCACGTTTAAGTCCTTTATCATGTTTTCATGTTTAATGTATATGTCTCATACTTAGTACATTCCATGTACTAATGCATAAAAGTGCCTACATTGTTTCACTTATGTAGGGTCCAACACTCCTTCTCCTTCCGCCTGTGGCTAGTGAGTAGATTGCTATTGATTCGAAGACTTGATGAGTCCTCATGTTCTGAGGACCACGTCCCCTTTTTTGCTGTATTTTTCTTTTATTTTCAGAGGATGTATGTGGTATATGAGTTACGTCCCAACCACTTCTATTTGTTTTAGATGGCTTGTAAAGACTATGTAGACTTCCACTTTATGTCAAACTCTTTATGATATATGAAGATTTCTTTAAAATCTATTTTTCTATTATCTTGTATATTGCATGCTAAGTTTCTTGTGTTGGGCCTCTCAAGGTATTATACACCATATTAAACCAAGGGTATACTTTGGGTTGTGACAAACTTGGTATTCAGAGCATAAGGTTTGGAAAGGTCCTAGGATGTCTGACAAGACACGTCGAGTAGAGTCTTGTTCATGAGTGTGAAGTGTGCCACATTTATGAATAGGAAGTTATAAGAAGTTTAGAAAATCCTACTTCTTTCATAATTCTAAAGTCGTGCGATGGAGTTCAACTTTATATGCCTCTCTCCTAATCATTATCCAATGTTTTTTAGTATATGACCCCTCGAAGAGCATACATTAGAAGGAATGCAGGAGAGAATGCAGAACAAGAAGCTCCTTAAGTTCCAGCTTACCCTTTGGCCGAACAAATGTCTCATGCGGAGTTCTGAGCCGATTTTCAAGTTTTGGCTCAAGCCATAATGGCTTAAGACAATTGAGAGGTTGTGGTCCCTCTGAACCCAAATGTGTGTACAATAGAAAATAGAGTGAGGGACTTCACTAGAATGAATCATTCAGAGTTTCATGGTTCCAAGGTTGAAAAAGATCCTCAAGATGAGGTGTAAAAGATTGTGGGGATCATGGGAGTGACATTGGTTGAAATGGGGTAATTGGCCGCTTACCAACTCAAGGGTGTTGCTCAAATTTGGTATGCCAAATAGAAGGAAGAAAGGGCTCTAGTTGCAGGTCCTATTGATTGGGAGAAGTTTAAGGTTGCTTTGCTTGATAGGTTCATTCCCATTGAGATGAGGAAGACAAAGGTACTTGAGTTCATTAACCTTCATCAAGGAAACTTGAGTGTAAAGGAATATGCCTTGAAATTCCCACGGTTGTCCAAATATGCTCCTTCTATGGTTGTTGATTCTAGGGCAAGCATGAGTAAGTTTGTTTCGGGTGTGTCTGAAATGGTGGCTAAGAAATGCCTAACCACCATGCTTATTAATGAAATGGATATTTCCTATTTGATGACACATTCCCAATTAATAAAAGAGGAGAAGGTTAAAGAAAGGTCTAGGAAGTTCAAGAGGGCAAAGACCGGTGATGGTGACTTTTCACATTTGAGGTCTGATGGTCAATGTCATTCTAGATTTCGATAAAGGTTTTCCGGTCAAGGTTCCTCCAATATTCTGGCTCCAAAATTCAATAAGGATAGGGTGTCTAACCCTAAGCCTCAAGGAAGAAATTATGGTGGATCTTCTTTGTCTACTTTTTTTAGATGTGGAAAGAAGCATGATTATAAATGCTTGACCTATAGGGATGCCTGCTTTGGTTGTGGAAAGATTTGTCACGGGATAAGCAATTTTCTGTCACTAGCTCCTAAGGGAAAAGATGGTAGGAAAGCTTCGCTTAGTGGTTCGAGTTCGGGTGCTCCTAAGCAAAACCAATTTTATGCACTTCAAACTCATCATGATCAAGAAGGCTCTCCAGATGTTGTTACCGATATGTTTAAAGTGTTTCATCTTGATGTTTATGTTTTTCTTGATCCCGCTGCTACTTTGTGTTTTCTGACGCCATATGTGGCTATGAGATTTGATGTTTGTCTGGATGTATTATTTGAACCTTTTTCTGTTTCTACTATTATTGGTGATTCTATTGTGACTAAACGAGTTTATAGAAATTATCCCATCTTCTTATCCCATTGAGTCACTCGTATTGATCTAGTATAGCTTGATATGTTGGATTTTGATGTTATTCTTGGTATGGACTGGTTTCATTCTTGATATGCTTCAGTTGATTGTAGGAATTGACTTCGTCAAAAGGTCCTGATAAGCTCCCAGAATATCTGTCCCAAAATGGAATATAATTCGGGCGCGGAACAACCTGAAATTAGAACATGCAAAATAATCACCATTAAAGACACAATTTAATAGAGAGGGCAGACCCTTTGGAGTGAAAATTACCTCTTCTCGATGCTCCCCCGCACTTCCTCAGTCACTCCAATACGTAGCCACAACAAAATTTGATCGAACACAATTGAAATCGCCTTAATTGGAGCTTCCTAGCTCAAGAAATTGAATTTAGAAAATGAGGGAAGCTGAAATTCAGCATTTAAATATCAGTCATCTTAAAAGTCTGCACCAGAAACACTAGAATTTGCTATGTTTCAAAGTCTCTGAACAGACCCTTGAGATTCGTTTGGGACCCAATAAAAATAAACTAGATATGCGATCCCACTAAATTCGACATTGCAGACTCAATGAAACCACTAAACTTCTATCTGAGGTCGTCTCACCCAAAAGTGGGTTCCACACCCAAGCTCCATTTTAAACCAAATTCAACAAGAGGGCTCAAAATGAGATTGGAGCCTTTGGGATCATAACGAAAGGTCATTCTAGACTAAATTCGACATTCTGAAGCTAACTCATTGATGCAATTCTCATCGAGCACGTTTACCAAGAATGTTGATCAAAGTCAAACTTGGTTAGAACTTCAAAGCTAATATGCCTATTGGCTCAAACTTGAACTGGGAACCTCGGGACCCAAACCAACCATTCCACTAGCCCAAAATGTCCCTTCATGAGCTGATGGAACAGATATAAATTTCATTTGGCACCCAAAACTACGGATATTGACTAAAATCAACTCTTTCACTTTAGAACTTTCAACAAGAGGAAAACTCACACCAACTCAAACAAATGACCCGACGACTAAACTGTCAGTCCTAACAAATCACAAATCACTTGGGGTCGCTACAAGAAAGCTCTAAATAATGAAAAAGATTGAAAAATAAGGGAAATGACCTAGAGGGTCATGACACGTACAAGAAAATGCATATTTTTATCAGGAAGACCCACACCTGACAAGAGTATGCACATGAAGGGAAATTCTCAGTGAAATCAGATGGTTTGAGGCTTCGCAACCTAAGACTCATAGGACGGTCTTTCTTTAGGATGCTTTGACCTAAGTTCGTGTGATTAGGCTTCAAGAGGCTCAGAGCATGTAGAAGAGTTATGTTGACAGTAAGCATAGTCCTTTGAGTTTTGGTGTTTGTGATCTTATTTTCCTCTGAGTGTCTCCCTTGAAAAATGTGATGATATTTTAGAGGGGGGGGAAAGTTAGCCCTAGGTATATTGGCACTTTTGAGATCCCTGTTTCGATTAAAAAATTTATCAGGTCTAACACATACACAAATACAAAATAATGAATACATCAAAAATCCAAGGAACAAGATACATACAACGTCAACAACAAATATGCATAGCAGATACAACAAATGTATACCATAAAGATATAATTCCAATCAATTTTTACAAAAAATGATAATTATACTTTTGAAGAATCAAGTTTAAAAAGGATTATCATGAATTAACTTCAACAAGCGACATACACCCAAATGCATCTCCTTATCAGAAAGAGCCACACCAAATAAGAGCAAATAAGAGATGAAAATCAATATAAACAACATTTGGAGAAGATAGAGACTACACAAATTTGAACAAAAGAGAAATTGTTACTTATACCAGCTTAAGGACATTTGGAACAAAAAAGAAATCACTCTCAACCGTGTAAATGGAACATACGAGCATCACTTACCTCAAGAGAAAATAAGATTAAGGGATAGAGGATTGATACAAATGGAAGATACTTTTCTAATTCAAAGCTTAGTTGCTTACAAGAGGATCTGAGTTAGTTCGTTTGACTCGCGCTCAGATTTTTATGGTCTTTTTAATTCTAACGTAGGATTTTCTTTACTTAAGGGTTGGTCACTATAAGGTCGGTCCTTTTTTATTTAGATAAAAATAAATTAGTGAATAAATCCATAATTTGATTAAAATTCTATAAATTAATTCAAGCATGACAACAAAAATAAAAAATCCATTAATAATCATTCGTACATTGTCTCTATCAAAATCTTATGAAAATCTACTTTATAATAGCATAAAAGAACATTGAATAATAATAATAAAAGATATTACAACTGATGATTGATTCATACATTCGAATTGAATCAAATCGTTATAAAAATAGTAAATTTTTGCGTCATACAATTTTTCATGCTCACCCAAACTTTTCAGGTCAAAGTTCCCCAACAAAATCCCTAAAAGCCAATAAAATTACCTATAAGCCTTGGACTGTCATGACCCAAGGTACCCCCTAGGCGTAACATGGCATATGAGACCCCGAGAGGCCCCATACAAGCCACTTTGCATTCATAACATAAGAACTAGAACAAAAGAGATAAAGAAATACATTTCAAGTACCAAGAGTTTTTTTTTATAAAAGTAAAGTGGAAGTCTAAACACTTTCTCTCATTAACCATCTAGTACATAAGAACAAAATTGGGCCTAGCCCATAAGTCATGTCCAAAACTGAAAGTAAGAAAGAAAACTGAAAACAATGAAAGTCCGTCCTAGAAGCATGAGGACTCACCAATGCTCGGAATCTCTCAAGTCAATCTTTAGCCAAGAAACTGCGAACCCTGACTGTCGGACCCTACATTTGGGGAAATGTAGGCAAAAGTATGTGTTAGTACAAAATATGTACCAAGTATAATAGCCATGCATAAAACATTTGATAAACATGCTTAAAATAAGACATGCAATGACATGTAATGACCAAGCAAAAACATGATATAAAAAGGTTCAAAAGTCATAAGTCATAAAACATGGTCAATGCAAGCTAACATCATTAGAAACCTTTGAACACATGTGAGATAGTTCTTGAAGCAACCTTATTCATTATTATTGTGGGAAGTAGCCTTAACCGACATAGAGACCATGTGAGCTATAACATGATCCCCCGATGTCTCCCACACCGAAAAGGGTTGTCTTACTTGCCAAGGTAAGGACCATGAACTTCTAGCATAGGTGAATCCACTAGCTAATGTCTATCTAGACAATCATACTATGGGGGCACATAGGTAAGGGATAAGGAGATTGCTTCTAGAAACCCGACCTCTACTCACCGGAGAGTTTCCATCTCAATATCCTCTCGGTGCTAAGCATAAATCCCACAGAATAGTCATTTATTTACTTGGTCTTATTATCCATGGAAGGGCATGTCATCTTGACAATCCAAGATAGGTCATAAGTCATCCATGGAAAGGCATCATTCAATAACCAATCCAAGCTAGGTTTCATTAGGATAGTTCTTTATCTTTGATTCATTTAGGTGAGAAGACCTTTCAGCCTTAGCATCCTTACTATGTAAGAAAAACCTACCACAATCATACTTCCATGTGTATATGAGAAATCCTTTCAACAACACAACAACTACATCATCATTGATACTTCCCTCTCAAATCATCCTTAAAACATTTACATAGATTTCATAAGAACATGCATAATTCCATAATTCACCTTTCAAGGTTCAAAACCCACTTTCAATCATCAACATCCAGAAAACATGGGTTAGGCATGGGTTCATGTAAATTCATCATAAGTTCATGTAATTATATCAATTCATGCTTGATTTCATAAAACTCTTCTTTCGTAATCCAAGACCCACATTATATGCTCATAATTTGGAAAACATGGGGATTACATGGGTTCATGGGAAATCATCATAAAATCATGAGATTAACTCAATTCATGCATAAAAGATCATAAATCAATCGATTAAATCAATAATTAAAGGAACCCATAGCATAGAAGAAAAACTCTAACTCAATCGGGGATTTCTAATTTTAAAATAGGAGAATTTGGGAACTCCGTGAATGGAAGGAATCCATGGATGAAAACTATCATACCTGAATGCCAAAAGCTTTCCTTCAATTGTAGAATTGGAGACTTGCCTTGAAACCCTAGGTTGAACCCTTCTTCCTCAAGTTTCTAAAGAGAGAAATATTTTGGAGAGGAATAGCTTGATCTTCTTTCGTATATTTAAGAGAATGACTTGAATGGGTAAGATTTTGGGTTAAAATCACTTATATAGGGGTTCTAGGTAAGGGCAAAACAACGTAGTATCAAGATAAAATAATTAGGAAAAGACCCAACTGCCCTTAACTTACAAATGTTGAAGCCCCCACATGGCGCCCTTCACGAGCCGTCAAGGATCACACGGGCCGTGGTCGCATCAGTGGTCCTTGACCAATGGACTGGAAAACTCCCCTAAAACCCCACTTCCCTAACGACCTACTCCACGAGCCGGCTAGTGGCTCGTGTGGAGGGTTAGCCCTAATGGTGGCTACTGCCTCCCCCTTCACGGGAATCACTACGCGCAGTGGTGCTCACCACGAGCCGTCTAGGTGCTCGTGGGAAGGGAGTCATTTTTGGCCCAACTCTGTGAGCCTTCACGAGCCACACCATGCCTCGTGGTGCCCTTCACGACTCATCTAGGCCTTCGTGAAGGGTGCCTAGGCTAAATCTTTTGGCTTGTGACCTCTCACTTGCTCCCTTACTTAGCATACTAGATTCAGAGGTGTTACATTATCTCCCACTTGGGAACATTCGTCCTCGAATGGGATCCCAGATATCACATGAAGAAGATAACTCTAAACTAGCAACCCATCATTCATGCAAGCACATAAATGCACATATCCGAGGAGGAAACACCAACTCCAAGCTAAAGCATGTTCAACACGTCATATCATGAAGTCTATATGCAACTCATGCTCAAATGCACGTAAACATGTAGAAATCAATTAAATTGACTCATTTTCTTAAAACTTAAGTGTTTTCATAATCAGGCATAAATGAGGAAATCATGGGAATATCTAATACACATGACACCAAAAGAGTAAACCATGAGGAACTCATTACCTCAAGCTAGAGTAGGGGTAGAAGGAAAGAGATGAGGATATCTGGACTTCATATCTCCCTCGGCCTCCCAAGTAGCACCCTTAACTAACTGATTCCTCCACAACACTTTCACGGAAGCAACTTCTTTATTTCTCAACTTCTTTACTTGTTGGTCTAAAATCTCAACCAGAACTTCTTCATAGGAAAGATTCTCCTTAACCCCCAAACCTTCTAAGGGAACTATATATGTCGGATCACCAACACATTCTTCAACATAGAGACATGGAAAATCGGATGCACCGATGCCAATTCATTAGGACATTCTAGTTCATAAGCAACCTTACCAATACGCCTCAAAAATCTCATACGGGCCTACATATCGGGGACTAAGCTTCCCTTTCTTACCAAACCTCATTACACCCTTCATGGGTAAAATTTTTAAGTAAACCCAATCATGAGCATCAAACTCAAGATCTTTTCTCCTCACATCGGCATATGACTTTTGCAGACTTTGAGCCGTTTTCAACCTTTCTCTAATAAGTCGAACTTTCTTCATAGCCTCATGTACCAACTCGGGACCTATTATGAAAACTTCACCCACCACAAACCAACCTATAGGATATCTACACCTCCTACCATACAGAATCTCAAATGGAGCCATACCAACACTTGAGTGATAACTATTGTTATAGGAAAACTCAATCAAAGGCAAGTGATCATCCCAATTACCCTTGAAATCAATCACACAACCTCTCAACATATCTTCCAAAGTTTGGATAGTATGTTCCTCTTGCCCATCGGTTTGTGGATGAAAGGCCGTACTAAGCTTAACACGAGTACCAAGACCTTTTTGAAAAGATCTCCAAAACTGAGAAGTGAATTGGGTACCACGATCGGAGATAATAGATAAAGGCACTTTGGGCAACCTTACCATTTCCCTCAAATACAACTTAGCATAATCTTCCGCAGAATAAGAAACCTTAACAGGAACGAAATGAGCCGATTTCATTATTCGATATACTATAAACCAAACCGAGTCATTTTGTCGCCGAGGGCGAGGCAAACCAACAATAAAGCCCATATTTAAATCTTCCCACTTCCAAGTAGGAATGCTAATGTTGGGAATAAACCTTCTGGTTTCTGATGCTAAACTTTCACTTGATGACAATTAGGACATTTAGCCACAAATTCCGCAATATCCTTCTTCATCCCATTCCACCAATAGATCTCCTGCAAATCACGGTACATCTTGGTTGCTCCCGGGTGAATGGAATACCGAGAACTATGGGCTTCTGACAAGATCTGTTCCCTCAAGTCATCCATATTAGGAACACACAAACGACTTTGGTATCTAAGTACACCATCTCCCGCTAGGGAGAAAGCCTCAATGGACTTCTTAAGCACTGATTCCTTTAATTCAACAAAAATTGGATCAATATCTTTCTTGGCTTTCACATCCGCCACAAAAGACGATTTGCAACCATTGTGGACCATAACACCACCCTTGGTAGAGTCTACTAACTGAACACCCAACCGGGCCAATCTATGAACATCCCGAACCAACTCCTTCTTATCTTCCTCAATGTGAGCAGCGCTTCACATAGATAACCGACTAAAAGCATCCGCCACCACATTAGCTATAGCAGGGTGATAGAGAATACTCATATCATAATCCTTTAATAACTCAAGCCACATTCTTTGGTGAAGATTTAGATTCTTCTAATTAAACACATATTACGAACTTTTGTGGTCGGTAAACACATCTACATGAACACCATACAAATAGTGCCTCCAAATCTTTAAGGCAAAGACTACCGCCGCTAGTTCAAGGTCATGGGTAGGATAATTCTTCTCATGAATCTTAAGTTGCCTTGAAGCATAGGCAATGACTTTCTCATTTTGCATAAGCACACATCCTAGCCCAATTCTCGAGGCATCATAATAAACAACAAAACCATCAGTCCCTTCCGGTAAGATCAACATCAGAGTGAAGTAAGTCTATCCTTTAATTCCGGAAAGCTCTTCTCACAAGCTTCGGACCATATGAACTTAGCCTACTTTTGAGTCAAAGCCATCAAAGGAGAGGAAATCGAACAGAACCCTTCAACAAACCTCCTATAATAATCAGCTAAAACTGAAGAAACTTTTAATATCTGAAGGGGATAGAGGTCTAGGCCAACTCTTGACCGCATCCGTCTTCTTAGGATCTACCTCAATACCCTTACTTGAAACAATGTGACCAAGAAAAGCTACGGACCTTAGACAAAACTCACATTTGCTAAACTTTGCAAAGAGTTGTTGGTCCTTGAGAATTTGCAACACAATCCTCAAATGATCAATATGCTCATCCTCACTTCTCGAATAGATCAATATATCATCAATGAACACAATCACAAAAATGTCAATGTATTGTCTAAACACCGTATTCATCAAATCCATAAATGCCGCCGGAGCATTAGTCAAACCAAATGACATTACCAAAAATCATAATGACCATACCTAGTTCAAAAATCCATCTTCGGAATGTCATCTTTCTTCACCCTCAACTGGTGATAACCCGACCGAAGGTCAATCTTAGAGAAGTAACTCGCTCCTTGAAGTTGGTCAAACAATTCATCTATACTTGGTAGAGGATACTTATTCTTGATGGTCACCTTGTTCAACTGACGATAGTCAATACACATACGAAGAGAACCATCTTTCTTTCTAACAAATAAAACTGGAGCACCCCACGGAGAAATACTTGGTCGGATGAAACCATTATCCAACAAGTCTTTCAATTGTTCCTTCAACTCCTTTAGTTCTGTCGGAGCCATTCGGTAGAGAGGAACAGAAATAGGTTACGTATCTGAGAGGAGGTCAATACCGAAGTCTATTTCCCTTTTCGGGAGAAATACCAGGTAAATCATCTGGGAACACTTTCGGAAACTCATTAACAATCAGGACCGACTCAAGAGTAGGGGTTTCGGAATCCACATCCCTCACCCTAACTAGATGGTATATGCAACCCATAGCAATCATCTTTCTAGCTTTAAGACGAGAGACAAACTGACCCTTAGGCATAGAATTTCCCCCTTTCCACTCCAAGACAGGATCATTCGGAAACTGAAACTTGACTACACGAGTTCTAAAATCTATGGATGCATAACTGGAGTGCAGCCAATCCATACCAAGGATAACATCAAAATCTAGCATATCAAGCTCTATCAAGTCGACAAAAGTAACTCTATGGGATAAGAAGACGGGACACTTTCTTTAGACCCTTTTAGCCACAATAGAATCACCAACAGGAGCAGAGACAGAAAAAGGATCTAACAACACATCTGGAAGAATATCAAACCTCATAGCCACATATGGCATCACAAAAAACAAGGTGGCACCGTGATCAAGTAAAGCTTAAACATCAAGTTGGAAGACTTTCAACATATAGGTAACCACATCGGGAGAACCCTCTTGTTCACCACGAGTCTGGAGTGCATAGAATCGGTTTTGGTTGGTAGCATTGGAACCCGAACCACTAGGAGGAGCTTTCTTGCCCTCTCTTCCTTTATCCGTAAGCATTCGGCAATCCCTCATCTTATGACCACTTTTACCACAATCGAAGGAACCATCCGTGCCGGCTAGGCACTTACCCTCATGCTTCTTTCCACACCTAGCACAAGTAGACATAGGCAACAAAGATCCACTACCATTCCCTCCTTGAATCTTAGGGTTAGACACCCTCTCTTTATTGAACCTAGGAGGAGCATTGGAGGAACCTTGACCGAAAAACCTTTGTGGAAATCTAGGGCGACCATGTCTATTGTACCTTGCATGAGAGAAATTACCATCACCGATTTTAGCCCTTTTTGTCTCCCTAGACTTTTCCTTAAGTTTCTCCTCTTGGATCTGTTGTGCATGAACCATGAGACGAGAAATGTCCATGTCATTAACAAGAATGACGGTACGGTATCCTTTAACCACCATTTTGGACACACCCGAAAAGAACTTCTCATCCTTGCCCTAGGATCGGTAACCATTGCAGGGGCATATTTAGACAATTGTGTAAACTTCAAAGCATATTCCCTCACAATCATACTTCCTTGACGAAGGTTGATGAACTCAAGTACCTTTGCCTTCCTCATATCAAGGGGAAAGAACCTATCAAGGAAAGCAACTTTGAACTTTTCCTAATCAAGAGGACCCACATCTTCCGGTCTCCCTTCTTTCCATTGGTTGAACCAAATTTGTGCAACACCCTTAAGTTGATAAGCGGACCACTCCGCCTTTTCCACCGGCGTCACTCCCATGATCATCAACACCTTGTAAACCTCATCAATGAATTCTTAAGGATCTTCCTCAACCTTAGAACCATGAAACTCCAGAGGATTCATCCTAGTGAAGTCCCTCACTCTAGATGTGTCGTACCCACATTTGGGTTCACGGGAACCACAACCTCCCTATTGGCTTGTGTCGTCATAGCTTGGGCCAACACTTGAAAATCTGCCCTAAACTCCGCATTAGTCACTTGCTCGGCCAAAGGGTCGACCAGAACTTGAGAAGCTTGGGGACGAGCTTCTTGTTCCGCATTATCCCTCACATTCCTTCTAGCATAAGCTCTTCGAGTAGCCATATCCTTTAAAGAATCGGATAAGTATTAGGAGAGATACCTTATAGAGTTATACTTTACCGCACGACTTTAGAGTAATGAAAGAAGTGGAATTTCCCAATCATCTTGTAGCCTCTCATTCATAAATGTGGTGCGTTTCACACTCATGAACAAGACTCTACTCGACGTGGCTTATGAGACATCCTAGGACCTTTCTAAACCTTTTTCTCTGATTACCAAGTTTGTCACGACCAAAGGTACCCCCTAGGCGTAACATGGCGTATGAGACCCTGAGAGGCCCCATACAAGCCACTTAGCATTCATAACATAAGAACTAGAACAAAAGAGATAAAGAAATACATTTCAAGTATCTAGAGTTTTTTTATAAAAGTAAAGCGGAAGTCAAAATACTTTGTCTCATTAGCCATCTAGTAAATAAGAATGAAATTGGGCCTAGACCATAAATCATGTCCAAAACAGAAAGTAAAAAACAAAACAATGAAAGTCCATCCTCGAAGCATGAGGACTCACCAAAGCTCGGAATCTCTCAAGTCAATCTCTAGCCACGAAATTGAGAACCCTGACTGTCGAACCCTACATTTGGGGAAATGTAGGCAAGAGTATATGTTAGTACAAAATATGTACTAAGTATGATAGTCATGCATAAAACATTTGATATACATGCTTAAAATAGGACATTTCATGACATGCAATGACCAAGCTAAAACATTATATAAAAAGGTTCAAAAGTCATAAGTCATAAAACATGGTCAATGCAAGACAACATCATTAGAAACTTTTGAACACATGTGAGATACCTCTTGAAGTAACCTTAGTTCATTATTTTTGTGGGAAGTAACCTTAACCGACATAGAGACCATGTGAGCTATAACATGATCTCCGGTGTCTCCCCCATCGAAAAGGGTTGTCTTACTTGCCAAGGTAAGGACCATGAACTTCTAGCTTAGGTGGATCCACTAGTTAATATCTATCTAGACAATCATCCTATAGGGGCACATAGGTAAGGGATAAGGATATTGCTTCTAGAAACCCGGACTCTTCTCACGGGAGAGCTTCTATCTCAACACCTCTCGGTGCTAAGCATAAATCCCATGGAATAGTCATCTTCTTACTTGTTCTTATTATCCATGGAAGGGCACGTCATCTTGTCAATCCAAGCTAGGTCATAAGTCATCCATGGAAAGGTATCATTCAATAACCAATCCAAACTAAGTTTCTTTAGGATAGCTCTTTATCTTTGATTCATTTAGGTGAAAAGACCTTTCAACCTTAGAATCCTTACTATGTGAGAAAAACCTTTCACAATCATACTTCCATGTGTATATAAGAAATCCTTTCAACAACACAACAACAACATCATCATTGATACTTCACTCTCAAAGCATCCTTAAAACATTTACATAGATTTCATAAGAACATGCATAATTCCATAATTCACCTTTCAAGGTTCAAAACTCACTTTCAATCATCAACATCTAGAAAACATGGGTTAGGCCTGGGTTAGGCATGGAAATTCATCATAAGTTTATGTAATTCTATCAATTCATGCTTGATTTTATAAAACTCTTCTTTAATAATCCAAGACCCACATTATATGCTCATAATTTGGAAAATATGGGGATTACATGGACTCACGGGGAATCATCATAAAATCATGAGATTAACTCAATTCATGCATAAAAGATCAATAATCAATCGATTAAATCAATAATTAAAGGAACTCATAGCATAGAAGAAAAATCCTAACTCAATTGGGGATTTCTAACTTTGAAATAAGAGAATTTGAGAACTCCATGAATGGAAGAAATCCATGGATGAAAAATATCATACCTCAATGCCAAAAGCTTGCCTTCAATGGTGGAATTGGTGACTTGCCTTGAAACCCTAGGTTGAACCCTTCTTCTTCAAGTTTCTAGAGAGAAAAATATTTTGGAGGGGAAGAACTTGATCTTCTTTTGTAAATTTAAGAGAATGACTTGAATGGGTAAGTTTTGGGACTAAAATCACTTATATAGGGGTTCTAGGTAAGGGCAAAATGATGTAGTATCAAGATAAAATAATTAGAAAAAAACCTAATTGCCCTTAACTTACAGTTGTTGAAGCCCCCACATGGTGCCCTTCACGAGCCGTCAAGGACCACACAGGCTGTGGTGGCAGTCGTGTTCCTTGACCAGTGGACTGGAAAACTCCCCTAAAACCCCACTTCCCTCACGGCCTACTCCACGAGCCGTCTAGTGGCTCGTGTGGAGGGTCAGCCCTAATGGTGGCTACTGCCTACCCCTTAACGGGCATCACTACGCGTCGTGGTGCTCACCATGAATCATCTAGGTGCTCGTTGGAGGGGAGCCCTTTTTGGTTCAACATTGTGAGCCTTCACGAGCCACACCACGCCTCGTGGTTCCCTTCACGACTCGTCTAGGCCTTCATGAAGGGTGCCCAGGCTAAATATTTTGGCTTGTGACCTCTCAATTGGTCCCTTACTTAGCCTACTAGATTTCGAGGTGTTACACGGACGATAATAATATCGAACAAATAAGTTGAAAAATCAGTCGTACACATGTTGGGCACAATGCGTCACTTATGCGTATTGTGTCAATGGCATGCAAAACTTTATAAGTCAGCACCAATTCTCTACCGGGCTCCCGCACGTACCTAGCGCTACGCGCATAATGTTGTTTGGGATTGCAAGCACGTGATCCTGGTATGGAAAGGCCGACAATGTGCAGTGTCACACATTAATTTTATCATTTTTTGTTTATGCATTTCATTCTCAAATCAGAAACTTGATACTGAATCACTCTTGGACTATTTCTCAGACTTTGAAGTTCTAAAACATTTGTTTTAGCTCCACAATTGTTTCATAGCTCGAAAATCACCTTCTAAACAACAAAACAGATGTGATGATTATAAATTGATAATATATTGACTCAAACTCAAATAAAGTGTAGTAAATAAAGGTGAAATATAGCTAAAACCTCATGTTTATAGCTTATCATCACTGAATTCAGATAGATCCATGCTTTTATGAGATTGGTCCAAATATGCCCTTATTCACTAATAGCAGAAGTGTTCCAACACGTGGTCCTTTTATACAAGAAAAATATTAAATTTTCACTTGAACTATGTGACATGGTCCAGACCCCCCCCCCCACAAAAAAAAAACTTTGAAGAAAGGGATAATTATGACTAGAATAACAACATTTTCGTCTTCAACACTCAAAACATCTAAAGTCAAGATCTATATCCAAGTTCAGAGCCAAAAGGGTAAAAAAAATGAGCAAACTGTCCAAAAGGGTAAAAAATTGAGTATGAAACCAAAAGGGCAACATTTGAATGAAGTTGTTGACGATGTTATATTCTATGTGTAAGGCTCATGTCAGAATGAACCTTACAAGGTTCACTGACATGAGCCTTCCCTTTTAAAAGAAACGGCGTTGACTTTAAAAAATAATAATATTCCTTCTTCATTATTTATTTAATCATTTTGTTGGTGTGTTTTCATGTTTATTTTTTTCTATTTTCTCCATTTATACGTAAATAAAAATGTAAGTGATGTGGTCAAGTTTAATAGTTTTTTTATATTTGATAATATTGAGAACAAAGTATCTGAACATTAAAAAAAAGAAGTTTTTATCTTTTTTTAGGTCAACAAAAAGAACACGTCGTTTAGGGTTGCGTATTGTTCTGTTCGGTCCGATTTTGAAGTTTATCGATTTGACTTATTGGTTATTGATTTGTAGACATACTAAACCGTTATAGAATCATTAAGATATTGATTTATCGGTAATTGATTTATCAATTAATTATCGTTATCGGTTTAACCGTTAGGATTTGACACAAAAAAAAATCATTGAAAATCACTTATAAACAAGGTGACAAATCAAATGAATCATGCACATGAGTTCATAGATAGCTTCTTGCTTAAAAGCACACACTTTTACATTGTACAGAATAACTAAGAGTTTGAGACAACCAGAAATAAAAGTAGGAAACTAAACCGTAAACCAAGGTCTTTATATATAAAATGGTATAAATATAATTAATTAATTTACTATCGGGATATTGGTTAATCCGTTATGAAAAAACCTCAAACCGTTAAGAACCGATAACCTGATAACAAAAAAAAATCAAAACCGCTAAATCAATAACCCATTATTGATAAACCAATAACTTTTTTTCGGTTCGGATTCTCGATTTCAGTTCGGTTTTAAATAGCCCTAACGTAGTTATTAGAACAAAAAATTATTTGAATTTTTGAGTAAATATTACCATTGAAAAATAGTTGCATTTACTTTTCACTTTTAACATATCAAGATTTTTTTAAAAAAAAAATATGTACTCACAATATGAATATTGTATAGAGTATGAATATAAAAATATTTTACCCTCAACATTAGTTACTTATTTCAAATTATATATTAATTAACATGGTTCTCCTGGACTTGTTATAAAGACATGTTTGTAAAAATTTTATAATATAAATAATTTGAATTAAGAGGAACCATTCCACTTAACATTAATAAACTTTTCATTAATAAACTTAATTCACTTAACCCTAATAAACTCCACAAAATGTAATAGAGTGACATATTAACAGTTAAAGGAATTATCAAAAACATAATACGAAACTTACAATAGAGAAAAATATTTTATAATTGATCAACTCTATTTTTTTTTGTATTCTAACATAAGAAAGCGAGATCATCCTAACCTCAAACTAATTTTGTTTTTCATGTTTCTATATTTTGTCCTCAATATTATTAAAGTATATTAAAAAACTATTAAACTTGACCGCATTACTTACATTTTTATTTACATATAAATAGTGGAAAAAAAAAACACGAAAACACAATAACAAAACATTATAAATAATGAAGAAGGAATATTAATTTATTTTTTAAAAGTCAGAGCAGGTTTTTTAAAAAAAATAGAAAGGCTCATGTCAGAGTGAGCCTGGTAAAACTCATTTTGACATGAGCCTTATACATAGCCGTCAACAGCTCCATCCAAATACTGTCCTTTTGATTTTATACTCAATTTTGTTGCCTTTTTAAAAAATTTACTAAATTTTTTTGCCCTTAGCTCCAGACTAGTCTATATCCCCCAAACTCATATAAACGTCCATTGAAATTCAAATTATTCTGAATGAAACTTAAAAATTGCACCGATAAGTTGCATTTCCACCTCTGTCAAATCTCCATCAGCATAATTTCATAACAAATTGTTCTAAGAAAATTAATAGCGATGCTAGAGCTCCACATCATTCTCCAAATGCAAAAGCAAACATAGGTATAGAATATTTATTTACAGCAAATTCAAATAATTTCATATATTTTACGGGTAAAATAATTTTTTATTCTTGGCAAGGAAGACACATATTTTTAAAAGCAAGTAAAGGGCCAGATATGCTGTTTTAACCCAAAAAAAAAAGGTTTGATATTTTTTAGAATAGGAAGATAAACCTTTTGAGTAGTTCAAAAAAATATTTGACCCTTTTAACTAATTTTGGATTTTAAATTATTTTTTATTGACTAGCTGTTTACTAAAAAAAAAAAAAAAAAAGAGAAAATTATTGATGGCTGCTGATGTGACCATGTTTCTAGACAATTTTGTTAGTCAGAGACGTCGCCTCAACAGTTTGACAATAATTGTGTTCAGTGAAGTTGACCAACTATTGATCTGTATTATAATTATCAGTAGCTATCCAATTTCGTGATTCAACCAAATTTATTTATAATTATAAATATTTTAAATATCTTTTAAGTATATTAAATTGTTAAATATTGTGACTTAAGGTCATGAGAAGAATTATCCTACTCATGACTTAAATATTAAATTGTTAATTTATACATATATAAATTTATTAAAATATTTAAGAATTTGATGAACAAATTTTCAATCAAACTTAAATATTTTGACTCGAACAAAGGAAGTATATTATTATATATATCATACTATTTCATCAACAATCCCTGCCTATTATTGAAGGAAGAAATTGAGAATCCTGCAATTTCCTTTAGTAAAACAACGATGAAGGAAACCAGACAGGTTCATTTGTTATTGTCTTGCATATTTTCTGTTTTGATTCTTACTAGAGCTGCAGATAACATACCTAGAGATGAACCTTTAAGAGATGGAAAAACGATTGTTTCGTCAGGTGGGAATTTTGAGTTGGGATTTTTCTCCCCAACTCCAACATCCAGTAAACGATACCTGGGAATATGGTTCAACAAAGTATCTGTACAGACAGTGGTATGGGTTGCTAATAGAGACACTCCACTGAATGATAAAAATGGTATGCTCAATTTTACAACACAAGGAAATCTTACTCTTGTAAATGGTTCTGGCAGTGTGGTTTGGTCTTCCAATACCACAAGACGCGTGCAAAATCCAATAGCACAGCTTCTAGATTCAGGCAATCTAGTTGTTAGAGCAGATGCAACTGAGAATTATGTATGGCAGAGTTTTGACTTTCCTGGTGACACAGCTTTGCCTGGAGTTAAGATTGGGATCGATCTTAAGACTGGTTTTCGTCGTTTCCTCTGGTCATGGAAGAGCAGAAATGACCCTTCTAATGGTGAATATAGTTTCATATTTGATCCTAATGGATTCCCACAGCCATTTCTCATGAAAGGTTCTATCCAACGCTTCAGGGGTGGAGCATGGAATGGTCAAAGCTTTGCTAATTCACCATCTCTACTACCAAGTCCTTCTTATAAATACATATTTGCATCCGATCCAGACCAAGTATACTTTACTTATGAGCTCATTGACACTTCTGCTATTGCAAGGGTAGTGATGCAACTAAATGGGTTTCTAGAGCTTTCGACATGGAATAATCAAACTCAGAATTGGGATAACTTTGGTAGCGCACCAGCAGACAACTGTGACATTTATGCCCAGTGTCACGCATATGGTTTGTGCAACAGTGGAAACTCTCCAATCTGCAGTTGTTTGGATAAATTTGAACCCAAAGATCCAACAGAATGGGCAAGGGGAAATTGGTCAGGTGGTTGTGTTAGAAAGACAACAATATTGAATTGCGAAAAGGAAGTTAAATTCTTAAAGTATTCAGGCATCAAGTTGCCAGACACTCGATTTTCCTGGTACGGTCGAGGAGTAACTCTTAATTCATGTGAGGAATTGTGCTTGAGAAACTGTTCATGTGTGGCCTATGCAAAACTAGACACAACAGGGACAAATGAAGACTGCTTGCTTTGGTTTGATGAGCTGATGGACATCAGAGAGTTTGGTTCTAGTGGGCAAGATATCTATATAAAGTTGGACTCTTCTGAGACAGAGATAAGTACAGGTTGGTCTGCTTCTTTACATTAGTCTTGAGTTTTCTAGACCAAATTGAACTGTCTATTAAAAATTTGAAAAGACTAAGATGAATTTATATGAATCATCAGGAAACTCCAGTAAAGAGATATTAAAGAAATTGAGAATCAGCTTGCCATTGGCAGCATTAAGTCTTCTCTCAGTGCTATGCTTGATCTTGTACATTAGGCATTCGAAAAAGAAGAAGAAGAAGAAAGAGGAGGAGAATCAGAATCAACAACGTTTTAGTGAAGGTAAACCGGATGTTTTGCTACTTTGAAATTTGAAATAAGTGGCTTAAATTGATGGTAAATCTAAGAAATTCCTTTTAACATCCAATTAAGTCCTTATTTTGACAGGAAGCTCTGAAATGTTGTACATTAATAAGAGCAAAAATGATGATCTAGATTTACCATTGTTTGATTTTGCCACTATCTTGGACGCTACCAATAACTTTTCTTTGAGCAACAAGCTTGGAGAGGGTGGTTTTGGACCTGTTTACAAGGTAACGATGTTAACTACAGTTCTTTATTTTTTCTCTAAACAAACTGCTTATCTTCAATATATTATATATGCTGGAACATTGACAAACTTTCGGAACCTTTAAAAGGAAACAAGTTTCCGATTAGAAAATATATCTCCCATTCTCCAGAAATGTCATTAAAAGTTAATTCCACTTCAAACAAGCTATCTAAAAAACAACACTCAGAATTTTTCAATAAAAAACTAGAGAGGCTAATTGCCTGAGGATATCTAGGGTGCGCTGAAAGATGGACAAGAAATAGCAGTAAAGAGACTTTCAAGATACTCAGCACAGGGAACTGATGAGTTCAAGAATGAGGTTATCTTCATTGCTAAACTCCAGCATCGGAATCTTGTGAAGCTTCTTGGTTGCTGTATCCAAGCAGAAGAAAAGATGTTGGTTTATGAGTACATGCCAAATAATAGCTTGGATTGGTTCCTTTTTGGTTGGTTCTCACTTCTCTGAACTCTTAATACATTTGGTTATCTGTAGTAATAGTTCAATCAGCTGTAGATGGATTTGGTTATCATCAGATGGATTTGGTTATCACTTCTCTGAACTCTTGATTTTTGCACATACAGATAGGAGGTCACTGCTTAATTGGCCCAAGTGCTTCCATATTATTAATGGAATTGCTCGAGGACTTCTCTATCTTCATCAAGACTCAAGATTGCGGATAATCCACAGAGATCTTAAACCTAGCAATGTTTTGCTAGACATTGATATGAACCCGAAGATATCTGACTTTGGCATGGCAAGAAGTTTCGGAGGAAATGAGACTGGAGCCATGACAACAAGAGTGGTTGGAACATAGTAAAGATCTTTAAACCAAAGAGCTTGCACTCTACTAAAAAGATAACTTTCTTTGTTTGTGTTTAAAAAAAAAAAAGAGATACTTACTTTCTTTGTTTGACATTATCCTACAGCGGCTACATGTCTCCGGAGTATGCAGAAGAAGGGAAATTCTCAGTGAAATCAGATGTTTTTAGCTTTGGAGTTTTAATTCTGGAGATTTTAAGCGGGACGAGAAATAGAGGGTTCCTTCATCCAAACCATCACCATAATCTTCTAGGACATGTAGGAACTCATCTTATATATCCTATCTTATACTTATAGTGTAAAAATCATGTTAGTTAAAATTATAGCATCTAACTGCATGATATGAAATGTATGTTCAGGTGTGGATCCACTTCAAAGAAGGCAGGGTTATGGATGTAATAAATACACATCTAAAGGAGTTATGCAACAACCTATGTGAAGTGCAAAGATCAGTCCATGTAGGTCTATTGTGTGTGCAGCAGTGTCCAGAAGATAGGCCTACCATGTCATCAGTTGTGCTGATGTTGTCTAGCGATGTTCCATTGCCCTCAGCTAAAGAGCCCGGTTTTTTTAATAGCAGAAGTCGATTCGGTGAAGTTAATAGTTCATCTAGCAATCTTGGCGAACATTCTGGAAATCAATTAAGCATCACACTATTGGATGCTAGATAGGAGATATATATATTTTCATTGTTTGCTTGTAGAGGCTAGTGTCACGGACTTAGAGTATCACTAAAGCTCCGTGCGGCACTCGACAACTTACTCACGAATCTAATTACAGTGGCGGGACATGACACAAGGCTTTATTTACTTAATTCTTTACTGCACAGAGCTCAACACAGCTTCCAGTTGTTCAACCAAATAACTTAAAGTGAATTTGTCAAATGTACAAGTGCTTTCTCAGTCTAATAATTCTTCATAATCTATATTGCCCTCACTCCTCAGATTGTGAAATGTGTTAAGACAATTTGTCATAATTGTACAAAGTGCATGGACAGCTCTTTTTCAAAACAAGTACAGTTGATAGAATTTTAATTAACAACTTGACGGTGATCAACAGGCTGGTCTATCTTATGACTTTCTCAATTCAACAAAGTTTCAAAATTGTACAAAGTGCATGCATTGTGCGAGGGTTCTATTAATTGATGATGATGACAAATGCACTATATGTGTCCCACTTCATTATAATTTCTCTTCATTACATCAACCTTCCATGACTTATAACTCATCTCCATTTGGCTAAGCTTGACAAAACATACTTTTTTTTTTTTTAAGTTTATTTAGACACATCTATTGATTATTACACAAATAAAAATAACATGACTAGACAAGTGAAGAATTAGTATTGTTCTGAGTTAATATTTACACAATTAATTGATTTGAATCATTTACAATGAAGAAGGATAATGTTTAAAAGAATAAAAATATTAAACATACTTGTAAGTATAAGTTATAGCTGAACCAGAATAAACCTTCATTATAGTAACCGTTTAGTCATTCTACCAATGCAGTACCCAGATGTGAATATAGTCTTTCGATATTGAATTTATTTGAATCCAATATTTTTGTAGCAAATGATAAAATTAATATGTAAAAATCAACCAAATAATATATGATGAGTATTAAATAATATATGAATCCATAAGGAGTATTAAATATATGATGAGTTCAATATTTAATAATTTTTAAAAAGTTATTTCATAAAACTTAAAATTTTGTATCCACTCCTATTTATATCAAGCATCAAATGGAGAAAAAATAAATTTATGCATCAATATAAAAAATACATTGGGTGAAAGAAAACATCCATGATAAGAAAACTGATCTAAAAAACACCATTAACTTCACTAGATTGCTTCTAGAATTCGAAATCTCCAGAAGTATTCAAGAATTCTCAACTAAATTGTTCAGAAATGTGTAATGACCTTTCAAGTCATTTTCTCTATTTTTACGTACTTTCAGTGTTTAGAGATTTCCCGTAAGTTGTGAGGACCATAAGTCATTTATGACTTGTTGGGTCACCTGATCATTCGTTTGGTTTTATGCAATTTTTCCTGTTTTGGAGCTTGTGAAGTAGAAATATTTAACTTCAGTCAAAACTTCAAGTAAAGGACCTCATAATACAATTCTGGTGGTTCCATTAGCTCTAAAACGTCGAGGATGACCTAAAAGAACCTCTGCTTCAAGTCTCGATGCTTCCGATCTCATTTCGAGCTACCCTGTGAATTTTGGCCAAAGAAGGACTATGTGGCGTGGGGTCACTTTTTGTCGAGACAACGTCTGATGGAAGTTTAGATGGTTTCGTTGATTTCAAAATGTCATATTCTTGGGGATAACATAGTGTCACGACCCAAAGTACACCCTGGACGTGACATGACATATAAGATCCCGAGAGGCCCTATACAAGCCACTTGACATACTATAGACAACATAATAGAGAAAAGTAAAAAGTCTGATATAACAAAAGAGTTCGGCATAAACGAAAATCTATCATAGTATTGACCAACCATCTAGTACATCAAAAGAAGTAGTCGGGACGTAACCCGTGCACCACATACAACGTCAGGAAACTAAAACATAAGGAAATCGAGTTAAAATACCTTGTTCCTCGGACCATGAAGACTCACAACTTTACGAACTCCAATGATCACCAACTAGCCACACGCGGAGGGAGAGAAAACGGCACACCCTACATTATTAAATAATATAGGCACAAGTATGTATTAGTACATGGAATGTACTAAGTATGAGGGATATGCATGAAAACATGAAATATGATCATAAGAGGACATAATTGAAACATGATATGTATGACCAAACTAAAGCATAGGAAAACCCTTTGTTTTCAAAAAGAAAATCATGGGCATGGTTAATGCATCTTAAATCATCAAGAAAGTTTCTTAAAATCTTGGAAGTAACTTTAGTTCGATTTATGGGATATTTACTATTAACCGACATAGACCACGTGAGCTATAACGTAGAATCTAGTGTCTTACTCCCACACTGAAATGAGATGTACTTGGTTGCCAAGGCAAAGACCTTAAGCTTCTAGCTTAGGGGAATTCACTAGCTATGTCCCTTAAGACAACCTACGGGGGCACGTAGTTAGGGACAAGCAGATTGCTACTAGAGACCCGACCTCTACAAACGGAAGAGCCTCCATCTCAATATCCTCATGGTGCTAAGTAAAATATCAACATAATTAGTCATAAGCATAAGTATATCATCATCCAAGGAAAATCACAATTAAGTTACTAATCCAAGCTAAAACATCATAGAGTAGCTCCTTAAATCATGTGTGAGAAAACTTTTCACTATCCGTAATTTCTTAACGTGAGAAAACCTTTCACGATTTCATTGATGCTTATCTTAGAGCAACCTAAATCATAAATCATATTTTTTCATAAATCATGCATACTTCATGTAAACACCATTCATAGATTCATAATTTCTTAATAAGTTCATGTCTTTTAGGGTTCATAGTCAAAATAATGATCACTGCATGGGTTCATAGGAGAACAATTGGAAAGCAAGTAATTGAGTCAAAACAAACATAATATGATCAAAATTAAACCATTGAATCCATACAATAAGAACCCATGAGGAATTGAATGAAAACCTGACCAATTTAAGAAATTTAAATTGGAGAATTGGAGAAATCTTTGGGACTTAATGGGGAATGAAACCCATTGATGAACTCCCACATACCTTGATCTTTTAGCTCAAAACAATGGAGGAATTGGAGACTTGACTTGGAAACCCTATCTTTTTTTTCTTGACGTTCAGAGAGAATTGGAGGGGATGAAAATGGGTTTAGGGAATTTGAGGGAAAGAGAGAGTTGGGTTACCTTTAGGAATAGAAAGGTAGTTATAGGACTTAGAAATATGGGTAAAACGACATATTGTAGGTATTACATACATAGAAAAAGGCCAAAATACCCTTAAAATAACTGTAGGATGGTTCCTACGGTTTGGACCTATTGTCCGTAGAACTTTCTACGGTCTGTATCGGTCAACTGTAGAACCAACTTCAGAAACCCAAATTTCACTGTACTTCCCAAGAGAACCTTTTACGATCCGTCTAAATTTTTACGGTCCGTAGACTCCATCCATAGAACTCAACTTTTAGTCAAAAATTTCACTAACTCTGAACCATTTCTATGAAACTCATCCTACGACCCATCAAATCCTTCCATGGAACTGAAGTCTTAAACCAAATATTTGAATCATCCCTACAGATCAATCCTACGACCCGTAAAAAATCCTACACCTCATTTTATCAAGTCGTATGTTCAACATCAGAAACTTGAAATTCCAAAACTCAACTCTACTTCCTATGATTTCCTTTGTACAACCCGTAGGATTTCCTATGGTCAGTATATAGGACTCATAGTTCACCGCTTCAACAATTTTTCTGCATCTTTTCTTTCCAACCCAACTTTCTAATTTCTGAGGTGTTACAATATCTCCCCTTTGGGAATAATCATCCTCGACACCCAAGCTAGCATGAATAGAGTAGGAGAAAAACTAATCAACCCAACATGAATGCAAATTTCATCAAAATGTACATAAACATGGAGAATTGCTCCAAGCTAATTCATCACATGAAAAATCAAGTTTTCATGAACATGCATGCATATGAAAACATGAGAATGACTAGAACGCATGAATCCAAAAGAATGAACCATGAGGAACTAATACCTCAAGCTAGAGTAGGAACAGGGGAAAAAGATGAGGATACTGGGACATTATATTGGCTTCATCCTCCCAAGTAGCACCATCAACCAATTGATTCTTCAAAGAACTTTCACGGAAGCAACTTCTTTATTTCTCAACTTTCGGTGCCAGTCCAAAATCTCAACCGAAATATCTTCATAAGAAAGATTTTCTTTAACTCCCAAACCTTCTAAAGGAACAATAAATATCGGATCTCCAACACACTTCTTCAGCAAAGAGATGTGGAATACCGGATGTAACGATGCTAAATCATTAGGCAACTCAAGTTCATAAGCAACTTTGTCAATACGCCTCAAAATCAGATATGGGCCCACATAGCAGGGACTAAGTTTCCCTTTCTTCTCAAATTTCATCACACCCTTCATGGGTGAAATTTTCAAGTAGACCTAATCATTAACTTTAAACTCAAGCTCTCTTCTTCTAACATCGACATAAGAATTTGTCGACTTTGACCCATTTTCAATATTTTGCAAATAAGTCGAACCTTTTTCATAGCCTCATGCACCAATTTGGGTCCTATCAAAGTAATCTCACAAACATCAAACCAACCAATAGGAGACCTACACCTCCTACCATAAAGAGCCTTAAACGGAGCCCTTATAGTGCTAGAATGATAGCTATTATTATAAGCAAACTCAATCAAAGATAAATGATCTTCCCAATTACCCTTGAAATCAATCACACAAGCTCTTAACATATCTTCTAAAGTCTGAATGATACGCTCAGCTTGTCCATAGGTCCGAGGGTGAAAAGTCGTGCTATGTTTAACTTGAGTACCCAGACCATTCTAGAACGACTTCCAAAATAGAGATGTAAACTAAGTACCACGATCAGAAATAATGGACAAAGGCACTCCATGTAACATTATCATTTCCTGAATGTAAATCTTGGTATACTCCTCAGCTGAACATGAAGTCTTAATAGGAAGAAAGTGATCCAATTTCATCATGCAATCCACAATAACCCAAATCAAATCAAACTATCGACGAGTCTGAGGTAAACCCGTAATGAAGTCCATATTAAAATCTTTCCACTTTTATATAGGAACTCTTGAGCCAAACCACTCAGTTTCTGATGTTCAACTTTCACTTGTTGACAACTAAGATATTTAGCCACAAATTCCGTAATATCCTTCTTCATCACATTCCATCAATAGACTTCCTGTAAATCAAGGTACATCTTGGTGAATCCATGGTGAATAAAATACCAAGAATTATGAGGTTCTGTAAAAAATTGATTCCTCAACTCATAAACATTCAGAAGACATAACTGACCTTGAAATTGAAGGACACCATCTCTCCATTAGGAGAAAGCCTTAATGACTTTTTCTAAAACCGACTTCTTCAAGTCAACTAGTATCGTATCAAGATCTTGCTTAGCCTTCACATTCCATACAAAAAACGATTCTGATCCGTTATGAACAATCACACCATCCTTATTAGAATCAACCAAGCGAACACCCAATCGGGCCAACCTATGGTCATCACAGAATAACTTTTTTTTATCATCCTCAACATGAACAACACTTCTCATATATAGTTGACTAAGATCATCCGCCACCACATTCACTTTACCGGGATGATAGAGGACACTCATGTCGTAATCTTTCAATAACTCAAGCCATCTTCTTTGGCAAAGATTTAAATCCTTTTGAGTGAACAAATATTTCAAACTTTTGTGATCGGTAAACACATCTACATGAACACCATATAAGTAATGCCTCAAAATCTTTAGAGCAAACACCACCGTCGTTTATTCTAAATCATGATTTGGATAATTCTTTTCATGCACCTTCAATTGCCTTGAAACATATGCAATGACCTTTCCATGTTGCATCAAATAACAACAAAGACCAATTCGTGAAGCAGCATAATACACCGTTGATGTACTACGGATTTACGGTGCTTTTGATACTTTAAACATGGAGTTTTTCATGAGTCTTAAGCATTTTATTAGTATATTTGATGGTGTTGTTGCTTGGATTTTGCAGGAAATAGGTTTTGGAGTAGTTGGTAACCTCATTTATTGCCGATAAGCCATTTATTTCTCACAACTCAAGCAAATAGATACTCCACAGAAGTATAATCACAATCAACTCATGGAATACACACAGGATCGAGAAGAATACCTGTCACACCACAAGTACTAACCTAGGACTCCTGCTAATCCAAGCTCACGGCCTTAGTACCAACAATTTAATAAACAACCAGCGAAGAATCACAACTCAAAGAATCCATACAATCATCCAAACCAACCGAAACAATCAAACACCACACAAACCTAAGTTTCACGCCACCAAGAAAAAAGGTGTAAGAATACTACTCACTCAAGGATCGCCTAAACTAAGGCCTGTCGACTAAAGCTTAAGCTAAACCAACCAACTTATGGCCATAACTACCCAAGGATCAATAAGACTCAACAAGCCTAAGGCTTCAACCTAAATCATGTGATACTACCCAAATATACTTAATCTAACTAAACCAAGTTTAAGAAAAGGGAAGCCATAACCTACCTCAAGGCCGAAACCACACATGAACTATTATTCTGATGCTTTTCCCTTCTGGAGAGCCTCGAATTGCTGCCAAGCTATCCAGAACACAACGATTAAGTTAATATGAGTCAAACGAAACACATATCACTAACTCAAAAAAACAAACCACAAATTGGGCCTAAAATAGCCCATGAATTGACACTACCGAAAAACAAAAATAAAACCATCATATTGTCCTTATTGAAGTAAGGATCACATGCCCACATGATGGGAGCAAACGGGACTCAATTCGGACCTCAAATGGCTAAATTACCTTATTTTAAAGTTTAGAAATCAAGGGATTTGAGTTCGGAAATGAAAATGAATTACAAAATTGATGGCATAAGCATAGAGAAGAGGGAGAGGAAGAAAACTACCTTTGAAGCACCGAAAATGGTCAAGAAATGCCCAAAATCGCCTAATTCCGAGCTCTCCAAGAGTTGGATTCTTTTGAATAAGAAGGAATGAAGAATGGGAATTTAATCCCAGCGATTTTCACAAAAGAGGACATTTATTCGCTTAAGCGAACATCACTCAAGCGGCCAAATGTTCATTTAAGCAAATCCTGCCTTAAGAGGCGCCCTTCGCAAAAGCCAAGGGTGAGTAGCTAAGCGACCCCCACCTTCTTGTGGCCGCTTAAGCGACCAAGAGTTCGCTTAAGTTGTCACACCAGACACCAGCAAAAATTCAGAAAAAGGCCGAAGTGTCCAAACGTTGAACAAGGCCTTAGAGTTCATTCGGAGTCCAAACGACGCCAACCAAAAGTGCAAACCACTTGGAAACAACATTCTGACTCAACAAAATCAATGAAATAACAATCTGAGGTCGTCTCATCCAAATGTTGACCAAATTCAATAGTTTAACAAAGAAACAACATAAAAACTCCAAAAAGCTAAAAATTCACCCCAACACCCTTGGGAACCAAACCAAAGGTCATTTTAGACCAAACTCAGCATTCCAGAGCTAATCGTGCTGACATAATTTGATTGAGAGCATGATTACCAGGAAAAATACCCCAAGTTTCATTTTGGCAAAACTCAAAAGCTAAAATGCTTAATTGCACCACCTCCAAACGAAAGCCCGAAAACATAAAACCAATCATCAGTATAGTCCAAAATGTCCCTTCCAGAGCTGATGGAAATGACGGTATTCCGATCCGACATCAGAATCTCTGTATGTTGACTATAGTTAACTCCTACAAGCTTAAAGCTTCTGAAACTCAAAACTCACACCAAATTCCACCGAACAACTCATGGAGCGTGCCACCCAACCCAGAACTGTAACGAACTGATTCCTTCATTAGGGAAAAGACAATGGAGAAAGAATTAGGGCCAGAAAACTTTTGAGTAGTGACTTAGAAATTCCTAGCCTAGTCCAGATTTGGATGAAATTTGAGTCATGTGAGGTCTAGGAAATATGGTAATGAATGAGAGATATAATAATGAATTTGATTACATGAGTAGATATCTAAGATATTAAGAAACCCGTACGACTTTACGGAATCAAATTCTGGCGAGTAGAACATCCAAAACTGATCTTAGCGTGAACGGGTAGTCTTTGAACGTCAAGGGTAGAAGGCATGTTGTGAAATGGGGACTTGGAACTTAAATTTTGAGGTTCTGTCTCCGTGTAAACTGCCAGGGTGGGATTTATCCCGTCGGGGTGGGGTTGCTGTGGTGGAATGGAGTCCGCTGTAGCGGGCCAGTCGCGACTTAAGTCAGAGAAAAATCCCAATATCGTTATTTTTCTACAAACTTCATTTTTGAGAGTTAGGAGATGACCCAGGACGAGTTCTTGAATGTTTTCCACGACTTTTGGTGCTAAAGGTAAGGATTTTACTTTCCTGATCTGTCTTTCGATCCGTAGAACTTAGATTCATGGGTAATTATCATTGGGAGAGGGTTTTGGCCTGAAGTTAATGGTGGGAAAAAGCCCTAGCTGCACCTTAGAATCATGGGTTTGGTCTTAGGTTATTGGGTTTATTATAATCCGGATAATTACACCTTAATTTATTGATCCTTGCGTTATATTACTTGTTTGTAGACCTAGAATAAGCGGAAAGAATCTAGAAAGGGAGGGATCACGTGTTTTAGGAGGATTCAAGCTTGATTTCGAGGTAGGTGATGGTTTGATTTCCTGTTTGTGTGATATTTGCTAGTTGATTGCTTTATTGTATGCATGCGTGTATGTGAATAGGGAAATGCGAATCGAACCTAATGAAATGATTACGTGTGAACAATACATGCCATGAACCTATTACTTGATTGTATGATTTGAGTATTGTTCACTATGGGTGTGATTGTGATTGTGGTTGTGCTGATTGGATCGGGTGTCACATTCCGACACATACATTGGATCGGGTATCACGTTCTGACACATACATTGGATCGGGTGTCACGTTCTGATACATACCTTGGATCGAGTGTCACATTCCGATACATGCATGGGATCAGGTGTCACGTTCCGACACACCAATATTTTCAGCGTTGGTTCCATGAGAGGAAGATTATGATTGTTATGTTATGTCTAGTTGGCATTGATAATGGAAGACGGTATGTTGCTCTAAATTGATGATTGAACTGTATTCTGCATATGTATGCTTATTATGTTGTAATTGCTTGTGTTTATTGTGCTTATGGGAATGGCCACGTGATCCTACCAGTACACTGTAGTTGTGTACTGATACTTCACTTACTCTTTCTTTGCTGAGTATAGGGCATCTTCAGGCGGCTACTGACAGACCTCAGCTAGGTGACTATTGAGCGTGACCAGATTCAAGCGTGAGCCAGTTCTTTTAAGCTGCCATGGATCTCTCTTGTTTAAGTCCACTCTTTTCGGACTCAGACTATTTTTTTAGGGTGTTTTGTTTAGTTTCCGGGGCTGCGCCCCTTTTTCTTAGACTTATTAGTTAATCAGAGTCTTGGTACAATGAATTTCAGTTTCTAGGGTTTTTTTCGCAAATGTTTTAGTAGTTGTTTTGTTAAACTTTCGGAGTTTATGGAAACTCCATATTTCCTTAGACATTTAAAACTGTTTTTGTATCTTTAAATGCCTAGTTTTTCGTTAAGTTGTTTAGTCAGGTTGTAGTAATGGTTCTCACACCAGAGGGTTAGTATGGGTGCCAATTACGATGGTCTGGGTCGTGAAAAAGTTGATATCAGAGCCCTAGGTTCGTTGATCTCATTGTACCAAAACGAGTCTAGTGGATTCTTGCGGAACGGTACAGAGGTTACAGGACTTTAGGAAAATCTCTCTATTTTCTCTTGACTCCTTTCGTGCTATGACTTGATTTCAATTAGTATCTAATCTTCTTCCTTCTTCTGTCCATAGACGGTTAACACTCACTTCAACGGCGTCAGGCCCATAACTCCCGTCAATGAGCCAGCTGAGGAATCCATAGTAAGAGGCCGCGATCAACGAAGGGGTAGAGGAAGAGCAAGGGGTAGAGGCCGAGGAAGGGTAGCACCCACTAGGAGTGGAGCTACAGTTGAGAATGCTCCCAGAGATGAGGTTCCTCCTGCACATCACGATGAGGTAGAAGTGAATGTGGAAGTCGAGGATGAGGAGGATGTTGGACAGGAAGAGGATGCACCGTCTAGGAATACCGGCGTTCCTCCCTTAGACCCAGTATTAGCTTAGCAGATGTTGTCTTTTCTGAAAGGATTGGTTGGTCCTGGAATCCTTCCAGCAGTGCAAACTACTCAAACTCTAATCAACCGCCCCGTTACTGTTACTCATCCCGGGGGAGATAGAGCATTAGGCAATGATGACTTTTTCCTTCCTTTGTTGGGTCCGGTGATGACTAGTAATGAGCATGAGATGTTGACTAAGTTTCTGAAGTTGAAGCCGCCTGTGTTCCATGGTTCAGAGAGCGAGGACGCCTATGAATTCATCTTGGATTGTTATAAGAGGCTGCACAACCTAGGTATTGTACACCAGCATGGGGTAGAGTTCGTGACCTTCCAGCTTCAGGTGAGGCTAAGCAGTGGTGGAGGGCCTATGTGAAATGGAGATCGTCAGTTTTACCCCCACTCACTTGGACACAGTTTCATGCTCTATTTCTGGAAAAGTATGTGCCCCAGACTTTGAGAGATCGTAAGAAGGATGAGTTCATGGCTTTGGAGCAGGGTGGTATGACTGTAGCTGCTTATGAGGCTAAGTTTCATGCTTTATCTAGATATGCTACGCAATTGGTGACTACCGAGTAGGAGAGGATTCATCTATTCGTCAAGGGACTGAACTCCGAGTTACAGGTATTTTATGTTCACATGACTTCTGCAGGAAAAAGTTTTAATGAGGTGACAGATTTTGTGAAGAAAGTGGAAGGAGTTAGGTGTGATGGGTAGGCTAAGGCTTTGGCTAAGAAAGCTAAGAGCACAGGTAACTTTCAGGGTTCCTACTCCAGAGGTTCAGGTAGACCGACTCTTGCAGCCCGACCAATTCAGTCTGCAATGCCCGCTTCTACAGGTAGTTACTCAGGAACTCCACATCAGCATTTTATTCAGGATAGCCAGGGAGCCGCACTTTCGGCGGGCAGCAGGCCATCTTTTGATCGCACTTGTTATAATTGTGGAGAACCTGGGCATATGAAGAGAGATTGTCCCCACCCGTGCATGTTTTACCCCGCGCAGCAGCAAACTAGAGTAATGGTACCCGCGGGTAACGGTAATAATGGGAGAGGGCGTCCACAATGTGGGCGAGGAGGAAATCCGCGAGGTCATGGAGGCCGGGGAAATGGTAATGCAGGTAGAGGAACAATGCAGCCAGACAAGGAGGTCACCCATCAAGATGACAAGGCTCAGTGTTATGCCTTTCCGGGCAAGAGCGAGGTGGATTCTTCTGATGCGGTGATCACAAGTACTATTCTTGTATGTGACCGGATGGCTATTGTTTTGTTTGATCCGGGTTCTACTTATTCATATGTGTCAGTTAAGTTTGCCTTGGGATTTGATATGATTTGGGATGTACTTGATGCTCCCATCCATGTTTCTACCCCAGTTGGATAGTCTGTCATAGTCACCCATGTCTATCGTGTTTGTCCTATCGTGTTTATGGGTTATTAGACTTGGGTTGATTTGGATATTTTGGATATGACTGACTTCGATATAATCTTAGGCATGTCTTGGTTGTCCCCTATTATGCTGTGCTTAATTGTAATACTAAGTTTATGACTCTAGAGATCCCGGGTAGGGAAAAGTTAGAATGGGAAGGGGTGTACAAGCCTAAGCCAGCTAAGGTCATATCCTCCATTCGGGCTAGAAAACTGGTGGGGCAGGGTTGTTTGGCATATTTGGCCCATATTCGGGATGTGGAGGTCGAGTCTCCCTTTATTGAGTCTATTCCTATGGTGTTAGAATTTAGAGAAGTGTGTCCCACTGATTTGACTGATATGCCTCCGGATAGAAATATAGATTTCTGCATTGACTTGGAACCTAGTACTCGCCCCATCTCCATTCCTCCTTATCGCATGGCTCCGGCGGAGTTGAGAGAGCTTAAAGCTCAAATTCAGGAACTTCTTGATAAAGGTTTCATACGTTCTAGTGCTTCCCCGTGGGGTGCCCCTGTCTTGTTTGTTAAGAAGAAGGATGGTAGTATGAGGATGTGCATAGACTATCATCAATTGAATAGGGTCACCATTCGGAACAAGTATCCACTGCCTCAGATAGATGATCTTTTTGACCAGTTGCAGGGTGCATCAGTTTTCTCTAAGATTGATCTAAGGTATGGTTACTATCAGCTAAATATTAGGCCTGAGGATGTACCAAAAACGACATTCAGGACCCTCTATGGGCACTATGAATTTCTAGTGATGTCGTTTGGGTTGACAAATGCGCCTGCAGCTTTCATGAGTATGATGAATGGTGTGTTCAAACCAATTTTGGATTCGTTTGTTATTGTCTTTATTGATGACATTTTGGTTTATTCGAAAAATAAGGAAGAGCATGCCGACCATCTTCGTATTGTTTTGGGTGTTCTTGGGAGACAAAAATTGTATGCTATTTTCCAAGTGTGAGTTCTGGTTGGATTCAGTTGCCTTTTTGGGGCATGTAGTTTCAAAGGAAGGGGTAATGGTAGCTCCCCAAGAGATTGAAGCAGTCAAAAATTGGGTCTGACCTAGTTCTGTGATTGAAATTAGGAGTTTTGTGGGGCTTGCCAGCTACTATCGTCGGTTTGTGAAGAACTTTGCTTCCATTGCCACACATCTTACAAGGCTGACCAAGAAAGAGGTACCTTTCAAGTGGACTGAAAATTGTGAGGAGAGCTTTCAAAGGCTCAAAACTCTCTTGACCACATCACCTATTCTTGCACTATCGGTAGAAGGTAAAGATTTCATTGTTTATTGTGCTGCTTCACATTCGGGTTTGGGTGATGTGTTGATGCAGGATAAAAATGTCATAGCTTATGCATCACAGCAGTTGAAAGTGCATGAGCGAAATTACCCGACACATGATTTGGAGTTGGCAGCGGTAGTATTCGCCCTTAAGATCTGGCAGCATTATCTTTATAGTGTCAAGTGTGAGGTATTTACTGACCACCGTAGCCTACAACATGTATTCACTCAAAAGGATCTAAATTTGAGACAGCGAAGGTAGATGGAGTTACTCAAGGATTATGATGTGACCATCTAGTATCATCCGGGTAAGGCTAACGTAGTGGCAGACGCATTAAGCCGGAAGGCAGTAAGTATGGGTAGTTTAGCTTGCTTGGAGGTATCCAAGAAACCTTTGGCCAAGGAGATTCAAACCTTGGAGTCTAAGTTCATGCAATTGGGCATCTCAGAGAAAGGTGGGGTGTTAGCTAGCATTGAGGTTAGACCCACGTTCATTGAGGAGATCAAGGCTAAGCAGTTTGAGGATGAGAATTTAAACGAGCTCAGGAAGAAGACAATGTCTGGTAAGGCACAAGATATGGTTCTTGATGCGGAAGGTATGCTTAGTTTTAAGGGGAGAATTTTCATTCCCCCAGTGAATGACTTGATTCAGAAAATGTTGACAGAATCACATGGCTCGTGGTATTCCATTCATCCGGATGTGACCAAGATGTACCGAGATTTGAAACGGCTTTATTGGTGGCCTGGAATGAAGAAAGACATAGCTGAGTTTGTGGATGAGTGCCAAAACTGTCAGCAGGTAAAATATGAGCATCAAAGGCCGACAGGTTTGCTTCAGAGAATGCCAATTCCGAAATGGAAGTGGGAAAGGATAGCTATGGATTTTGTGGTTGGTCTCCCCAAGACTTTGGGGAAGTTTGATTCTATTCGGGTAGTGGTTGACAGATTGACTAAGTCAGCCCATTTTATTCCAGTCAGAATAGACTATAATGCTCAGCAGTTGGCTAAGGTTTATGTGAAAGAGATAGTAAGGCGGCACGGGGTGCTCCTTTCTTTCATCTCAGACCGTGGTACGCAGTTCACATCTAAGTTTTGGAGGAAATTGCATGGTGATTTGGACACTCAACTCACCTTTAGCACCACCTTCCATCCGCAAACGGACGGGCAGTCAGAGAGGACTATTCGAGTTCTAGAGGACATGTTGAGGGTATGTGTGATAGACTTTTGAGGACATTGGGATAAGTTCCTAGCCTTGTGTGAGTTCTCCTATATTAACAGTTACCACTCCAAAATTGATATGCTACCATTTGAGGCACTTTATAGGAGGGGATGTAGATCACCCATATGATGGTTTGAGGCCAGAGATGTGAAACCTTTGGGGGTTGACTTGGTGAAGGATGCTTAGGATAAGGTAAGAAGCATCTAAGCTAAGCTCCTAGCAGCCCAAAGTCAACAAAAAAAGTATACAGACCATAAGGTAAGAGACATGGCATTTCAGACTGGTGAGAAAGTTCTTCTTAAAGTGCCACCCATGAAGGGGGTGATGACATTCGGCAAGAAGGGCAAGCTTAGTCCTCGATATGTTGGACCCTTTGAAGTTCTTGACTGTGTAGGGCCAGTGGCTTATACATTGGCTTTAACTCCAAACTTATCCGGAGTTCATCCATTATTTCATGTGTCAATGTTGAGGAAGTATCATGGGGACGGGGATTACATCATAAAATGAGACTCAGTTTTGTTAGATAAAGACCTTCAGTATGAGGAGGAACCGGTGGCAATTCTTGATCGCGACATCCGAAAGGTGAGGACCAAGGAGATAAAGTTTGTGAAAGTTTAATGGAAGCATCGTCCAGTTGAGGAAGCTACTTGGGAAACCGAGAAGGACATGCAAGACAAGTATCCCCAGTTGTTCAACGATTCAGGTACTAGTCTACCCTTACTTTAGCCAAGTCTTTCCTAGTTGATCACTCAGGGACGAGTGATGGGTAAATTGGTATCCTCCGGTGGGAGAACCATTACTACAACCCGACTAAACAACATAACGAAAAACTAGGCATTTAAAGATACGGAAGCAGTTTTAAATGTCTAAGGAAAGATGGAGTTCGCATAAACTCTGAAAGTTTAACAAAACAACTACTAAAACATTTGCGGAAAACACCCTCAGAAACTGAAAGTCATTGTACCAAGACTCTGATTAACTAACAAGTCTAAGAAAAGGGGGCGCAACCCCGGAAACTAAACAAAACACCCTAAACAAATACTATGAATCCGAAAAGAGTAGACTTAAACAAGAGAGATCCATGGCAGCCTGAAAGAGCTGGCTCACTCTTGAATCAGGTCATGCTCAATAGTCACCTAGCTGAGGTCTGTCAGTAGCCGCCTGAAGATGCCCTGTACTCAACAAAGAAAGAGCAAGTGCAGTATCAGTATACAACCATAGTGTACTGGTAGGATCACGCGGCCACTCCCATAAGCACAATACACACAAGCAATTACAACATAATAAGCATACATATATGGAATACAGTCTAGTCATCAATTTAGAACAACATACCATCTTCCATTATCAATGCCAAGTAGACATAAGATAACAATCACAATGGTCCTCTCATGGAACCCACACCCAAACTATTAGTGTGTCAGAACGTGACACCCGATCCCATGCATGTGTCGGAACGTGACACCCGATCCAATATATGTGTCGGAACGTGACACCCGATCCAATCAGCCCAACCATAATCACAATCATACCCATAGTGAACAATACTCAAATCATACAATCAAGTAATAGGTTCATGGCATGTATTGTTCACACATAATCATTTCATTAGGTTCGATTCACATTTCCATATTCACATACACGCATGCATACAATGTAGCAATCAACTAGCATCTATCACACAAACATGAAATCAAACCATCACCTACCTCGAATTTAAGCTTGAATCCTCCTAAAACACGTGATCCTTCCCTTTCTGAATTCTTTCCGCTTGTTCTAGGTCTACAAACAAGTAATATAATGCAAGGATTAATAAATTAAGGTCTAATTATCCGAATTATAACCCAATAACCCAAGACCAAACCCATGATCCTAAGGTGCAGCTAGGGCTTTTTCCCACCATCAACTTCAGGCTAAAACCCTCCCCCAATGATAATTACCCATGAATCTAAGTTCTACGGATCGAAAGATGGTTTAGGAGAGTAAAATCCTTACCTTTAGCACCAAAAGTCGTGGAAAACTGTCAAGAACTCATCCTGGGTCGTCTCCTAACTCTTAAGAATGAAGTTTGCAGAAAAATAATGAAATTGGGGGTTTTCCCCGACTTAAGTCGCAATTGGCCCGCTACAGCGGACCCCATTCCACTATAGCGGCCCCACCCTGGCGGGATAAATACCGCCCTGGCGGCTTACACGGAGATAGAACCTCAGAATTTGAGTTCCATGTCCCCATTTCACAACAAACCTTCTACCCTTGACGTTCAAAGACTACTTGTTTACGCTAAGATCAGTTTCAGGAGTTCTACTCGCCCGAATTTGATTCCGAAAAGTCGTACGGGTTCCTTAACGTCTTAGATATCTACTCATGTAATCAAATTTATTATTATATCTCTCATTCATTACCAGATTTCCTAGACCTCATATGACTCAGATTTCATCCAAATCTGGACTAGGCTAGGAATTTCCAAGTCACTACTCAAAAGTTATCTGGTCCCAATTCTTTCCCCATTGGATTTTCCCTAACGATGGAATCAGGTCGTTACAAGAACCACACATAAGCTACATAGAAGCTACGGGATTGAGAAAAAACTAGAAAAGCACACAAAAATATAGAAATGACCCTGAGGGTCATTACAACAAATACCACTTAATGGACTTTCGTCCGTGAAAGTAAGACAAAGGCAATACCTGAAGGCTCAAAAAGATGAGGATACTAGGTTTGCATATCAAGTTCGATCTCGCAAGTAGCCTCCTCGAGCGGACGGTGCCTCCACTAAACCTTCACTGACAGGATCTCCTTAGACCGCAACTGTCTAACCTACTTGTGTAGAATGGCCATAAGATCCTCCTTAAAACACAAAGTCTCATCAAGCTTAACCGACTCCCACAAAAGCACGTGAGACTCATCAGAAACATACCGCCTCAACATAGAGACATGAATCACATGATTAACACCCAAAAGAGCCGGAGGTAAGGCTATCTCATAGGCCACTTCTCCTACCCGCCTCAGAATCTCAAAATGACATATAAGCCTGGGGCTAAACTTGCCCCTCCTCCTAAATCTCATCACTCCCTTCATGGGTGATACCTGCAAGAGCACACGATCATCAATGATGAACTCTAAAGGTCGTAGCCTCCAATACACATAGATCTTTTGCCTACTCTAAGCAGTACAGAGTCTCTCCTGGATCACACAAATGCTATCCATTGAATCTCTTAATAAGTCGATGCCCCATGGCCTAACCTCAAAAGGATCAAACCAGTCCACTAGAGAACGACATCTCCTACCATATAATGCCTTGAATGGTGCCATATGGATGCTCGAATGGTAGCTATTATTATATGCTAACTTTGCCAAAGCCAAAGATTGATCCCACTGGCCACCAAAATACATAACACAAGCCTGTAGAAACTCCTCCTGAACCTGAATAGTCCTCTCATACTTGCCATCGATCTGAGGGTGAAAAGCTCTCCTAAGCTAAACCTGGGTACCCAAATCCCTCTAAATAGACCTCCAGAAATGCAAAGTGAACTGTGTACCACGATCTGAAATGATATAAACCGTCACCCATGCAAATAGAAAATCGCTCTAAGGTATATATGAGCCAACCTCTCTAATGTGTTAGCAGTCTGAAACGGTACAAAGTGAGTTGACGTGGTCAATCGATCAATGATGACCCAAATAGAATTAAAACCCCAGAAAGTACGCGGCAAGCCTACCACAAAGTCCATGTCTATTCGCTCTCACTTCCACTCTGGAATGGTAGACGTTAAGTCAAACCACCTGGTCTCTCGTGCTTGTACTTCACCTGCTGACAGTTCAGGCACCTAGCCACAAAAGCTGCAACGTCCCGCTTCATTCCACACCACCAATAATTCTTCCTCAGATCACGGTACATCTTCGCAACACAAGGATGAATGGATTACCTAGGACAATGAGACTCCTGAAGAATCAACCCAACTAACTCCCCAACTCTAGGAACACATATACGACCCTGAATAATCAAGATTCCCTCCAGATCTAAGGTCGCCTTCCTAGCCTCGCTGCTAAGAATCTTTTCCCGAATCACCTCAACTTCGGATCATCAAACTTTTGTGCCCGAATCTGATCCATCAAGGAAGATCTAGTCTCTACACATGCAAAAACTCTGCCCGGCTCAGAAATATCAAACATAACCATCTGATTAGCTAAGGACTGAATATCCAAGGCCATAGGTAATAGATGAGGTATCAAAAATACTTTTGCTAACCATGGGTATGTGTAAAAATTATGATTTTTAGATGATGCTGATGCACGAGGATGTCTGATAATATGCTTAGATCAACTGAATTTTTATACTTCTTTTCTTCGCAGGCGAGTCCTCTTCGAGTTTATATATTCATACATTTAACTCTTTCTAACCCCGAGAGTGAACTTCCTAAGTTTATGATTCAATAATGTTATATCAATAGAGGTAAATAATTACATGAAAAGGGAGGAAAAAAAAAGAGAAAGCTCACTCAAGAGTGACGCTTTTTCTCTTTTTATTGCCTGCTAATTAATTCTTATGATTGTAGTCATCTTGAATGTTTTGATTTGTGAAATAGTTTGAAATATGTGAAATTTAAGATGAGATGGTAGAAGTTGGCAATGATGAGACAAACTAAATACGCAGTATTGAAGAAGCAAAAAAATTGTACAAAAATATCAACCAGCACAAGTTCCTACAGCTCTGTAAAATTAGAATGCTGACTAACACCTGCTTGAAATTAATACAATAGAAGGATTGATTCAATACCTCAGCCAACTAGGAGCTACAAAAAGTTACTGTAACATACAGTAAGTAATAAAAATTATGAATAAAAATATGTAGGATCTAAACCTCCCAAGAAGAACCAATTTATCTTACAATGAATAGTAACGTTGCCCTTAGAAGTGAGTTTTGTTAAGTTTAGATTAGCCCCGATAGTCTATGATAAGTCCAAATATTGTTTGGTCAGACCAATGTAATTATCAACATGGAAGTGACTAAGAAAATAGGCAGAGCAAACCTTTGACTAGACTGTAACAGAATACGTCAACAGTGAAGGGCGTTCCTGCATGTAAAGGACTTATAAAATGTTGAATAACAACAAATTAGAGTAGTTGATACATGAGAAACTAATGAAAATTAATTCCCAGTTAAGTATGTTACTAGAAAGGAACTAATAGTCTTAGAGGTGAATAATGCATTAGTTAAGATGTAGATGGATAGACATCAGTAAGACATAGGTTAATCTTGATATACTAAGCGACGACAATCAAGAAAACAACATACAAAGCTTTGAAACTGAAACAACAAGGTTTTTACTTGTCATTATCATCATCATATATAACTATAAGTGGGAAGAGTTTAACACCAAAGTTGATTTACCGTTTTGACCCTATAGTATTACTTAAATATTAATTTATTAAAAATTAAATTTGCTGATAATCTCAGACCTAATTTAATTCTCTAGAAACGCATAGTTGCTGCTCAACCTCATCGATCACTGTAACAGAAACGTATAGTTACTGCTGAACCTCCTCGATCAGTGTGACAGCCTTTTTCCGACACTCAAGTTCAGTTGATCCAAAACCTTTTCAGATACTTCACGCATCTATATAAATGTATTCCACAACATGTTATTGTCCATTAATCTGTTACTCTTTTCTGTGCCTCAATCAAGTACATCATTGTCAGATAGAAAATTTTTCTCCTCTTTATTTATCAAGAGCTGCTCTATTTTCGTTGTTTACTATCTATGTCTTTATCTAGCTTATTTCGTTTTCATTCTCTTTATCGTGAGTCGCTCTGCTCTTGATATTGTTATTTTGGTTATATCAAATTAAACTATGAGCAGTTGTTCTAAAGCTGGAGTCTTTATTGTGGAAGCATTGTCTGAATGCACGTACTGATTATTCTATTTCAAAACTACCCAAAGGATGGGTTAAGGATATCTGAGTAAAAGACTTCATAATATAGTGGGGTATTATGTCTTGCCTAAATATAAGGATAGATTTTTTGGACCTATGAAATTACATCCTGTACTGCATTTCTAATTCTTGGGTACAAGAATGTCAAGATCACTAACAGTCCATTCTCCCACGTGATTAACAAGAAGAACACTATTATAACTCACTGTTTCTTTAATCATCTACTAAAAGACTAGTAAGTTTTGATAGTTGTTAAATTTTTTCTGTTTGACTACATTTCTAACAAAAGTAATAGAAAACTAAATTAATTAATTAATCTAGTAGTTTCCTAGTCTCTTGGTTCCATATAGTTGTCCTAAATTATTTATTAAAATAAATTAATTACATTTCTCTCATTGTACACTGGCAATTAATTCTTTTTGAAAGGGTAAACAAGTTTGTAAAATTTCCAGCAAGTTTCTTGAAGGGTAAATTAATAAAATTAACTTTCTTATTTATGATTTTTTTAAAAAGACATGTAAAGAAAAAAGTCTAATATTTAATAATATGAGACAGAGGAAGTAACGTTCATCATGTTATTTTATTTGTATGTTAATTGTCCTCCCAACATGAACGATATAAGTGGAGAGACTATTCTAGGTCTTATAATTTAGAGAGAAAATGCATCATTACCCCATTCAACTATAACACATTTTTTAAAAGACACTGGAACTTTGCACAGGTCCTAGCACCCTCTTAAATAATTTAAACGTGGTAAAAATATCCAGTTTTTGGTCAATCTCATGTATAAGAAAGAAAGTGCACACACGCACCAACTATTACCTACCACGTGCCAATTATTTTTTAATTTTATTTTCATTTATTTCTCATTCTATTTTTTTTAACAAAAAATTCTCTTTACTTCTTCATTTGTTAATGCACGTTGGACTGCTGTAAATCCAACCTTTTTTCTCCTCTTCGCCGCCGCCGGCGTCACTGCTATAACACCATTTCAACTATTTAATTTTTCTATCATCCAATCATAGTTGTATGGGGTAATGGAGGAGGTCATGTAATCTAAATTATTTGAATCAGATATCTATTGAAATCTGTCATTAAAAATTTTCGAAGCTCAAATTTATAATTTGATCTGTCGCAAATGTGAATGACTCATTTCTAGTGAATATATTAAAAGAATTAAAACATCGAAAGTTGCTCATATATATATATATATAATTTAGGAATATTCAGAGGAGATGTGAGTGAATAATGTATCTAAAAGGATAATATATTTTTCTCAATTAATATAACTGGCTTTAATTTCTTTCCAACATAATTTATAAATCATTCAAAATCAAACAATATTTCTTCAAAAAAGAACAACAAAAGATAGAACTAACAGAAATAAAATAAAAATAAAAATAGGATATAGCTAAGGAAATAACAAAAATATTATATAATCATTCAAAAGCCAAAGCATTCTCTCTACGGACCTCTTCCTCTTCCTCTTCCTCTTCCTCTTCCTCTGGAGTATAATCATTCACGATATCAAAAACTTCACGTATTTCCTCTAGTGTTTTCCCTGTCATGCTATCAATAAATTCTTGGATTATTACCTCCTTCAACTGCTTATCATAAAAAAATTAGCAGCCAAGAGAACACCAACTAATTCTGAGTGGCTCATCTTCAAGAAATCCTGATCAAAATTCTTTAACTGATCTTCCGTAACACCTTCTTCCGAATATTTCTTTCAATATTGAATCACTTTGGTCATTTTTATGCCATCAACATTAGACAAGGGGATGACATTAGAAGTACAATCCACGTCTTGTACCATGTTCTTGATGACTTCTGACCTCATAGCTACAACCTCATTGAGTTTGAATTCCTCACCATCACTAGTCTTGAGAGTTATGAGTTTTTCTGAAGACATGACAAAGAAAATAGAAAGAACTATGAATGATAGATTTCAATACATGAGACTAGCTTGTTCTTTTATAGTTTATTAGGTTTTAATTACTTTCCAAAGTTGTGGTAGGAATATGGAAACCTAAATATTAAATTGACCAAAATTTATTATTTTTTTCTTTTTTGAGGTATAATTAATTTGCTTTTTAAAATCTACCTATTCTGTCTTAAATTATTATGATAATGATATAATTTAAAGTGACAAGGAAAATTCTAAACTCATTGTTTCTTTAATCATCTACTAGAAGACCAATCATTTCTGATAGTTATTAAAATCGCTTTGTTTGACTACTTTCCGATAAAAGTAATCGAGAAACTAAAACAATAGAATGATCATTTGATCATTTACTGATTATGTCTATTTGTACTCAGATCTTCTTCGGGCAATTGGGTAAGTTTAAATAAATAAAATTCGACATCGTCGCAACTATAAATTATTTTGAGTGAATAATATATCTAGAGAATAGAAATATTGAGAGGAGCTAATAATATCTAAATTTTAGAATTGTTTAGTGGAGACTTGAATTAGATGTCCATTGAAATCATTCATTAAAAGCTTTTGAATCTCAAAATTTAAAATTTGATCTACCGCAAATGTAAATTGATCATTTCTAGTGAAAATATAATATATTATAAGAATCAAAACATTGAGATTTGTTCATATCTATAATTTAGGACTATTTAGAGGAGATTTAAGCTAGTCGGTATTGAAAAAATTCAACTCGTGAGGAAGATGCGTTGTAATGTATAAATATTATATAATTGGGTTTGTGATTATATATACATATCTAATGTATAGCTATACATCATACATATATACAATCTTATATACACTATTTATAAAATATCGATACATTACATATACATTCAGTCATTTAATTAATAAGAATTTGGTCAATGATACATTTACTTGAGAAGCCGTAGTAAATATTGTCCTAAATTTTTGAATATTACCAGTATTTTTTCATTCAATTTTAACAATTGATTTCTTCTATTGTAATATTTTAAGCTCATCCATTATCAGCTTGCAAGACACACTATATATTGTGCAAAATGAAAGATGATACATATATACGTTCCTCAAATTAATATTTTTTAGTTTCTTCACCCAGTGTTTAATATCCGCATTAAAGTTTAATTAATTCAAATTTGCACCAAGTAGGATATCACTCGGACTGTAGCGCTTCCTACTAAGAATTTTTCTATATGAAGAATTTTTTTTAAGCTCTAGCACCAATTAACATTATTAATAAATTTCTAAAAGTGACATGTAGATCAATAAAACATTGTATTAAAAAAGAAACTCTATAATGTTTCTCTCTTATTTTTTAAGTTTTAAACTTTAGTAGTCTTTTAAAGAATTTTCTAATATTTAAATCATTTTTGTTGTTTTATGAGTAACTTCAAAGAAAAGCTATGTTAAGAGATTTTTCAGTATTTTTAAATTGTTGCATTTAATTAAGAAAATATATCAAGTCTATTGAATATGCTTCGAACGAAAATATCTCAAAATTATTAATAAATTAAATTTAGATATTTCATTTTGAGATATCAAATTCATCTTTCAACTATACGAATAATATTTTTTTGTCAAATTTAATATAAACAACTTTAATTTATTTTCAACATAATTCATAAATCAATAAAAACAAACAACAATTCTATAAAAAAGAACTACAAAAAATAGAACTAAATAAAATAAGATATAGCTAACTAGACAGTTCTAATTCTAAAATAAATAAAAAAGAACAAAAATTCAAAATAACACTAGTATTATAAAATCATTCAAAAGCCCAAACATTCTCTTTACAGATCTTCTCTTCTTCCCCGGGAGTAAAATCATTCTTGATACCAAATTCTTTACGTACTTCCTCCGGAGTTTTACCTTTGATTCTATCAGCAACTTCTTTACACATTGCATCCAGCATCTCCTCATCGTTAAGAAAATTAGTAGCTAAGATAAGATCAAACAAAACTGACTGATCCACCTTCACAAATTAGAAAATTATGAAAATTTTACCTAAACTCTATGTATGTGACCGAGTAAGGTTAGGAAAAGGAAGGCTTTCTTTTTTCTGCCAAATCTAAATTAGGAGAAAAATTATTTTTTCCGTAATATCTATCCATGGTGTTTGAAAAGTTGTACACACATATCTAAGCTTTCACTATGTTTTTTTTTTACCCTAAATAAGTGGAAAATTAAGACTAGCTTATTTTCGTAATGTGATTTTCAAGACTAACAATTCTAATTCCACAAGTGGGATTAAAGAGAGTAAGATATATGTAGACTTTACCCCTATTTTTGAGGGGTAGAGAGACGTTTCTAATAGATTCTCAACATTTTCAAGACTAACAATAGTGATAATAAATAAAGTCAACGTATGGCTTATGTTCTCTGTTTAGTAATCCTTATATCTCAGTCCAACTCTTCTCCCACAAATGTGTGTGTTAGTAACATAAATATTTTATATTTTAATTTTTAAAAAATTAAAGTTATTTCTTGTTGAGATATCAAATTCATCTTTCAACCATTTGAATGAATGTTTTCTTTTTCAAATTTAATGTAAACAACTTTAGTTTTTTTCCAACATAATTTATAAATTGATAAATCAATAAAAACAAACAACAATTCTATAAAAAAAGAACAACAGAAGATAGAACTAAATAAAATAAGATATAGCTAACTAAATAGTTCAAATTCTTAAAAAAAAGAACAAAATTGAAAATAACACTAGCGTTATAAAAGCATTCAAAGCCCAAGCATTCTCTTTACAGTTCTCCTCTTCTTCCTCTTGAGTAAAATCATTCTTGATACCAAATTGTTTACGTATTTCATCTGGAGTTTGACCTTCGATTCTATCAGCAACTTCTTGACACATTACATCCAGCATCTCCTTATCGTTAAGAAAATCAGCAGCTAAGAGAAGATAAAATAAAACCGACTGATCCACCTTCACGAAATTCTTGTCAAAATCCATCAATACTTCTTTCGATACACCTTCCTCCGAGTGTTTCTTCCAATATTCAAACACTTTGCACATAATTTTTCCATCAACATTAGATAGGGGGATGATGTTAGAAGCACAATCCACGTCTTGTACTATGTTTTTGATGGCTTGTGACCTCATAATTATAGACTCATCAAGTTTGAATTCCTTGTCATTGCTAGTCTTGAGAGTTATGAGCTTTTCTAAAGACATGATGAAGAAATGATTTCAATACATGAGGCTAGCTTGGTCTTTATAGTGCATTAGGTTTTAATTACTTTCCGAAATTGTAACAGGAACATGGAAAGTAAAATATTACATAGATTAAAAGTTATTTTTCCTTTTTTAAAGTTTAATAAATTTTCTTTGCAAAATCTACATAAATTGTCTCAAATTATTAGGATAATGAATTTAATTAAAAGTTACGGAGAAAGATCTGAATTAATTATTCCTTTAATAATTTACTGGAAGATCAGTCATATCGTTGTGTTTGACTACATTTTCAACAAAAGTAATCGAAAAACTAAAATAATTAATTAATCTAGTACTCCCCCAGTCCCCCGGTTCCATATAGTTATCCACATTATTAAAAGTAATTGTTCTAAATTATTAATTGAGATAAATAAATTGCATTTTCCCCATTTACTCTTACAATTAATTCTTTTTGAAAGTGTAAATAAGTTTATAATGTTTCAAGCGCAAGTTTCTTAAAGGGTAAATTAGTAAACTAACTTTCTTATTTACAATTTTTTTAAAGAAGACATGAAAAGATAAAAGTATAATAACTAATATGAGAATGAGAAAGTATCACCGTCATATTATTTTATTTCTATGTTAATTGTCCTTCCAAGGTGAATAATCTAATTGGAGAGACTATTCTAGATCTTAAAATTTAGAAGTTAAACTTAAAAGTAATAAACTATTAGCTTTCAACAAAAAAATTGTATTGCAATTCAAATTTCATTATTCTATATTTTAATTCAAATGATATGTTATTACTAGATATAGTAAATTGGAATAATTAAGTAGAATGACCATTTAGTCAAGTGTTCTAATAGAAAATAACCTGATTTTCAGTTAGTTACCGAGAATCTCTATTTGGTCATTAAGTAATCAATAGAATGCCCATTTGATCATTTATTAATTATGTTTGTGTCTACTCAGATCTTCTCCGGACACTTGGGTAATTTTTTTGTGTCTACTCAGATCTTCTCCGGACACTTGGGTAATTTTAAATAATAAAATTCGACATCGTCGTAGTTGGATTATTTCGAGTGAATTATATATCTAAAGAATAGAAATATGGAGAGGAGCTCGTGATATCTAAATTTTAGGATTGTTTAGTGGATATTTGAATCGGATGTCCATTGAAATCTTTCATTAAAACGTTTCAAACCTCAAAATTTAAAATTGATATGCCGCAAATGTGAATTGATCATTGCTAGTGAATATATAATATATTAAAAGAATTGAAATATCGAAATTTTCATATATCTATAATTTAGGGGCATAATACATAAGCATGACTCTTAACTTGGCTTCAACGGACAACTATACCCTCCAACTTTGAGTGTGCACAAGTAGACACTTAAACTTGTATAAAATTGAACAAGTAGACATACCTGTCCTACATGACATAATACATGTAGGACGCCACGTAGGATACAAAATTTTCATGTAGGGTTCCATGTAGGACGAATGTGTCTATTTGTTTAATTTTATACAAGTTTAAGTGACTACTAAAACAATAGAATGACCATTTGATCATTTACTGATTATGTCTATGTCTACTCATTTCTTCTTTGGGCAATTGGGTAAGTTTAAATAAATAAAATTCGACATCGTCGCAACTATAAATTATTTTGAGTGAATAATATATCTTGAGAATATAAATATTGAGAAGAGCTAATAATATCTAAATTTTAGGATTGTTTAGTGGAGACTTGAATTAGATGTCCATTGAAATCATTCATTAAAAGCTTTTGAATCTCAAAATTTAAAATTTGATCTACCACAAATGTAAATTGATCATTTCTAGTGAAAATATAATATATTATAAGAATCGAAACATTGAGATTTGTTCATATCTATAATTTAGGGGCATAATACATAAACATGACCCTTAACTTGGCTTCAACGAACAACTATGCCCTCCAACTTTGAGTGGGCACAAGTAGACACTTAAACTTGTATAAAATTGAACAAGTAGACAAACGTGTCCTACATGGCATTACAAAACTATATATTGTGAAATTGAACAATTGCTATAAAATTATACTTGTTCAATTAGAGAGAAAATGCATCATTACCCCATTCAACTATAACACATTTTTTAAAAGACACTGTAACTTTTCAAAGGTCCTTGCACCCCCTTAAATAATTTAAAAGTGGTAAAAATATCTCATTATTCGGTCAATCTCACGTATAAGAAAGAAAGTGTATACACGCACCAACTATTACCTACCACGTGCCAATTATTTTTTAATTTTATTTTCATTTATTTTTCATTCTAATTTTTTAACAAAAAAATCTCTTTACTTCTTCAATTGTTAATGTACGTTGGACTACCGTAAATCCAATCTTTTTTCTCCTCTTCGCCGCCGTCGGCTTCACTGCTATAATACCATTTCAAAAATTTATTTTTTCTATCATCCAATCATAGTTGTATGGGGTAATGGAGGAAATCATGTAATCTAAATTATTTGAATCGGATATCCATTGAAATCTGTCATTAAACTGTTTCGAACCTTAAATTTATAATTTGATCTGTCGCAAATGTAAATTAGTCATTTCTAGTGAATATACAATTTATTAAAAGAACTAATAATAAAACATCGAAAGTTGCTCATATATGTATAATTTAGGATTATTTAGAGGAGATTTGAGTGAATAATGTATCTAAAAGGATAATATATTTTTTCTCAAATAATATAACTAGCTTTAATTTCTTTCCAACATAATTTATAAATCATTCAATACCGAACAATAATTCTTCAAAAAGGAACAACAGAAGATAGAACTAACAGAAATAAAATAAAAATAAAAAAAGGATATAGCTAAGGAAATAACAGAAATATTATAAAATTATTCAAAAGCTCAAGCATTCTCTCTACAAACCTCCTCCTCTTCTTCTGGAGTATAATCATTTACGACACAAAATACTTCATGCAGTGGCAGATCTAGGATGTTAAGGATGTGGGTGCTCTGAAAGTGGCAGAGTACAAAATATAATTTAGGCATGTTAATACTGAGATTTGAAATCAGACCCAACAACACAAAAAGAGCCTTAAGCACCCACCAAGAGCCAATGGACTAATCAAATCATTTGTTCATTGGGTGCTATAGTTTAATTTTATACAAATACCTCTTAATTTCTACATAGATATATATATTTCGAGAAGAGCTTAATGGGTGATTGAGCATCCGACGGACTCCATGTGGGTCTGCTTCTGACTTCACGTATTTCCTCTGGTGTTTTTCCTGTGATCCTATCAACAAATTCTTGGATTATTACCTCCTTCAACTGTTTACAAGAAATCCTTATCGAAATTCTATAACTGATCTTCCAAAATACCTTCCAAATGTTTCTTCCAATATTTAACCACTTTGGTCATTGTTTTGCCATCAACATTAGACAAGGGGATGACATTATGTTACGACCCGAGCCTACACCCTGGACGTGGCCGGCACTCAAGAACCATTCCTGACCCTCAAGCGAACCCTCATCCTGGCTGACTACAAGCGGAAGACTAACTTGAGCATACATAAGCATCAAATTGAAAGAAACTTTTAAAAATAAATTATTGAATCTCAAAACTTTACTGAATATACTTAGTATGAAACATAAGTTTTAAATAAAATATCTGAAAATGAAAGACTCTCCAAACCTGTCTATCTATGAAGCCTCTACTATTAAGGAAGGATGTCGGGACAAGACCCACGACACCTCAAAACTACTAACGAGAAAGTAACTGTGAAGTCCTCTAGAATATAAGGAGGCTCACCAAAGCTAATTGAAGCGTAGAATGATATCAAAGAAGCAAATGTTGATAATCATGAACACCTATATCTACATGATAAAAGGATGCAGGTCGAATTACATCAGTACATGGTATGTACAAGTATGTACTATGGCTGAGTAAACAAATAACTGAACTGAATGACTGAAAGAAACTCAACTGAATCAATACATGAACATGAAGCGAAAATCATTTAAGCTTTACAATAAAATAAACAATGAAAGCATAATGAAAATAATATACTTTACTTGTGGAAACTTTCTCTAACCGACAACCATTACCATGAGCCTAGCAATGATACAACGTCCCGCCGCACGGTGCAAGGGCCCATCCTATACCTTGCCGGGGGTATAGGATGATATCGTGACTATGGATCCAACTGTATGCCATCTCAGAGGCGGTGAGGAGTCGCATGAAGAATCAATGCTATCCTATCCTACGCTGGCTACGTAGTTTTATAGGACGTCTGAGCTATAAAAGAATATAACCAACTCGGTGCTCGATACTACTCTCAAAATAATTAATATAACTTTGTGCTTAATTTACCCATTACACATAATGGACTTCTTACATTACTTGGAATACTATTCAAAACATGAGACGTGTTTACCTTCTTGAAAACATGCACTTATGAACTTATCTTTCAAATCCAATAATTAACATAGGTACATTTGTATATGAATAAAATAACATTAGAAACTCTTAAGTCTTTATGAAATAGAACCTTTAAACTTTTTCTCAAAATTCAGTTTGAAACACAATGATTGGCTTCCAAAGACTCTCAAGACTTATAACTCAATTCGTAGGGTTCATGCGGAATTATGGACATGAATGACTCAGCTTGAGGATCTCAATAACCATATAGAAACTCATGAATGCAACTCTTTCTCAAAACTCATCTTTACTTCCTCAAAAAACTCAGTTTAAAACTCAAGTGTTGTCTTTAAAAAGCTTCTCAAAATTTATAACTCAATTCATAGAGTTCATGCGGAATTATTGTCACGACCCGAGCCTATACCCTGGACGTGTCCGGCACTTAAGAACCATTTCTTGTCCTCAAGCGAACGATCATCCTGGCTGACTACAAGCGGAAGACTAACTTGAGCATACATAAGCATCAAATTGAAAGAAACGTTTAAAAATAGTTTATTGAATCTCAAAACTTTGCTGAATATACTTAGTATGAAACATAAGTTTTAAATAAAATATCTGAAACTGAAAGACTCTCCAAAATTGTCTATCTATGAAGCCTCTACTATACAAAGATGAGTGTTGGGACAAGAGCCGCGAGTCCTCAAGAGAAGTTCTAGTAACCACTCATAAAAATTGGAGTCCTCCAGAAGAAAGGAGGTCTTTCTCAAAAGCTTACGACATGAACTCATCGGACTTTTGCTGAGGATCCTAAGAACCTGTATCTACATCATTTAAAGATGCAGGTTGAATGGCATCAGTACATTGAATGTACGAGTATGTAGTATGGCTGAGTAAAGAAATAATTGAACTGAATGACTGAAAGAAACTCAACTGAATCAATACATGAACATGAAGTGAAAACCATTTAAGCTTTACAATAGCATATGCAATAAAAGCAATATGAAAATAATATATTTTACTTGTTCGGAGTTTCTTTAACCGACAACCATTACCATAAGCCTAGCAATGATACACCATTTCGCCTCACGTTGCAAGGGTCATCCTATACTTTGTCGGGGTATAGGATGATAACATGACTATGGATCCATCTAATTGGCATTCTCAGAGGCAGTGAGGAGTCGCATGAAGAATCAATGCTATCCTATCCTACGCTGGCTACGTATTTCTATGGGACTTCCGAATCATAAAAGACTCTAACCCAACTCGGTGCTCGATACTACTCCCAAAATAATTAATATAACTTTGTGCTCAATTCACCCATTACAAAGAATGGACTTCTTAAATTACTTGAAATACTTTTTAAAACATGAGACGTGTTTACCTTCTTGAAAACATGCACTTATGAACTTATCTTCAAGTCCAATAATTAACATAGGTAAATATGTATATGTATATTTATGAATAAAATAACATTAGAAACTCTTAAGTCTTTATGAAATAGAACCTTTAAACATTTTCTCAAAACTCATATTCATTTCCTCAAAAACTCAGTTTAAAACTCAAGTGTTGGCTTTGACAAACTTCTCAAGATTTATAACTCAAAATAGGGTTCATGCTGAATTATAGACATGAACAAATCAACTCAAAGATCTCAATAAAAACATAGAAACTCAATACTTAGGAATAGAATTTCAAAAGAATCATGAATTCAAGAACTCAAAATCAACTTAGCTCAAGAATACTAAAATCTAGGGGTAGAATCCTAGATTACTCTTTTACTGATTTGAAAATAGATGTAGGCCGTGAGGACGGACTAGTCCAACACTATGATAGCCTTACATACCTGAAAGAATAAGGTTCTTCAAGAATCTTGAAGAATCTTGAATAAGAACTTGATTAGAAGCCTTTAAACCCTAGCTTGAAGGGGAACAATCAAGAAAACCTTTCTTGAGATTCTTGAATTGGTTTCTTGAAATCTCTATGGCCAAGAATTATAATTTTCATTAGTGATTCATAACTGTATGGAGGAATTTGAGTTGGAAAGAATGAATGGAGAAGGAATTACCTTGAAGAAGAATCTTGAAAAGGATTGAAAGAATCTAGAAAAAGATTGAAAGAATCTTGAATGGAGTCTTCTACTTTGATTTTTACTTAGGGTTATGCCCTAGGGTTTGAGAGAGAAGAGAATGATGGATTAAAAGATGAAAATATGATTGTTTTAAATCTTATATTAGTCAAGAAATTCATTTTAGGGTTTTCTTGGAGGTAAAAAGATAAAATGACCATTTTTAATGTTTTTCCGTCGACTAATTCGTCACTACACTGTATCAGTTACTACAATGGTCATAACTCTTTACTCAGAAATTGGATTGACGCGAAATTTGTGGCGTTGGTAAGAAGATTCAAATACCTTTAATTTGATAGGTTATGGGCCATGTAACTCTTTATATTTTAAGAGATATGATCATTTGAAGTTGACCTAAGTAGAATCTTACATTAAAACTTAGTCGGTAAGGAAGCTTTCAACTCAACTTTGTGCTAGGAGATTCTAGTGACCTTAATTGATATCCAAAATCAATCCCACACTAAAGAATTTACCTTAACACCCAAGGAAAATTAAGAGTCACTCAGTACGACCATAAACGCAATTCAAGAATTGTTTGGGCTTAACTTAGAAATTTTCAGGTTGTTACAATATCTCCCCCTTGAGATCATTCATCCTCGAATGATGGTTAAACTAGGATGGAAGGGAAAGGAGTTACACTTACTATCTTTATGACTTTTGAACTTCCCTACTAACCTTTAACCAACCTTGAGCCCTTATCAAGAAACATCTAATGCATAATGCATTCATCCACATGCTACCAATACCACATTCATGCCTAGTACTATAACCACTCCATGAACTCCTACTAACTAACCCTTATAATAATTATTCATTCTCTCGTCACTTCTACCAACTTAACTTTCATGCAGTATTACCAGGAAAATAAATTATTACTCATCGTAAAACCTTATCTCCTTCTTCCTTCACATTTATAACCTTAGATGGAATAAACACACCATCACTATCACAATAAGAACTATCAATCCTCTTTTCTATCCTTCACACAACTACTATCAACAACACCACCCTCAACTAAAAAGGATCACTGAGAGAGCTTTAGGGCGAAAGATAAGCACGATTAATTCGAGATATCTGATAAAAGAATATGCATGGCATAACATTATGTTGCTAGCCATTGAGAGTAAATCATGAATTTGTGAGACTGAACATATTGTGAGACTTGAATGCTTTTATGAATAGGTTCATATCATGAGGCTGATATCCATAACTTTATGGATTAAGCTTGAGATTAATGGGCTAAAGTCTTTGCCCCTCATTCTAGAAACTGAGCTTAGATGTGAATTTATCTGAAGTGTATGAGCATAGGTCATGAACACAATTCTGATATAAGAAACATCATCATGATGTTGAAATGACTGAACTTTGAGGAATACACTAGAGTATGAATGGATTAATGTATCTCTACAACTCTTTCGGAAGACATAAATATTTCATTCTCAACACTTGACTTGATTTCTCATCTTATCATCTCCCCCTTTGGTCTAAAACTGACACTTGAAAACAATGGACCTATTTTCTCATCTCTAAACTGGTCTACATTCCCTTTAATACTCAGAAAGGCTTATCTCATGGCTACGGAACTCTCCATAAGAAGGTACTAAGACTCCTTCTAGGACCTCTTTCTAAGATGCTTCTATTAACCTCTTCTCATTGGCTTATAAGGCCATTTCATTTAACTCTTAAGGAAAAGAAATAATGCCTACATCAGCCTATTCCACATTGGCAGCTCAAATATACAATCTAGGCACACATGAAAAATCATTAACTTAATTGGAACCTCATCTGATTACATACAATCTCGGTACACCTCTTAATGCTCTTGTTACTCTTACAACTTAGCCACACCTCCTCGCTCTCATCTAAGAGTCATAGCACTACACTTTTACCACTCACACTTATCAGAAGTATCACCATAATTTCTCACCTAATTTATGTCAGACCTACTAGATCATATCTCAAGACTAACATCATCACTCTCATGTTTCCATCCTTTCGGTCACAACACTCATCTCAAATTCAAGCTTAATATTTATTACTAATCCTGAATATCAATATAATTGCTCGCTTACTATACTAACTTAAAAATACTAGACAAAATTAAGAAACACTCACCCATTAAGACCTCGGGACAAGTAGTCAATCTTTATCTCTCAGTCTACATGCTTACGGATTACTGCCACATTCCATTTCACTACTTAAGTACTATTTACCCATTCGCTATATATCATTGTTTAATTAGTTCTGTAATCCTATGAATATTTTGGGCTCTCCATCAAAATCATAAGCCAAGCTTAGGTCTATCACCTCATGAATACTCGTGCTCTTCTATTCAACACCTACACTTGGTCATTACTAACACAATGACACATCATCATAAACTCCTTTCTAGTTAAAGTATACTCTAACTCATCCTAATTAGTAACTCTTACTCTACCTCCTATCATAAAATTTACACCAACTCATCACCTCTTAGTCTACCCATAAGGGAAGACTACTCATTAATAACTCACTAGGTGCATGACTGTAACAATATCATTTGCCTCATCAGTATCTCTCTTTCTTAGATTACTGAACCTCTGCATGGATTCTTCTAACTTTTGACACTCTTACTACTACTGCTTATAATCTCATAACTCATACTATCGTTTCGGGTGCAAATACTACCCAAGATCTAAAACACACTTCCTCATAAGGGCCTCAACTAAAACAAGTTTAGGGAAAAGAGTCTGGGAATACATCTCACGTTTAGCTCGAACGCACGAATCATATGGATAAGAGTGAATTCTTTTGAAACTCAACACTTAACTCACTCACGGGCTTCTCTCAAGCCCCTCTACATTCTCATGACTTTCTCAAGATTTTTGCTGAGAGGAACTCATCGATAAGGATCTGGATTAGCTTTTTAACTACCTTGAGTATGAGGGGTAGTCGAATTAATATGATAAACACACAAGTTTGAATAAGTTCCTTATGACACAACTCTACTGCATGATTTAGAGTATGAAATAAGGGAAACTTTTCCTGAATATCTGTAGTCCCTCATTTATAGAAGTGGGGCCCTCACAACCATAAATAAGATCCTACTTGACACAGCTTCATAGACACCCTAGGACACTTGAACTCTCCGCTCTGATATCAAGTTTGTCACGACCCGAGCCTACACCCTGGACTTGGCTGACATTTGAGAACCATTGCTGGTTCCCAAGTGAACCCTCATCCTGGCTGACTACAAGCGGAAGACTAACTTGAGCATACATAAGCATCAAATTGAAAGAAACATTTAAAAACAGTTTATTTAATCTCAAAACTTTGTTGAATATACTTAGTATGAAACATAAGTTTTAAATAAAATATATGAAACTGAAAGACTCTCCAAAATTATCTATCTATGAAGCCTCTACTATACAAAGATGAGTGTTGGGACAAGACCCGCGACTCCTCAAGAGAACTGCTAGTAACAACTCATAAAAATTGGAGTCCTCCAGAAGCAAGGAGGTCTTACTCAAAAGCTTACAAAATGATCTCAACGGACTCTTGCTGAGGATCCTAAGAACCTGTATCTACATCATTAAAAGATGCAGGTCGAATGACATCAGTACATTGAATGTACGAGTATGTAAAATGGCTGAGTAAAAAAATAGCTGAACTGAATGACTGAAAGCAACTCAACTGAATCAATACATGAACATGAAGTGAAAACCATTTAAGCTTTACAATAGGATATGCAATAAAAGCAACATGAAAATAATATACTTTACTTGTGTGGAGTTTCCCTAACCGACAACCATTACCATGAGCCTAGCAATGAACAACATTTCGCCTCAAGTTGTCAGGGCCATCCTATACTTTGCCGGGGTATAGGATGATATCGTGACTATAGATCCATCTAATTGGCCTTCTCAGAGGCAGTGAGGAGTCGCATAAAGAATCAATGCTATCCTATCCTACGCTGGCTACGTAGTTCTATGGGACTTCAAAATTATAAAAGACTCTAACCCAACTCGGTGCTCGATACTACTCCCAAAATAATTAATATAACTTTGTGCTCAATTCACCCATTACAAAGAATGGACTTCTTACATTACTTGAAATACTTTTCAAAACATGAGACATGTTTACCTTCTTGAAAACATGCACATATGAACTTATCTTTCAAGTCTAATAATTAACATAGGTAAATATGTATATGTATATATATGAATAAAATAACATTAGAAACTCTAAAGTCTTTATGAAATAGAACCTTTAAACTTTTTCTCAAAACCATCTTTACTTCCTTAAAAACTCAAGTGTTGGGTTTGAAAAACTTTTCAAGATTTATAATTCAAAATAGGGTTCATGCTGAATTATAGACATGAGCAAATCAACTCAAAGATCTCAATAAAAATATAGAAAATCAATAATTAGGAATAGAATTTCAAAAGAATCATGAATTTAAAAACTCAAAATCAACTTAGCTCAAGAATACTCAAATTTAGGGGTAGAATCCTAGATTACTCTTTTACTGATTTCAAAATAGATGTAGGGCGTGAGGACGAACTAGTCCAACACGATGATAGCCTTAAATACCTGGAAGAACAATGTTCATTAAGAATCTTGAAAACTCTTGAAGAAGAACTTTATTAGAAGCCTTTAAACCCTAGCTTGAAAGGAACAATCAAGAAAACCTTTCTTGAGATTCTTGATTTGGTTTTTTGAAATCTCTATGGCCAAGAATTATAATTTTCATTAGTGATTCATAATTGTATGAAGGAATTTGAGTTGGAAAGAATGAAATTCTTGGAGAAGAACTTACCTTGAAGAAGGATCTTGAAAAAAATTGAAAGAATCTTGAAAACGATTGAAAGAATCTTGAATGGAGTCTTCTACTTTGATTTTTACTTAGAGTTTTGCCCTAGGGTTTGAGAGAGAAGAGAATGATGGATTAAAAAATGAAAATCTGATTGTTTTAAACCTTATATTAGTTAAGAAATTCGTTTTACGGTTTTCTTGGAGGTAAAAAAATAAAAAAAAAGACCCTTTTTAATATTTTCTCGTCGGCTAATTCGTCACTGCACTGTATCGGTTACTAAAATGGTCATAACTCTTTACTCAGAAATTTGATTGACGCAACTATGGTGGCGTTGGAAAGATGATTCAAATAACTTTAATTTGATAGGTTATGAGCCACGTAACTCTTTATATTCTAACAGATATGATCATTTGAAGTTGACCTAAGTAGAATCTTATATCAAAACTTAATCGGTAAGGAAGCTTTCAACTTAACTTTGTGCTAGGATATTTTAGTGACCTTAATTGATATCCAAAATCATTCCCACACTAAATAATTTAACTTAACACCTAAGAAAAATTAAGAGTCACTCAGTACGACCTTATACGCAATTCAAGAATGGTTTAGGCTTAACTTAGAAATTTTCGGGTTGTTACAATTATGGACATGAACGACTCAACTCAAGAATGTTAATTCATAACATATAGCAATTCAATAATTAGGAATGGAATTTCAAAAAGAAATAGGAACTCGAGAACTCAAAATTAACTCTTCTCAAGAATACTCAAATCTAGGGGTAGTATCCTAGATTACTCTTTTACTGATTTGAAAGTAGATGTAGGGCGTGAGGATGAACTATTCCAACAATATGATAGTCTTACATACCTGGAAGAACAAGGTTGTTGAAGAATTTTGAAAAAGAACTTGATTAGAAGACTTGAAACCCTAGCTTAAAGGAGAACAATCAAGAAAATCTTTCTTGAGATTCTTGAAGTAGTTTTTTGAAATCTCTATGACCAAGAATTATGATTTTCATTAATGATTAATAATTATATGGAGGAATTTGAGTTGGAACGAATGAAATTCTTGGAGAAGTACTTACCTTGAAGACGAATCTTGAAAAAGATTGAAAGAATCTTTAATGGAGTCTTCTACTTTGATTTTTCCTTATGGTTTTGCCCTAGGGTTTGTGTAACGACCTGATTCCGCCGTTAGGGAAAAGCCAATGGGGAAAGAATTTGGGATAGAAAACTTTTAAGTAGTAACTTGGAAATTTCTAGCCTAGTCCAGATTTGGATGAAATCTGAGTCAGTGAGGTATAGGTAAATCTGGTAATGAATGAGAGATCTAATTATGAATTTGATCACATGAGTAGATAGCTAAGACATTAAGGAACCCGTAAGACTTTACAGAATCAAATTCAGGTGAGTAGTACCCCGAAACTAATCTTAGCAGGAACAGATAATTTCTGAGTGTCATCAGTTGAAGGTGTGTTGTGAAATGGGGGTTTGAAACTCGTTAATTAACTCTTTGTCTCTGTGCAAGCCGTCAAGGTGGGATTATTCCCTCCAGGGTAGGGCCGCTGTACCGGGATGAGGTGTGCCACAGTGGGAAAGGCGCGACTTAAGTCGGAAATAAACCCCAAAAACGTTATTATTCTGCTACATTCAATCTTGAGAGCTAAGGAACGACCCAGGAATATTTCTTGAAGGTTTTCCACCTCTTCTAGCAGCAAAGGTAAGGTTTTTACTCCCCGAATCTATTTTTGATTCGTAGAACTTAGTTTCTTGGGTATTTATCGATGAGGGAGGGTTTTGATATGAGATTTATGGTGGAAGAAGCCCTAAACTGGGTATGGGGATCAAGGGTTTGGCCTAGGGTTGATATTATTGATTATAATCTAGGTAATTAGGTCTTGTTTATTGATCCTCGCGTTATATTGACTGTTTGTAGACTAAGAACAAGCGGAAAGAATCCGTAAAGGGAAGAATCAAGTTTCTTAGGGGATTCAAGCTTTGTTCGAGGTAGGTGATGGTTGTGATTTCATGTTTGTGTGATGTATGATAGTAATTGCTTCATTGTAATGCATGTATGTATGCGAATGTTGCACTATTGATCACACCTATTGTAAATGACTATGAATGAATGATTGTATGCCACTAATCAACACTTGATTGTATGATTATGAGAATATACATGTGATTGTGATTGTGGTATATTTAATGTATCGAGTGTCACGATTCGACACACTAACTGGGATCGGATGTCACATAACGACATACATATTGGAATGGGTGTCACGATCCGACACACTAACTGGGAATGGGTGTCACGATCCGGTACACTAACAGTTTGGGTATGGGTTCTATGAGAGGACCATTGAATTGGGTTCCATGAGAGGACCATTGACTTGTCATATATATTGTATAGAGAATGTGGAATTGTACATTGCTCCTGAAATGATAACTGATATTGTATATGTTCGGTATATGCGTGTTTACTATGTTGTGACTGCTTATATCTATGTTTCACTTACTGGAATAGCCGCATGATCCTACCAGTACACTATGGTTGTGTACTGATACTGCACTTGCTTTTTCCTGGTTGAGTACAGGGCATCTTCAGGTGGCTACTGACAGACCTCAGCTAGGTGACTATTGAGCCTGACCGGATTCAATGGTGAGCAGTTCTTTAAGGCTGTCATGGATCTCTCTTGTTTAAGTCCACTCTTTTCGGACTCAGACTATTTGTTTAGGGTGTTTTGTTTAGTTTTCAGGGTTGCGCTCCATTTTCTTAGACTTGTTAGTTAATCAGAGTTTTGGTACAATGACTTTCAGGTTCTAGGGGTATTTTTGCAATAGTTTTAAGATGTTAGTTGAACTTTCAGAATTTATGGGGACTCCGTATTAATTATATAGTTATTTAAACCTATTTTCGTAACTTTAAATGCCTAATATTTTTGTTAAATTGCTTAGTTGGGCTATAGTAACAGTTTTCCCATCGGAGGGTTAGTGTGGGTGCCAATCACGATGGTCTGAGTCATGACTAAGTTGGTATCAGAGCCCTAGGTTCGTTGATCTCATTGTACCAAAACGAGTCTAGTAGAGTCTTGCGGAACGGTACGGAGACGTCTGTACTTTTCTTCACGAGGCTATGAGACTTTAGGAAATCTCTTTGTTTCTACTCTTTTCGTGCTATTACTTGAATCCAATTGGTATCTGGGTGATACAAATTGGTATCTTTCCTCCTTCACTCTATGGTCCGAACTAGAGCAATAGAAGTGGTAACACCATCACTAGCAAATGAGAATGTGTATAGACTATCGTCAATTGAATAGGGTCACCATTCGAAATAAGTATCCATTGCCTCAGATAAATGATTTTTTTGACCAATAGCATGGTGCATCAGTTTTCTCTAAGATTGATTTAAGGTCTGGTTACCATCAGTTAAAGATTAGGCCTGAGGATATACCAAAAACAATATTTAGAACCCTCTATGGGCAGTATGAGTTTCTAGTTATGTCGTTGACGAATGCGCCTGCAGCTTTCATGAGTTTGATGAATGGTGTGTTCAAACCATTTTATGATTCGTTTGTGATAGTGTTTATTGATGACATATTGGTTTATTTGAAAAGTGATGAAGAGCATGCCGATCATCTTCGTATTGTTCTGAGTGTCCTTGGAAGACAAAAAATTATATGCCAAATTTTCTAAGTGTGAGTTTTGGTTGACTTCGGTTACCTTTTTGGGGGATGTAGTTTCAAGGGAAGGGGTAATGGTAGAACCCCAAAAGATTGAAGCAGTCAGGGATTGGGTCCGACCTAGTTCTGTGACTGAAATTAGGAGCTTTGCCGGGCTCGCTAGCTACTATCGTCGCTTGTGAAGGGATTAAGGTCAGATTTGCAGATTCAAGTTTATAGGTGACAACATTCAAGAAGTTTTGGTAAGGGACGGCTTAATCATGAACACCATTACTTTGGAAAATGCATTTAGTATTGTTGACATAACATGTATGGGTTGTGTAGTAAGCGATGAAATTATATTGCCACAATTGAGGTTAGAATCTCTACTACAATTTACTAGATTGAGTGTTTATTAAAGAGGGTCATGATACAACTTCTCCAATAGCAACGATGTTTACTTGGTTAAGTTATTAAGTGTGTAAAATTGTGGAGAACCTGGGCATATGAGGAGGAAATCAGCAAGGCCGTGGAGGCCGGGAAATGGTAATGCAGGTAGAGGAGCAGTGCAACCAGGCAAGGAGGTTGCCCGTCAAGATGACAAGGCTCAGTTTTATGCCTTTCCAGGCAAGACTGAGGCTGAGGTGTCTGATGTAGTGGTCACAGGTACTATTCTCGAATGTGACCAGATGGCTACTATTTTTTTTATACGGGTTCTACTTATGGATACGTGTCATTTCATTTTATCTTGGGATTTGATGTAGTTTGTGATGTGCTTGATGCCCCCATCCATGTTTCTACCCCAGTTGAAGAGTCAGTCATAGTCACCCATGTATATCGTGTGTGTCCTGTTGTGTTTATGGATTTTCAGACTTGGGTTGATTTGGTTATGCTGGATATGACTGACTTGATATAATCTTAGGCATGACTTGGTTGTCCCCCTATTATGTTGTGCTTAATGGTAATGCTAAGTTGGTAACTCTAGAGATCTCGGGTAGGGAAAGGTTAGAGTGGGAATGGGGTACAAGCCTAAGTCAGCTAAGGTCATATCTTTCGTGCGGTGTAGGAAACTGGTGGGGCAAGGGTGTTTGGCGTAATTGGCTCATATTTGGAATGTTGATGTTGAGTCTCCCTCTATTGCGTCTATTCGTGTAGTGTCTGAATTCAAGGAAGTGTTTCCTACCGGATTGCCTGGTATGCCTTCGGATAGAGATATAGATTTCTGCATTGACTTGGAAACTGCCACTCGCCCATCTCCATTCCTCCTTATCGCATGGCTCTGGAAGAATTGGGAGAGCTTAAAGTTCAAATCCAGGAGCTTCTTGATAAAGATTGCATCCGTCCTAGTGTTTCCCCGTGGGGTGCTCCTGTCTTGTTTGTTAAGAAGAAGGATGGTAGTATGAGGACTTGTAATTTTATCTTAAGCCATAAGGGAGTGGATTGATACCGGAATGACATGCTTATGGATAAAGAAAGTCTCAATGAGTATACTTAGGAAGGGAATTGAAGTAATTTAGTAAGAAAGTGCGTATACAATTGGGTTAGTCCTTTCAAATTGATGGGTATACCTGAGTTTGAGGTGTCATGTCGATGAAAAGGTTGACTTCGTAGCGATAGCCAGGGCTAACTGAGCGTGATAGTAGTAAGGGTTCGTGATGGATGGTGATGGAATGCAACTTCATAATAAGATTGTTGGTTAAGTGAATTTTGTATAGTAATTATAACTTGCGAGTATCCAAGGTTGTGGTTTTCTAATATTTGGTTAGTAACGTGGTTGTATAGAAAGTTTTAAGAGATGGTAGGACACCACTCGAATAGAATTTAAAAGAGCTAGAGTTATTATGAAGAAGAATATAGTGGGATGTAGTACAACCTTGAGAGAGAGGCGAGAGCAAGAATATTTTATTTGATTGCAAAGGCTGAAGAGATATCTTCAAAGGGGTAGATAATTGGGTTCAGAGACGCGTGATTTCATTGTTTTGTTGTGGCTATGGTAATAGTGTCATGGGTCCGTCAGATTGGTTAAAAACTATTGAAAAAGACTTGAGAAAGAAATGTACAGACACTAGCTCGAGTGTGATGATAAGTGCTTTATTTTGTTTTTGGGTTTAGTAATGAGTGCGATTGAATTGTTAGCTAAAGATATTGTAAGATCGATGGAGATGCGATCAATGATAAGCAAAGATCCATGAATTCATAAAAATCTTCAAGGTATAAGCCAACATTGATAGATAAGGGGATTGTGTTATACGGATGATTTTACAATTTAAATTTTTCATTGTAAGTCTACATTTGTGGTGATATATTTTGTAAAGGTATGAATTTGTAAGGTGAGAAGTGATCAATTGTATCAGGTATTGAACCTTTGAAATGACTTACACCTGGGTTGAGTCGTAAAGTTTATTACTCTTGATTGTTAAAGTACCTAAGAAAGATTTTCATTTAAAAGTGTTGGTTTAAAGTAAGGTAAATGGTCGGAGTGTTCATGATGGTTGTTAGTATTGAGAATGTGGACTTCAGTGGAATGATGTGAAGAGTATGTGGAGTCAACTGAATAGAAATGACTGGTATCGACTCTTCAGAGGAAAACCTTTGGTGTTATTCAATGATTATTCCATAAATTCTTATGTGACCATCTGTTTCATTTTGTACATGGTTGTTAGTATGATTCACTAGCTATGGTCACGTGTGTTTTTACTTTTGTGGGTGGATCCCTTAGTGGTGGATCAAGTGTACCGATCCTGCGATGTTCTCTTGGTTGAGTGGGATGATTTGGGAAAACGTGGTTATTTCAGATGACTTATGTGGTGTTGTCTTGAAGTTGTTAAAGTATTTCAGTGGTTTTACATATACCACCTTGCTTATGAGAGTTTATAGAGGAGCTACCATGCGTATTTATGGTTGTCCGACAATCTTAATATTCATCTAGTCGTCGAGGTCATGTATCGATTATGTGTGGTTGAATGTGGGGATAATTGTGTCCAATTCTACTGTTCTTAAGTGGTAATCTAAAATTACTAAATCTAGCATTTTGATAGTGTTGTTGGAGGGTTTGTACTCCTGGACATATCCCTCGATGAGTATCTGATGTCTAAAGATCAAATTTTTATAACTTAAGCTCATGGAAATTTATGCTGTGAGAAGGAGATGTTGATAAGAACTATGATTGTTTGAGTATTATGAGTGTGTGATGGTTGGTTCAGGTCCACCTCTAATTGTAGCGAGTATTAATTTAGAATTTTATCATGGTTATGTGAGAAAGGCTTCGTCCTTATGTTTGTGTCAAAGTCCTTGATAACATGTTGCAGACATGTGTCCAATCAACTTTGGTGGTTATTGAAAATAGCTTTTGTGTACGATCAACTTTGACTTCATTGATGCACTGTATGGGAGGGGATGTAGGTCTCAGTGGTTGGTTTGATGCATTTGAGGCGGGACCTTTTGATGAGAATCATTAGTGAATGTGAAATTTTTTCGGGAGATGTTCTAGCAGCTCAGAACAGGCATAAAGAGTATGCAGACCGGAAGGTCAGCTATTTGGAGTTTATGAGGAGGAGTCTATAGCCATTCTAGATAGGGAAATTTGCAAGTTAAGGTCAAAGGATATTGCATCTGTCAAAATCCAATGGAAGCATCGTTAGATAGAGGAAGCGACTTGGGAAACCAAGAAGGACATGCGAGACAAGCATCCCTAGTTGTTCAATGATTCAAGTACTACTCTACCCTTACTTTAGCCAATCTTTCCTAGTGGATCACTCGGGGACGAGTGATGGGTAAATTGGTATCTATTGTAACGACCTGATTCTGTCGTTAGGGAAAAGCCAATGGGAAAGAATTGGGGCCAGGAAACTTTTGAGTAGTACCTTGGTAATTCCTAGCCTAGTCAAGATTTCGACAAAATCTGACTCAGTGAGGTATAGGGAAATCTGGTAATGAATAGAGATCTAATTATGAATTTGATCACATGAGTAGATAGCTAAGACGTTAAGGAACCCATACGACTTTACGGAATTGAATTCAGGCGAGTAGAACTCCCAAAACTCATCTTAGTGTGAATGGGTAATTTCTGAGTGTCATGGGTTGAAGGTGTGTTGTGAAATGGGGGTTTGAAACTCGTTAATTAACTCTCTGTCTCCGTGCAAACCGCCAATGCGGGATTATTCCTGCCAGGTTGTTGCCGTTGTAGCGGGATGAGGTCCGCCACATCGGGACAGACGTGACTTAAGTCAGAAATAAACCCCAAAAACGTTATTATTCTACAACATTCGATCTTGAGAGTTAAGGAACGACCCAGGGATATTTCCTGAAGGTTTTCCACCTCTTCTAGCACCAAAGGTAAGGTTTTTACTCACCGAATCTATTTTTTGATCCGTAGAACTTAGTTTCTTGGGTAATTATCGATGGGGGGGGGGGGTTTATCTGGGATTTATGGTGGAAGAAGCCCTAAACTGGGTATGGGAATAAAGGGTTTGGCCTAGGTTTATATTATTGATTATAATCTGGGTAATTAGGTTTTGTTTATTGATCCTCGCGTTATATTGATTATTTAAAGAACAAGCGAAAAGAATCCGGAAAGGGAATAATCAAGTTTCTTAGGGATTCAAGTTTTGTTCGCGGTAGGTGATGATTGTGATTTCATGTTTGTGTGATGTATGTTGGTAATTGCTTCATTGTAATTCATGTATGTATGCGAATGTTGCACTATTGATCACACCTATTGTAAATGAGTATGAATGAATGATTGTATGTCATGAATCAACACTTGATTGTATGATTATGAGAATATACATTGTGATTGTGATTGTGGTATGTTGAATGGATCGGTTGTCACGATCTGACACACTAACTTGGATCGGATGTCACGTACCGACATACATATTGGAACGGGTGTCACGATTCAACATACTAACCTGGAACGGGTGTCACGATCTGGCACACTAACAGTTTGGGTATGGGTTCCATTAGAGGACCATTGACTTGTATGTGGAATTGTGCATTGCTCCTGAAATGATAACTGATATTGTATATATTCGGTGTATGCGTGTTTACTATGTTGTGACTGCTTATATATATGTTTCACTTACTGGATTAGCCGCGTGATCCTACCAGTACACTGTGGTTGTGCACTAATACTGCACTTGCTCTTTCCTTGTTGAGTACAAGGCGTCTTCAGGAGGCTACTGACAGACCTCAGCTAGGTAACTATTGAGTGTGACCGGATTCAAGGGTGAGCTAGTCCTTTCAGGCTGGCATGGATCTCTCTTGTTTAAGTCCACTCTTTTCGGACTCAGACTATTTTTTAGGGTGTTTTGTTTAGTTTTTGGGGTTGCGCCCCCTTTTCTTAGACTTGTTAGTTAATCAGAGTTTTGGTACAATGACTTTCAAGTTCTAGGAGTATTTCCGCATTAGTTGTTAGATGTTAGTTGAACTTACGGAGTTTATGGGGACTCCGTATTAATTATATAGTAATTTAAACCTACTTCCGTATCTTTAAATGCCTAGTATTTTTGTTAAATTGCTTAGTTGGGCTGTAGTAATGGTTTTCCCACCGGAGGGTTAGTGTGGGTGCCAATCACGACGGTCTGGGTCGTGACAGTTCGAGAGAGAAGAGAATAATGGATTAAAAGATGAAAATCTGATTGTTTTGAGTCTTTTATTAGTCAAGAAATTCATTTAGGGTTTCTTGGAGGTAAAAAGACAAAAAGACTCTTTTTAATGTTTTTCTTTCGGCTAATTCGTCACTGCACTGTATTAGTTACTAAAATAGTCATAACTTTTTATTTAGAAATTGAATTGACGCGAAATTGGTGGTGTTGGAAAGTAAATTTCAATACCTTTAATTTTATAGGTTATGGGCCACGTAACTCTTTATATTCTAAGAGATATAGTCATTTGAAGTTGACCCAAGTAGAATCTTACATCAAAACTTAATCGATAAGGAAACTTTCAACTCTATTTTGTGCTAGGGGATTCTAGTGACCTTAATTCATATCCAAATCATTCCCACACTAAAGAATTTACCTTTACACATCTGGGTAATTTATGAATCACTCGATATGACCCTACAAATAAATGAAGAATGGTTCAAGTCTTAACTTAGAAATTTTCAGGGTGTTACAATATCTCCCCCTTGGGATCATTCTTCCTCGAATTTCGGCTTGTCTGAGAATGGAAAGGAGTTACTCTTACTTTATTCAAGTCTAACTCGGAATCACAAAGTACTTAACATAGGGTGATTATTCTGATTTAAATCACAAGATTCGGATTCTATACCTCTGTAGGAAATCTCATCCCAAGAACACTACTCCTTACCTCTACATTCAGCTAACCTTGAGCTCATATCACGAAACACCTAATGTATCACGTATTGTCCACATATTAACAACACCACATTCAAGCTTAGAACCTTAACCACTCTATATACTCCTACTAACCCACTTTCTTAGAAGATCTCATCCTCTCATCATCTCAACCATCTGAACTTTCCTGTATTACCACCAGGAAGCTGACTTAGTACTTATTGTAAAACCTAATCTCCTTCTTCCTCCACATTCATAACCTTAGATGGAATAAATACACCATCACTATCACAGTAAGAAATGGCAATCCTCTCCTCCATTATCACACAACTACCATCAACAACACCACTCTCAAAAACTAAAAAGCATTACTGAAAGGACTTTAGGGCGAAAGATCATAAAGAATATGCATGACGTAACATTATGTTGCTAGCCATTGAGAGTAAATCATGAATTTGTGAGACTAAACATACTGTGAGATATGAATTCTTATATGAATAGGTTCATAGCATGGGACTGATATCCACAACTTTATGGATTAAGCTCCAGGTTAATGGGCTAAAGTATTTGCCCCTCATTCTAGAAACTGAGCATAGATGTGAAACTCTCTGAAGTGTATGAGCATAGGTCATATACACAATTCTGATATTAGAAACGTCAACAAGATGTTGTAATAATTGAACTTTGAGGAATACGCTAGAGTATGAATGGATTGATGAACCTCTAAAACTCATTCAAAAAACATCACTATCTCATCCTCAACACTTGAATTGGTTTCTCATCTCATCATCTCCCCCTTATGTCTGAGGTTGTCACTTTAAAGCTATGGATCTATTCCATTATTTCTAAGCTGCTCTACATTCGCTTTACTCTAATACTCGGTAAAGACTTATCTCATTGTTATTGAACTCTCCATAAGCATGTACTAAGACTCCTTCTAGGACCTCTTTCTAAGATGCTTCTATTAACCTCTTCTCATTGGCTTATAAGGCCGCTTCATCTAACTCTTTAAGGGAAAAATAATGCTTACCTCAGCCTATTCCACACTGACAGCTCAAATATACTATCTAGGCACACATGGAAAATCATTAACTTAATTGGAACCTCGTCTGATTACATACAATGTTGGTACACCTCTTAATGCTTCTTGTTACTCTCACGACTTAGCCACACTTCACTGCCCTTATCTAAAAGTTAGGATCTCTCACTTGTACCACTCATCTTCATTGCAACTAACATCTCAATTCCTCACCTACTCTATGTCAATTCTACGAGATCACATCTCAAGACTAACATCATCACCCTCATGTTGCCATTCTTTTGATCGCAGCGCTCATCTCAAATTCAAGATTAATGTTTATTACTAAATTCAAATATCAATATTATTGTTCACTTACTATACTAACTTACAACTACTAGATAAAAATTAAGAAACACTCACCCACTAAGACCTCATGACAAGTAGTCAATCTTTACCTCTCAGTCTACATACTTACAGATTACTGTCACAATCATTTTCACAACTTAAGTATTATTTACTCATTCACTATAGATCATTTCCTAATTAGTTCTATAACAATTTGAATATTATGGGCTCTCACTTCAAAAATCATAAGCCTAGCTTAGATCTATCATCTCATGAATATTCCTACTTTTGTATTCAACACCTACACTTGGTCGTTACCAACACAATTACACATCATCATAACCTCCTTTCTAGTTAAAGTATACTCTAACTCATCCTAACTAGTAACTCTTACTCTACCTCCTATCATGCAATCTACACAAACTCATCACTTCTTAGTCTACCCATAAGAGTAAACTCATCATTACTAACTTACTGGGTGCATGACTATAATAACATAGCTTGCCTCCTCACTATTTCCCTTTCTTAGATTACTGAACCTATGCATGCATTCTTCTAACTTAAGGGCACTTTTACTACTACTGCTCATAATCTCGTAACTCATACTATCTATTAGGGTCAAAAATACTACCCAAGCATTCTAAAACATATAATCCTGTTAAAGGTCTCAGCTGAATAAGGTTTAGAGAAGAGAGTTTGGGAGTACATCTCGATTTAGCTCGAATACACGAATCATATGAATAAGAGTGCATTCTTTCGAATCTGAACACTTAAACTCACTCACGGGCTTCTCTCTAGCCCCTCTGTAGTCTCATGACTTTCTGAAGATTACTTTGCTTTTCAACTACCTTAAGTATGAGGGGTAGTGGAAAAGATTTGAAAACGTATGAGTATGAATAAGTTCCTTATGACATAGTTCTATTGCACGATTTAGAGTTTGAAAGAAGGAAAACTTTTCTTAAATGTCTGTAGTCCCGCATTTATAGAACTGGGACCCTTACAACCATAAATAAGATCCTACTTGACACGGCTTCATAGACACCCTAGGACACTTGAACTATGTGCTCTGATATCAAGTTTGTCACGACCCGAGCCTACACCCTGGACGTGGTCGGCACTCAAGAACCATTGGTGATCCCCAAGCGAACCCTCATCCTGGCTGACAACAAGTGGAAGACTAACTTGAACATACATAAACATCAAATTGAAAGAAACTTTTAAAAACAGTTTATTGAATCTCAAAACTTTGCTGAATATACTTAGTATGAAACATAAGTTTTAAATAAAATATCAGAAACTGAAAGACTCTCTAAACCTGTCTATCTATGAAGCCTCTACTATTAAGGAAGGATGTCGGGACAAGACCCATGACACCTCAAAACTTCTAACTAGAAAGTAATTGTGAAGTCCTCTAGAATACAAGGAGGCTCACCAAAGCTAACTGGAGCGTAGAATGATCTCAATGAAGCGCCTGTTGATAATCATGAATACCTATATCTACATCATAAAATGATGTTGGTCGAATGACATCAGTACATGTAATGTACGAGTATGTAATATGGCTGAGTAAATAAATAACTGAACTAAATCACACAAAGCAACTCAGCTGAATCAATACATGAACATGAAGTGAAAACCATTTAAGCTTTACAATAAAATATACAATGAAAGCAACATGAAAATAATATATTTTACCTTTGGGGAGGTTCTCTAACCGAAAACCATTACCATGATCCTAGCAATAATACAACGTCCCGCCGTACGTTGCAAGGGCCCATCCTATACCTTTCTGGGGGTATAGGATGATATCGTGACTATGGATCCAACTATATGCCTTCTCAGAGGTGGTAAGGAGTCGTATGAAGAGTTAATGTTATCCTATCCTACGCTGGCTACGTAGTTTTATGGGACTTCTGAGTTATAAAAGACTCTAACACAACTCGATGCTCGATACAAATCCCAAAATAATTAATATAACTTTTTGTTCAATTCACCAATTACACAGAATGGACTTCTTACATTACTTGAAATACTTTTCAAACATGAGACGTGTTTACCTTCTTGAAAACATGCACTTATGAACTTTTCTTTCAAGTCCAATAATTAACATAGGTATATATGTATATGAATATATATATGAATAAAATAACATTAGAAACTCTTAAGTCTTTATGAAATAGAACCTTTAAACTTTTTCTCAAATCTCAGTTTGAAACACAATGATTGGCTTTCAAAGACTCTCAAGACTTATGACTCAATTTGTAGGGTTCATGCAAAATTATGGACATGAACGACTCAACTTGAGGACCTCAATAACCATATAGAAACTCATGAATACAACTCTTTCTCAAAATACATCTTTACTTCCTCAAAAAACTCAGTTTAAAACTCAAGTGTTTGATTTAAAAAGCTTCTCAAAATTTATAACTCAATTCATAGGCTTCATACGGAACTATGGACATGAACGACTAAACTCAAGAATATTAATGCATAACATATAGAAATTCAATAATTAGGAGTAGAATTTTAATAAGAAATAGGAACTCGAGAACTCAAAATTAACTCATCTCAAGAATACTCAAATCTAAGGTAGAATTCTAGATTACTCTTTTACTGATTTGAAAGTAGATGTAGGGCATGAGGACGAACTAGTCCAACACTATGATAGCCTTACATACCTGGAAGAACAAGGTTCTTTAAGAATCTTGAAAAAGAACTTGATTAGAATCCTTGAAACCCTAGCTTGAAGGAGAACAATCAAGAAAACCTTTCTTGAGATTCTTGAATTAGTTTCTTGAAATCTCTATAACCAAGAATTATGATTTTCAATAGTGATTCATAATTGTATGGAGGAATTTGAGTTGGAAAGAATTAAATTCTTGGAGAAGGACTTACCTTGAAGAAGAATCTTGAAAAAGATTGAAGGAATCTTGAAAAAGATTGAAAGAATCTTGAATGGAGTCTTCTACTTTGATTTTTCCTTAGGGTTTTGCCCTAGGGTTTGAAAGAGAAGAGAATGATGGATTAAAAGATGAAAATCTGATTGTTTTGAGTCTTTTATTAGTCAAGAAATTCGTTTAGGGTTTTCTTGGAGGTAAAAAGACAAAAAGACTCTTTTTAATGTTTTCCCGTCGGCTAATTCGTCACTGCACTGTATCAGTTACTAAAATGGTCAATATTTTTTACTCAAAAATTGGATTGACGCGAAATTGGTGGCGTTGGAAAGTAGATTCAAATATCTTTAATTTGATAGGTTATGTGCCACGTAACTCTTTATATTCTAAGAGATATGATCGTTCGAAGTTGACCCAAGTAGAATCTTACATCCAAACTTAATCGATAAGGTAACTTTCAACTCTATTTTGTGCTAGGGAATTCTAGTGACCTTAATTCATATCCAAATCATTCTCACACTAAAGAATTTACCTTTACACATATTTGTAATTTATGAATCACCCGATATGACCCTACAAGTAAATGAAAAATTGTTCGAGTCTTAACTTAGAAAATTTCGGGGTGTTACACATTAGAAGTACAATCCACATCTTGTACTATGTTCTTGATGACTTCTAACCTCACAGCTACATCCTCGTCGAGTTTGAATTCCTCACCATCGCTAATCTTGAGAGTTATGAGCTTTTTCAGAAGACATGAAAAAGAAAATATAGAGAACTTTGAATGAATGATTTCAATACATGATGCTAGCTTGGTCTTTTATAGTGTTTTAGGTTTTTATTACTTTCCAAAGTTGTAATAGAAATATGTATAGAAAAATATTACATAGACCAAAACTTATTATTTTTTCTTTTTTGAAGTTTAATAAATTTGCTTTGCAAATCTACATAATCTATCTTGAGCCTGTTTGTCATTGGTGTTGTGAGGCCAGAAGCACTTGTTTTGAAAAAAAAGCATTTTTTTTTTTGAAAACTTAAGTGTTTGGCAAATTAGTAAAAGTGTTTTTAAATGGAAGCAGAAGCAGTTTTTCTTTTGTTGGGAAGAAACTAAAAAAAAATATTTTCTAAAAAAAGCAGAAGCAGAAACAAAAAAATTATTTTTCTAAAGACTAAAATATCATTTTCATATATACATATTTACCAATATATTTCTAAATAATTAATTAATATATTTCATAGTTTGGTTAAATTTCATTTAAGAATTTTAGAATTTTATATAAAAAAAATTATAATTTATTTTACATTTATATATTATTATTTTATATACTACATATTATTTAGGTATTATTTTGCAAGATTAGAAAAAAGTTAACAATAATATTTTTACAAGATTAGAATTTTTTTTTAATGATTTCAGTCTTCCAAAAAAACGTATAACTGATTGAAATTTAAACATTTCAATTTAATAAATGTCACGCCCCGAAACTACCCCCAGGACGCGGACACGAGACCTAGGATCACGAGTAACCCCAAGCTAACCCTGAGCTTGCATATCATAAGCATACTAAATAAACTGAAGTAAATAAACACTGTGCGGAAGGTAAAACAGGGTGTAAACTGAAATGATGGGGAATACCCATAAACTATCTGAGTATAGAAAATCTGAGAGTTTAACAACAACTGAAAAGTCAAACTCAAATGCTAAAGCTGAATCTAACTATGTCTGAAATAAGCCTCTAACTGACTAGAAGTGCTGGGACATGCCCCAGCTAAATCTAGCAAAACTGAAACTAAAGACTAAAAATAAAAAGGAAACATGTTTGTCGTCCTCGGAGAATGAGGACTCACCACTGATACTGCTGAGCTGAAGATCGGAAACCGATCTATGCGTGATCTGGAAGCTGAGAACCTGGACCTACATCACGAGAAGATGTAGCACAGAGTATGCGTCAGTACTTCAAAGGTAATGAGCATGTAGGATAGAGTAAAGTTGAATAATAACATAACTGAACAAAGCATATAACTGAGCAATGATATAATCTGAACATGATAGAAATACTCAGTACTGAGCTAACTGAATGCAATGACCAAGTTTATAACATGCTGAGACCGTAATCTGACTGTAACTGATAACATGGTCAATGCAATAGAATCTGACTATAAGGGAGCTACTAATAACCAATATAAAACCACATGAGCTAAATGTGGAGTCCGATGTATACGCCCCATGGAGAGGACCCAATATACCCTGCCAGAAGTATAGAGGCATGACTGGCGTGATCACTAAAATGATGCCCACAGAGGGGACTTACAACTTACGGGGCACGTAGTTCTGGTACTTGAGGGTGACTGACCCTAATCCAACTCAGTATTAAGTCTACTCCCAACTGATTATGTAAATAACACATTATGATTGAATTTCTTTACTACTGGATAGCTCAAAATACTGACATGTAAAATCTGAGAATGCAACCTTAATGTTCTGATAATTTTGAATCCGAGGCATGTATATCTGAAATAACTGGCCTAGCATGTGTAATTCATGAACTAAAAGAATCTACACACTAGGGTTCTGAATTTCTTGCAAAGAACTAAGCAACGATTTCACGAAAACATGATAATCTGATTAAGAATACTATAATAGCTAAAGCACAACAATCCTCCAAGGTTTTAGAAACCCTAGGTCTAAAAAAGATATAGAGAATCAAGAATCTGATTGAATTCTAGGGACCTAATGGGCGAAAGGAACCCACTAGTGAAATCCCACATACCTGGTGACGAGTTCCACGGAGAAATCTTTCGATTTTGGGCTGGAACTGATGAAAACCTTGCTGCGTTTTTGGAACTAGGGCTGGTCGACTCTTTCTACTTCTGCGTTCTAAGTTTTTCTAAATTTTGGTGAATGATCTGCTTAGGGTAGATTCTAATTAAGTTACTAGGCTTAAACTGACATAAACTACGTAGTTTAGGGGTTAAATGACGTAGTTTAGGAGTCCAACACATAGGGAAAATAACAAACGACCCCTGACTTAACTGCTATCGGGGGTCACCAACGGACCATTGATGGATCGACGGTCCGTGCTGGTCGGCCGTCGATCGATATTGGAGCTGGAATTGGGAGGTCTGAACTATGGCCCTCGACCACGGACCATGGTCTGACCTACGGTCCGTAGGTCCCGGCGTGGGTCGACACTTAGCCAATTTTTCTGAGGGTTCTGGGGAAGGTTCAGATGTGGCCATCCACGGACCACCAGCACAGACCGTGGGTGGTGCCCGTCGGTGGCACCTGTATCTCCTGAAATCTAAATTTTGGTCTGTTTTCAGATAAGGGGTTTTACATTATCTCCCCCTTGGGAATATTCATCCTCGAATGAAGACTAAACTAGCTGAAGATGGAGGGAAAGAGCTGCAAACCCCACCACAATTTTCTAGAAACTGATTTTTGACTGAACTGAGTTCCAAGGACATGCAAATACGCTGAAAATGCAAGTACAAACTGAAGGAACATGATACTAAGACTGAATTTGTGCACGAATGACTGAAAAACTGAAGCGGAACTCTTACCTCAAGCTGGAATGGAATCGGAAGGAAAGAGATGAGGAAACTTGGCCTTCATGGCTGCTTCTGCTTCCCAAGTAGCTCCCTCTAGGGACTGACTCCTCCACAAAACCATAACTGAAGCAACTTCTTTGTTTCTCAACCTTATAACCTGACGATCAAGAATCTCAACTGGCACATCCTCATAAGTGAGACTATCTTTCACAGCCACACTCTCTAAAGGTACTATGGATGCTGGATCACCCATACACTTCTTCAATAACGAAACGTGAAAGACCGAATGCACTGCTGCTAGTTCTGCTGGCAACTCTAACTCGTAAGCCACTTTACCAACCCTTTTCAAGATCTTGTAAGGGCCTACATACCTGGGACTGAGCTTCCCTTTCTTGCCAAATCTCATCAGCCCCTTCATAGGGGACACTTTCAGAAAAACCCAATCATCAACTTTGAACTCTAAGTCCCTTCTCCTTACATCTACATAGGACTTCTCTAGGCTTTCTTAAGTCTATCTCTGATAAGCTGCACTTTTTCCATAGCATCGTGAACCGAATCTGGCCCTATCAAGGCTGCTTCACCTACTTCAAACCAACCAACTGGAGATCTGCTTCTACGCCTATATAATGCCTCATAAGGGGCCATCTGAATGCTGGAATGATAACTATTATTGTAGGCGAACTCTATAAGAAGAAGGTGATCATCCCAACTACCCTTGAAGTCGATCACACAAGCTCTCAAAATGTCCTCTAAGGTATGAATGGTACGCTCTGCCTGACCGTCCATCTTCGGATGAAACGTTGTGCTAATATTAACCTAAGTACCAAGACCTTTCTGAAATGACTTCCAAAAATGAGAGGTAAACTGAGGAACTCTATCTGAGATGATGGACAAAGGAACCCCATGCAACCTGACTATCTCATTAATGTAAAGCTTGGCGTAGTCCTCTGCCGAATGTGTAGTCTTAACAGCCAAAAAGCGCGCAGACTTAGTGACTCTATCAACTATCACCCAAATGGAGTGATGTTGTCTGCGAGTACGAGGTAAACCTCTAATGATGTCCATTTTGATCACTTCCCACTTCCAAGTAGGAATGTTGATCTCTTGAGTCATACCCTCTGGTTTCTGATGTTCTACCTTCACTTGCTGACAATTGGGGCACTTAGCCACAAAATATGCTATATCCCTCTTCATGCCATTCCACCAAAAGAGTTTCCACAGATCACAGTACATCTTAGTGGAACCTAGATGAATAGAATATCTGGAGTTATGGGATTCTACAAGAATCTTCTGTCTCAACTCACCAGCCTTCGGAACACATAATCGATCCCGATAGCGAAGCACACTATCTCCCACTTGGGAGAAAACCTCAACTCTCTGCTGATGGACTGCACCCTTTAGTTAAAGCAATATCGGATCATTGTGTTGCTTTTTCTTAACCTCCGCTAACAATGAAGATTCTGACCCATTCTGAACTGTTACACCATCATCTGATAAGTTCATAAGGCAAACTCCCAAGCGAGCAAGCCTGTGAACATCCTTTGCTAGTTCTTTTCTTTCTTCCTCCACATTTGCTACACTGCCCATAGATAGTCTTCTAAGGGCATCTGCTACTACATTGGCCTTACCAGGATGGTAAAGCATGTTCATGTCATAGTCCTTATGGAATTCAAGCCATCTCCTCTGGTGAAGATTCAACTTTTTCTGGGTGAACACATACTGAAGGCTTTTATGGTCTGTGAACACATCTACGTGAACACCATATAAGTAGTGTCTCCAAATCATAAGTGTAAACACTACTGCTGCAAGCTCGAGGTCATGAGTCGGATAATTCTTCTCATGCACCTTAAGCTGTCTAGAAGCATATGCTATAACCTTACCTCGCTGCATCAACACACAACCTAGGCTGACTCTGGACGCATCACAATAGATAACATAACCGTCTGAATCCTCTGGTAGATCAAAATCAGAGCTGTAGTCAACCTAGTTTTGTGTTCTGCAAAGCTTTTCTCACAATCATGTGACCACTGAAACTCGACCTTTTTCTGAGTCAACTTAGTCAATGGAGAAGCTATGGATGAAAATCCTTCCACGAACCTTCTGTAATAACCTGCTAGACCCAAGAAACTTCTAATATCTGTAGGAGAGGTAGGTCTGGGCCATTGTTTCACCGCTTCTATTTTCTGAGAATCCACTCGGATCCCTTCTCAAGATACTATATTCCCTAGGAAAGCAACTGATTGTAACCAAAACTCACATTTGCTAAACTTAGCAAACAACTGGCGATCTTTGAGAGTTTGCAGAACAACTCTCAAATGAGTCACATGTTCTTCCTCATTCCTAGAGTAAATGAGGATATCATCAATAAAGACGATAACGAACAAGTCCAAATACTGCTTGAACACTCTGTTCATCAAATCCATGAAAGCTGCATCAGCATTGGTTAGTCCAAATGACATAAATACAAATTCATAATGACCATACCGAGTTCTAAAGGCTGTTTTTGGAATGTCACTACCTCTGACTCTAAGCTGATGATAACCGGATCTGAGGCCTTTCTTTGAAAAATGACTAGCACCCTGAAGTTGGTCGAACAAGTCATCAATCCTGGGGATGGGATACTTATTCTTGATTATGACTTTGTTCAACTGTCGATAGTCAATGCACATCCTGAGAGAATCATCTTTCTTTTTCACAAACAACACTGGTGCACCCCATGGTGAAACACTATGTCTGATGATGCCCTATCTAGAAGGTCTTTCAACTGCTCTTTCAATTCCTTAAGCTCAGCTGGAGCCATTCTGTAAGGAGGAATAGAAATAGGCTGGGTATCTTGAAGGAGATCAATTCCAAAGTTGATTTCCCTTTCGGGAGGAACTCCGGGAAGATCTTCTGGAAACACCTCTGGGAACTGATTAAATATTAGAACTGACTCAAGAGTTGGGGTTTCGGAGCTTGAATCCTTAACCCAAACTAGATGATAGAGATAACCCTTAGAGATCATATTTCTGGCCTTAAGATAAGAAATGAATCGACCTATAGGCGCTAAGCTACTACCCTTCCATTCTAAGATTGGTTCGTCTGGAAACTAAAAACAAACAATCCTAGTTCTACAATCGACTGAGGCATAACAGGAATGTAACCAATCCATGCCTAGAATGATATCGAAGTCTACCATTTCTAACTCTACAAGATCTGTTGAGGTGACTTTTTGAGAGATTGTGACAGGGCAATTTCTGTATACCCTTCCAGCTATATCTGGGCCACCAACTAGAGTAGAGATTGAGAAGGAATCTGAGAGAGTTTATGGACTAACATCAAATTTGACTGCTATATATGGAGTTACAAAGGAAATAGTAGCCCTTGGATCTAACAAAGCATAAACATCTAAGTTAAAAACTCGTAACGTACCAGTGACCACATCAGGAGAATCTTTTTTATCCTGGCGAGCCTGAAGAGCACACAACCTATTTTGGCGCTGACCGCCACCTGTACCAGATGAGTTGACCTGCTGAGTCGGGGGACTTGCTGGTGCTGCTGAAGTTGTGGATTGAGATCTACCATTATTGCCTCCTTGACCCATCTTAGAAGAAGGACAATCTCTCAACCTCTGAGCAGTCTGACCACACCCAAAACATCCTTCCTTTCCTGCAAGGCACTCGCCCGGATGGTTCTTACCACACTTAGGACAAGTTGGGTAGGTTCTGGTACCTGAAACACTCCCCTGAGACTTAGAGCCTGACGCCCTACCTTTCTGATCCTGTCGGAACCTGGAGGATGGAGCACTAGCTGATGAAGGTGCCGAAGCTGAAGATTTCTGCTGAAACTGAGACTGATTTCTACCACCCGATTTGTGTTGAGAATACTCATAGCTGCCTGTCCTAGACTTTTTGTTCTCCTTATCCTGTTCCCTAAGCTTATCTCCCTCAACCTGCTGAGCATGAGTCATGAGCCTAGAGATGTTCATATTTTCCAGCAACATAGCATTTCTGCACTCTGTTTTCACTAAGTCTGACACTCCATACAGAAACTTGTTCATTTGAGCCCTGGAATCGGCAACCATGTGAGGAGCATACCTGGAGAGGTGGGTGAACTTGAGTCTATACTCTTGGACTATCATGTTACCTTGCCTTAAGTTCATGAACTCCTGAGCTCTTGCCTCCCTCAACTCTCTTGGGAAGAACATGTCTAGAAAAGTCTCACTAAAGTATTCCTAAGTGATAGGAGCTGCATCTGTACCCCTGTTCTCTTTCCATTGAGTATACCAGATATGAGCTACATCCTTAAGCTGATAGGATGCCAACTCTACCCTATTATTGTATGTCACTTGCATCACTTCAAAGATCTTCTGGACCTCATCTATGAAGTTTTGGGGATCCTCACCAATCTGTGATCCTAAGAACTCAAGTGGATTCATCCTAACAAAATCATGAACTCTAGCTGCAGGTAACCCAACATTAGCATTTGCAGGAGCTGGAACCTGCTAGTTGTTCTGATTAGTCACACTCTAAGCCAAAAGTTGGATAGCGTTTCGAAACTCTACATTCAAAACTTCCTAATCTGGGACGGGAGGAGCTGCGTTAGCATTCCTTACGTTAGTTCTATGAGGAGGCATGATCTAAAATGCATAACGATGAGTTAGAGAGAGATAATACCAACACAAGATAAGAATATCAAGAAAGTGAGGCTTTCCTAAAACACTTTGTAGCTTCCCCCTCATTAGATATGGTGCACTTTACACCCATGAAAAGGACTCTAGTTAGTGCGACTTTTCAGACATCCTAGGACACTTAAACCTAAGGCTCTAATACCAAGTTTGTCACGCCCCGAAGCTACCCCCAGGATGCGGACATGGGACCTAGGATCACGAGTGACCCCAAGCTAACCCTGAGCTGGCATATCATAAGCATACAAAATAAAATGAAGTAAGGAAATACTGTGCGGAAGCTAAAACATGGTGTAAACTGAAATGATGGTGAATACCCATAAACTATCTGAGTATAGAAAATCTGAGAGTTTAACAACAACTGAAAAGTCAAACTCAAATGCAAAAGCTGAATCTAACTATGTCTGAAATAAGCCTCTAACTGACTAGAAGTGCTGGGACATGCCCCAGCTAAATCTAGCAAAACTGAAACTAAAGACTAAAAATAAAAAAGAAACATGTTTGTCATCCTCGGAGAATGAGGACTCACCACTGATACTGCTGAGCTGAAGATCGGAAACCGATCTATGCGTGATCTGGAAGCTGAGAACCTGGACCTACATCACGAGAAGATGTAGCACAGAGTATGCGTCAGTACTTCAAAGGTAATGAGCATGTAGGATAGAGTAAAGTTGAATAATAACATAACTGAACAAAGCATATAACTGAGCAATGATATAATCTGAACATGATAGAAATACTCAGTACTGAGCTAACTGAATGCAATGACCAAGTTTATAACATGCTGA
>JAJONR010000373.1:0-206286 GCA_029582245.1 Solanum etuberosum
AACTAACCTTATACTAATGTGAGTACTTACCTTGTTTGTTTGACTGTTACTGTTTCTCCTTTATTCCTAATGTGACTACTAACTAACCTTACACTAATGTGAGTACTTATTAACTAACATGTGACTGACTTACTAACTGATTTACTTGTTATATAATTTCCAAGTCTAATTTTTGTCAACTAAGAAATGCAGCTTACTTATATGAATTACTAACTGTGACTTACTAACTAACTAAGGTAACTTGCTTATATGACTTACTAACTTACTATGTGACTGTGACTTACTAACTGTGACTTACTAACTTTCTATGTGACTGTGACTTACTAACTTACTATGTGACTGTGACTTACTAACTAATTCCTAATTGACTTAGTAACTAACTAATGTGACTTACTTTTATGACTTACTAACTGTGACTTCTTCAATTCTCTAAGTTTGACTTATATGACTTAATAACTTTCTAATGTAACTTACTTGTATTATTTACTAACAATGTGACTGCCTTATGCTTACTAATCTGACTGACTGACTGACTTACTTATATGACTTACTAAATGTGACAATGACTAATTAACTTACTTTAATCCTAATGTGACTACTAACTATGTCACTGCCTTATGCTTACTAATGTGACCTAATACTTACTTATTTTCTATTGTAACTTACTTGTGTTATTTACTAACAATGTGACTGCCTTATGCTTACTAATGTGACTGACTGAGTTACTTGTTAAATTTTGTAAGACTTAAGTAATTCCTAATTGACTTAACTGACTTAATAACTAACTAATGTGACTTACTTATATGACTTACTAACTGTGACTTGTTAAATTCTCTAAGTCTGACTTATATGACTTAATAACTTTCTAATGTAACTTACTTGTGTTATTTACTAACAATGTGACTGTCTTATGCTTACTAATGTGACTGACTGAGTTACTTGTTAAATTTTGTAAGACTTAAGTAATTCATAATTGACTTAAGTGACTTAATAACTAACTAATGTGACTTACTTATATGACTTACTAAATATGACTTATGACTAACTAACTTACTTTAATTCTAATGTGACTACTAACTATGTCACTGCCTTATGCTTACTAATGTGACCTAATACTTACTTATTTCCTATTGTAACTTACTTATTTCCAATTGTTACTTACTTATGTTATTTACTAACTCTTTGTAGGTCATTAACATGGTTGAAGTTACCATATACTTTCATCATGGTGGTGAGTGGCTAACCAGTCCAGAACCACATTATGACAAAGGATGGGTTCATTATTGGAGAGGGTATGATCCTGATCTTATATCTTTTATCGACTTAGTGAATGAGTACACAAATATGTTAGGTTTTGTTGGTGTGCAAGAACTTATTGTACTTATTCCAACTGGAAAATATTTTGAAATAGTAGGTAATGAGGGAGTTAGGACCTTAACATCTTTTATCTCTACTAATTATAAATTTATTCATTTGTTTGCTACTGAAGACTGTGAATTATCTGTTGATGTATCTGATATTGTCATGCGTGACGGATCATTTTTACTTTCACCAATTGTTAATGAAGGCACAGACTATAGTGAAAGTGAAAGTGACAGTAATAATGGAATGGTGTTTAGTTGTTCAGATTATGATACATATGAATTAGAAAATTTTGTTACTAAAAAAGAGAGGAATATAACTGATAGTTTGCTCCCAAAGCATGGTGTAGAGCCTATTTAGATACAGTGTGCAAAAATCAGGCTGTGGACAATAACTTTACTGAGTCATTCAATGCTTGGATACTTGAAGCAAGGTACAAGTCAATTATTGAAATGTTGAAAGACATCAGGGTCAAAATAATGGAGAGGTTGGCAGCAAAAGAGGTTGTTCTGAGGAAATGGAAAGATGATGGGTTTAGTCCCAAAAGTGAGTTGTTGTTTATTGAGTATTTGAAGATTTTCAAGGTTTGTAAGGTGAGTGGCAATGGGGATAATGGCTATGAGGTCACTGAAGGTGCAGATAGACACATTGTCAACTTAAGAGAGAAAAAATACACATGCAGAACATGGGATCTGACTGAAATTCCATGTCCACATGCAATTAAGGCCATGGAGCACAAGAAAATGATACAAAATAATGAAATTGATTGGTATTATAGTAAGGAGGCAGCCTTGGGAGTTTACAAACACAAGTTATAACCTGTTAAGGGAGAACCATTCTGAAAATGTGATCCTTTGCATGCCATTGAACCACCAGAATTGGTCAAGCTTGTTGCCAGACCTAAGCTTATGAGGGAAAGAGAAAAGAATGAAGCAGTTAAGAGGCAAGGAGTATGGAAGCAAACAAGAAAAGGAAAAGTGATGACATGTAGTAATTGTGGAGAACAAAATCATAATGCAAGAGGATGTGAAAAGGTAATTTTCATTAAATCTTAATTACATCAAATAATTATTCCATTTTACTATTTAATTCTCTATCTTCTATTATTATTAATAAGGCAAAGTAGGGGAAGCAACCTACTAAGAAGCAGGAGAAGCAACCTGCTAAGCAAGGAAAAGAAACTAGTAAGGGGGAAAGAGGCAGCCTAGGAGAGGTTTAATTTATGAAGATGAAGCTTCTGAGGAAGACATAAACTACACAGCCCCACAACCAACACAAGAGATTCAGTCTGAATATGCTGCTTCTAACAACTATTTTCCAGTAGCTGAGGATGATGATGAAGACCCTAGGCTAAGGCCAAGAACAATCTCAGAAGAAGCTTTTCTAACAAGATTGAGAAAGAGACAGAACCCACGAGAACCAATTGGAAGTAGAGTAATAGGCTTCAGAGGTGACAAATATGGTGTTAGTGAACCTACAAATCTTCCCATAGCACCAACTGACTTAACTTGGAATGGAAAGGATGCAATTACTACAAACCAGCTACAAAAGTTGAGGCCAAGAAGGGGATGATGATATTGTGTTGGTACTACTGTTTTATATATGTTGGTGCCTTTAATGATGTTAAGGCTAAACTTGTTTTTTTGCTATGTTTTGTATAGGCCGGTGCCTTAAATGATGTTTTTGTGATGTTTTGGTAGTGTATGTTTTGGTAGTACTATTCTGTATAGGCTAATGCCTTTAAGGTTAAACTTGTTGTTTTGGTACTACTATTTCTATAGGCTGAGTATATCAGCTAAACTAACTGACGTTTTGCTAATATATGACCAATGTTTGAATGTTATGTATGGTGTCTTTGTTATGCAAGTTTAATATTGTCTTTGTTATGCCTTTGTGCAAGTTTAATAGTGTATTTGTTTAGCCTTTGTGCAAGTTGGTTAGTGACTTCCATGTTGACAGTTTAATAGTGCCTTTGTGCAAGTTTAATAACACCTGAAAACACACATTTCACAAACAATGTTAAGACAAGCTTCCATTTCATTTTCAGATTCTCTAAATACAAGGAAACATAAGACCTTTTAAAGTTGATTTAACATGTGTTAGTAGAGCATTTGAAGTCAGTCACCAGCAAGCTTTATGGCAATACTATAAACTTTATCCAACTTTATCCATCTTCAACATAATAACTAATAGAACACCTCTAAAGACTAGAAACTTTATGGCAAAAGACACAAAATAATGTTCCAAGCCAACTAGAACACCTCTAAATACGTCTGAAGCAAATAGCTACACTAAATAATGACCAACACTTAAAAATTACATTCAATACACATCTTTCTTATACAGTAACACAATTCAAAACATAAGATTCACTAATAGATAGGAATACTTGAAATAACTAACACTTGAAAACTACAATTCAAGAACATATATTCCTCATGCTACACAACAGTCAATCACTTGAAAATTGCAACAACAAATACCACAACCACCGTAAATGACAATATACACAACATCTTCAACTTCGACACTTTCGCTTCAAAATTTCTTGATTTATTCACCTCGAAGTAGTTTAAACTCTCTAAATTCTCCAATTTTTTCTTTAAATTGTCTCTTTCAATCTTAACCGCATTCAACGACTCTCTCAAATTCTCCATTTTCAACGTAGCAACTTCCAATTTGGACTTCAGTAAATTAACTTCAATGGAAGAATTTCCTGAAGAACTATCTTCCCACCTCCAAAATTCATAATTTTCAATCTGATAAGAATAATAGAGAAGAACTCATAATCACCAAAATACAAGCAGAAATCATATTAATTTACATTTAGCGAAAAACGTACCTTAGGTTTAGAATATCTATAAAATCTTCTTCCGGGGTTCAATGGAGTCCTTGAAGTGAAACAACGAGCCATTTCACCACAAAAATAAGTCATCATCATGGAGTTACTAATTGAATCACAAGTACTTTCAGACATGATTTTAGGTCTGATTTGACGGAGACGACAGATAGATGAAAAATTGACTAAGAAAATATGACGAACACACGATGAAATCGATGAACACACGGTGAAATCGACCAACAAACTATGGGATCGACGAACTTTACTGATGAAGGCTAGGGTTTGTGAGATACGAAAGTGACTTAGGATTTGGGTCTTTTAATTTTGATTTTAGAGGGTATATTTTTAGATACAAATCGGGTGGGTATTGGGTTATGGGTTAAAAGAAATGGTCAACTGGGTAGTTGCTTAAGATTTAGCCACGTATACAAAATGAGGGTGTCGTTAGTGAGAGGGGCATATGTGCACCGATAATTGGACGGTAAGGACTGAGATGGACGAAAAATATAAAAGAGGGCATAGACGTACCATTTATTAAAGTTCGGGGGAATATTTGTCCCTTTTCCCAATAAGAAATGGTGGAGATTAAGAACTAAGCCATCTTTATGGGCTGATTTCACTAGATCCAAACATTATATCAGGTCCCATCTAGTTTTAAGAAAATGGGCATCTGGTAACTAACATATATGGAAGAATCTTACTCAAAGCAGAGAAAAAGCTAAAGACAACATTTTTTGGGAGATAAATGCCGATAATTGCAGTTTTTTCTGTGATAATTGGGTTGGTAATGGACCTTTGGCTAACAAGTATTATACTATCTCAAAGCCTTCTAGACTGCTGGTAAAGGATTTTTGTTGAAGGGGATAGCTCAAACCATCCGAAGCTCAGAAATATCTTTCCTGAAAAAAAAATTAATAACATTGTTAACATCAAAAGGGAAATAATATCAAATTGATAATGCTATATGGAATGAAGCTGAAGATGGCAATTATTCCAACAAATCTGCCTGGAATATGGTCAGAGGACATTGTTACAAGAATCCTATTAACATTGTTAACATCAAGAGGGGAAAATTAGATCAAATTGATAATGCTATCTGGAATGGAGTTGAAGATGGCAACTATTCCAATAAATTTGGTTTACAAACTATTGTTGCATATCACCCTTTTGCTATTCCTATTTAGTGAACATCTAACAATATAACTGAATTGAAGGCTGCCAAATTTGGGTTGAATTGGTGTATTGAGCTTGGACTAACAAATCTAATTTTGGAGATGAATTCTTTGTCGATAGTTGACATGATTTGCAAGAAGTCGACCACTAACAGAAGAATGAAAAGAGAAATTGTCGATAGCAGTGACGCACTGCCTAAGAGAAACAAATGTTGTTGCGGATTTCCTGGACAAATATGACACGTCTCTGACAGACGCGATGATCTTCCTTCATTTTATGTATCTACCAAGTTGTTCCGAAGGAGTTTTTCAGTTGGACAAATCGCCGATGACTAGTATCGGGATTAAATAGGAGAAATTTAATTTTTTTATAAGCTAAAATGTTTAGAAGGGGAAGGGTCATGTAATCTGTTCTTTTTTCTTTTCTTTTTTTTGGTCTATAAGAGTCTTTTCCCTACACTTTCCTGGTAAGATTGCATATTTTTGGCAATCAATACCTCTCTTTTGTAATGAAGGTTAAGTCATACCCTCTTTCATTAGTGGGATATCAAAATATATCACAAGCCCCGCCTTTGCTTGGAAAAGCTAAAAAAAATACTCATATCAAGATTTGTTTGACAATGTCTTAAATATCTTGACGAAAAAGAAATTTTATTTTTAATTTCTTTTTCCTAGGAAAGCAACAAAAGAATACCCATCAAACTAACACACTAAATTTAATGGTTTGGTACAATTTTAAAAAACTATGTAGCTTATCATAATGACAACATATATATCACTTTATTCAAAAATTAAACTCACCCCACTTTTTAAACTAATACATCCACACCATATTATCCAGCTACTCTAACTTTATGATCTTCAAACATATTTACTTAGCCTTTTTTCCTCTTTTTGAGTTCTCTGTTGTCACTTATTTATACTAAGTAATATGTTAATTAATTATCTACGAAAGCATTTTGAGACTTAATTACTTGAATGACAAAAGGTTGATGAGTCATATATATCTAGTGCATAGTTCAAAAAATAGAAGTCAGTTAAGAAAATTTAATGCAAAATATATTCAGTTGTGAGGCTTGAGTACTCTGTCTTAAAACATAGAGGAAGAGTTATATGATTGACAGACGGAAAGTCATGACAAACTATTCAATACTTTGAAATGGAAGCAGAGTGAGACTTCACCATTTTTCTAAGAACCTAAAGAGGATTTCCTTCCGGTAGCAATAGATAGCAGAAGAGGGAAAATAATTCCTGCAATTTAAAAAAAAGATGACGATTAGAAAACTACTATCAAATTTATCAATTCAGAATTCAGCAAAAAGAATCAAACTTTGCCTACTATTATTGTCACATCAATTCACACATATTGAAAATCTATAGGAACGAATAAAATTTCAACTCTAGATTTATATTTTCTTTGATGGTACATCCCTATTTTATTCAAATAGGGAGAAACGTTGTGGTAACTCAAAGAATAAAAAATTAAATCAAATTTTAAAATAATTTTGAGAATAAAAGAGTTTTAAATGAGTCGCCGCCTAATTTTAGGAAAAACTAGGAAACCGATTAAGGCAACTAATTTTAGGAAAAACTAGAAAACCGATTAATTAATTAACCTAAAAGAATGTCTATGAAACCAATATATTCTAGGTAAGAGTTCAAGTTATTCTAAAGGAAAGGTGTTAGGCATCCTTCGAAATCCACAATTGTGGGTCTCGACTGAATTTATTTTTTCAAATTGAGGAGATAAAAATAATATACAACTATAATAAACATGCAATATACACAAGTAATAAAGTAAACAAGTAATATGAGAAACGCCTAATGTTTGCCTATCGTTAACAATATATAATAATGAATAAAAAAATATAATTCGAACTCCATTTGATTAGCTTCAATGGGAAGCGGCTCCGGAGTACCTGTAAAGACACTTAGTAAAAATATTAATAATAAATAAAGTTGAATAAAAATAAATGAAATAAATAACAACTTAAAATAAAAATACGTCTTATTAAATGGGAGACTTTGGAAATCAATGGTAATTTCTTCATTGGCCAATTTTAACATACAAAATATATAAAATTAAACTAAATTTCCGTCTTTTACAATGGAAAGGCCTCAAAATCCGATGGAGGAATTTTTCCATTGGTCAATTTTAACATATACCAATAATACTATAATTAATCACAAAAAAATCTCTAAATATTACTGCCATTTTATCAACTTAAAACCTGAAAACATAAACAAAAATAATAATAACAATAATGAACAAAAGGACAAAAATGAAAAGATAAGGATATTAAATCCTAGCAAATAACGTATTCAACATAATCAGAATATAATATCAAGAGGCATTAATTAACAATTTATCCACTACATGTATCACTTATAGAAAATGGATCACAAACTAAATTACTATAACTAGACAACAAATTGCAAACTAATTTACTATGACTAGACAACACGAGTTATAAAACAATTTTATAAATATTAAAACACCATTATGCAGTAAAATAACCTGTAGCTAAAAAAATAAATAACAAAACCAACCGAAATCAAACAGAGTCGGGGGCAGACCCACGTGTTGAGGTTTGGGTGCTTGAGCATCCATTGACCCCGACGAAAACTTTGTATATATATATAGAAAATACTGAAAATGTTATATAAGGTATTTCTCAGCACCCATTAAACAAAGGGTCTGATGGGTGTGCTGGTTCCAAACTTGAATTTTAAAGTGGTTCGAACAAACTGAACTTTTTCATAGTTTTTAACTTCTTTTATACCTTTTCACTCCAGAATTTTTACTTATATTTTTTTTATGTTTTTTCATATTTTTTTTTAATTCATTTACTAACTAAATTATAAAAATATTAGAAAACTTCTAGAAATAATTTTTTTTTTTTTTTTTGGCTAGCAACTTCATGTTAAAAGGAATTGAGCATCCATCCTCAGATCCTGGATCAGCCCCTGAACAAAGTGAATAGCATAAATTAGAGAAATGGACTTTCCAAATGTTAAACTGATAGCTAATTGGGAATAAAGGGTGTTTGCTCACTGTTAATGGTCGTTCATCAGCGATGGAGCTCACTGGTGGAGCAAATCTTGGAGCTCACTGAGTCACCGAAATTCTTGGGGTTTCGCATGGAAAAGAGGGTAGAAAATGTAATAAAAAATGGGAAACGAAATAGGAGCTTACCATGGTGGTTCTTCCGAGAAGACGAGCTCGGAGCCTCGCCAGAAATGGAGCTTGGAGCTCGCTTAGTTGTTGTGCGAGCTTCGAAGCTCGTTATTTGCTGGTTGGAACTGGTCGGAAATGGAAAAAGGTAGAGGTTTGGTTCGTTTCTGGTGGTTTTGGTCGATTTTTGGGTTTTTGCTGGTGGATTTGGATTGGGGTTTCACCGGCGGTGATTTGGTGTTGGTTCGCTGATAGTAGCGAAGGGTTGGGGTTTTGTGGGATTAATGGTGGGGTTTTGAGTTGAATCTGGGTGGAGCTGGAAAGGGGTCTTTTGGTGGTGGTTGTTTGGCTGTTTCAGGCCTTGGTCGGAGCTCATGGAGCTACTGATCTGTTGATTGTAGCAGCGAGGGAAAGATGGGTTGAGGGGCTGCTTTGGTGTTGTTTTGGAGAGAGCTGCTGGTAGCAGCAGTGAAGAAGAGAAGAGTTGGGTCTGGTGACGGCCGGAAAAAAGAGAAAATGAACGGGGTTTTGGTGGTGGACTCGTCGGAGTCATGCAGAGTTCCGATAAATTTGTTACCGAAAAATTATGAACACTAAAGAATTTCTTAAGACTTAAAAAATCTGAAAATTACCTCTAAATTTTATCTACCACCACTAATTTAATGACTAAGAAATAGCTTAAATAGAAGATCGAAAATCACCTATAGTACAATACCATTATCTTAAAATCGTGGGCCAAAACTAATAGTTAATAAAATATCTGTGTATGAAATCTTATCCATATTTGAATGAATTTCTAGACTGTGCAAAATATCAAAATGAATATTAACAAATGTAACGAATAAAATGAATATTAAAAAATGTAATGAACGTAATTAATGACATCAAAAAATGCAATTTAACAGAAATAACGATTTAATCAAAATGAACAAATATTTGAACGTATTCAACCGGCTGTTATAAAAATAATGTAATTAAAATTAACTGATAAAAAATCCTGAAATTTTGACAGATAAGGATAAATATCGATAAACTTATTTAAGATTATAAAAAATGTATTTTGAACTATTGAATAAATAGAACTTAAAAGTTACAAATTTTGAAAATATTAAACCAAAATTTGGTGTCAACAGTTTCAACGACGTGCTTGAAGATTCAAACGTTCACAACTTTTGCTTCTTTTTTTACTTCATTTGTACTTAAGAGACTTGACTTTCTTTTGATTGCTTTTTGCCATTAAAACATATGTTGCGACATAGGACAAACCTTATAGATCTACATGCATGTTGTCAGACCTCATGTAGGTTAATTTTTCAATTAAACATGCAGGATTCCAGTAGGAAACTCGGGTTTGAAATGTTCTCTTGCCTTGTATGCTTCAAAAGCTTGAAGCAAAGAAGATTGTTCTGCCTCCTGAAAGCAACTATAATATGTCAAACTACTCAAATATTTCACCACTTGCTAGTGAATTGAGGCTATTTAAGTTCGTCCATCTCTGGACAAGCATCACAGTGTCTATATAACAAAGTATGTAGAGGCACTATTAAATAAGTATCTAGTCCGCTTGTTTGTTTACCAAGAAAGATAATCTAGGCCTCATTTGAATCTTAATGGAAATATTCACCCTTCTCTTTTCTTCCCCAATATGCCACACAAGTGTCAATTCCTAATAAATGTATCAGCAAAATCTTGTAAGCTCATTTTTAATAATTGGGAAATAAAATAGAGCCGAATACTACACGAACCATTTAGCATTCCAATCAACGTATCATCTTTTGTTACATATGCATTTAGTGTATATCAGTTTTAACCATACACTCTCTGTTTTGAAAAAAAATACAAAGATGCAAAATTAGAGTTAACTAAATAGTTACCTGAAATTCCAAATGAGATTGAGGAGAATTTTTCCAGAGAACATTGCAATAGAAGCAAGACATCCAGAGAGAGCATCAAGAAGTAGATTATCCAGAACCGGAAGGACCCATTAAGTGGATTAAGGTTCTAGGCCCTGCATAACTAATAAGTCACTCTAATACTTGTAGTATCTCCATTTTTCAAAGTGATCATTACATGTACTATGGTCTTGTGGTTTGCTTCTTTGTATGCTTCCTTTGTTGATTGCGTGTTGGGAGTAATGGAATGAGGTGAAGGGTTTAAATTGTCCACTGGTTATATCTAAATGAATAAAAATGGGTTGAAATGAAAAAAGTCTATGTGTTAAACATGATGATGTGAATTGGCTTATTGTAACCCTTGTTGATTGATTGATGAAATGTTTGATAGCATGAATGTGCACTTGAATTGTATAAATTGTTGTCTCTCCCGTGTGGTGTGAATAGCTTGTGTGCATTGATTGTGAACACCGTGATGACATATGTGATGATTTATTATGTCGAGGTCTTTGACGGTGAGTGTTATTATGCCGAGGTCTTTGTCGACGAGTGTTATTATGCCGATGTCTTTGCTGGCGAGTGTTATTATCCCAAGGTGTTTGCCGGCGAGTGTTATTATGGCGAGGTATTTTCCGGCGAGTGTTATGATGTCGAGGTCTTTGCCGGCGAGTGTTGTTGTGCTTAGGACTTTGCCGGCGAGTGTTAAAGTCGATGAAAAATGGTTCCGGCTAGTGATGATCATTGTGACTTGATACACTTGATGCTTATGCGTGACTTACTTGTGAATTGTAATTGATGTTCTTGTTATATGTGACTGAACTACTTGTCATTGAGATTGACTTATTTTATTTGTTTGATTGTTGAATTTTGAAGATTGAACTGTGAATATTGGGCTTGTGAGCCGAGTATTGTAGAATTACTAGGTTGGGCTAATTTCTGTGCAGGTTGTAGTTTTAGGAGGTTCGATTTGAGTGTAAGGGGTATTCGATTTCTAGCTAGTTGCTTTGTATAGTAGGTTGCTTGTTGGGTACTGTGTTGTTGGTACTCACCCTTGCTTCTACACTTATGTAGGTTCCGAGTCCGGACCCGTGTGATCGCTTTCTCCGTCTATTGATCTCGAGGCTCGTCAAGGACTTGAAGAGGCAGCTGCTTATCACGTCCTAATTATGATTAAAATTTCTACATGTCTAAAGCAAACACGTACATACTATTTTCATATCAAATTCGAAGATACGAATCATGTCTAAATACAGATGACCCACACTGAAAAATCGCCGACTACATGGTTGCCTATGCCTGGACTTACATTTGATCAAATCTAGATTTCTAATCCAAGCTTATGCATAGTCTATGCACGAGCCATGCTTAACATAACCTCAATTCGTAATTAACTCCCTTTGACTGAATCTAAAGTAAGTAGACACCTCAACAACTTCCACAACAAACTCGGAGATCAGATGAACATATATTTCATTTAGTCCTATTAACTCTCACGATATTAGGCATTTTAATTATTTTGTTATCGTTCTATTCATATTCTCAAAGGATTAACTAAATTTGAATTTATTTATTGCTTGTGGCTTTATTCAAACAAATCTAACTGATTGATCTAATAACCTAATTTTAGGCTAAATAAGTTATAATTTAAGTTTGTAATTTTATCTAATAAGGTATATTTAGCATTAAAGGAATTAATTTCCCTCTTTTTTTTTCTTTTTGAAGGGCACACTTTCCTTCTTTTTTCAATTATTATTTTCTCCATGACCCACAAATCTTTGATGAACCTCCTTCTCTTCGTCATCTTCTCGACCAAATGCAATCCAACAACAAAAGGTTAGTAATTCGTCATAGTCTTCCATATTTTTATGTGCTTTGTTTACTTTCTGGCGTAGAATTCACACCCAAATTCGATCCTTTTGAAACACAATGTTGAAATTTCAACAACTTCATGTAGGATTTAATCTTGTTCTTACTAACAAAAGGTTCTAGTTAAGCTAACACTACTACTTTGTTGATTGAGATGAGATTCTTGAGCCTATGGATCATCTTTTTGGATTTAACCCCTCTAATATTCCTAAAGATTGCTCTAATCATAAAAACTTTAGGGAGGGGCTAATTTGTGCATCCCCTTTTGGTAGGAGGATTTTCCTTGACCTTGTGTTTCTTCTGATTTTTCTTATTTTTGTTTCTTCCTTGCTTAACAGGTGAGATGTCACGACCCAAGGTACACCCTAAGAGTAACATGGGGACCCCAAGAGGCCCTATACAAGCCACTTAGCATACATAACCAAGATTATGGAAAATTAAAAGATTTTAAAAATGCAAGTCATATCATAAAAAGTTTATAAAATGAAGTGGAAGTCAACATAGTCTCAATAGGAATTTAATAGATCAAGAGTGACTGGGATGTTGTCACAACCCGACCTTACACACCTGGATGTGGCCGGCACTCGAGAACCATTGTTGGCCCCAAGAAAACCCTCATCCAAGCTGACTACAAGCGGAAGACTAAATCATGCATACACAAGCATCAAACTGAAAGAAATGATAAATCAATAATGTACTAAATCTCAAAACTCTCTGAATATACTTAGTATGAAATATAAGTTTTAAATAAAACATCTGAAACTGAAAAACACTTCAAAACTGTCTATCTATGAAGCCTCTACTTTATATAGACGAGTGTCGGAACAAGACCCACGACTCTTCAAGAAAAATACTACAACAACTCATAAAACTGGAGTCCTCCATAGGCAAGGAGGTCTTACTCAAAAGCTGACGGACGATCTCAACGGACTCTTGCTGAGGATCCTAAGAACCTATATTTGCATCATTAAAAGAGGCAGGTCGAATGGCATCAGTACATTGAATGTACGAGTATGTAATATAGCTGAATAAAAAATAACTGAACTGATAAGACTGCAATAGATAAAACATAAACTCAACTGAATGTAAATGATTAAGGGAGTGGAATCATTTAAAGCTTTACAAAAAACACACTTATTCATCTCTAAAACTCAACATAATAAGTGATATAATAAAAATATACTTTTAACTCTATTTGGGAGATTCTCTAACTGACAACCATCACTATGAGTTATGTGATGATACAACGTCTCACCCATGCTGCCAGAACTGTCCTATACCATGCCGGGGTATTGAACAACTCAACTAAGTGGATCCACTAAGCTCTGCCCGAAGACACTTAGGATTCATCTAAAAGGTATGATCCAGTACCTATGTTGGCATACATGGTTTATGAGGAATGTGAGTTGTCTGAACTCATCTCTATATCAGTGTTCAATACTACTCTCAATAATATATACTCATGCCCAAATGTATAAAACATACAATTTCTCTGATTTGAGATAATTGCTCAAACTATCCTCTTAAACGAGGTAGCTGCTCTAAAACATCTTTGAACTCATAAATTCTCTTTAGAAATCAAAGTTTCTCTTATCCCAATGTAAAATCGATACATTTGGGAATACTTAGTTCCCGTAAACTTTACTCAAAACTGTCTCTTTAAACTTTCTTCAAAACTCAGTTTTTAAAACAAAATGATCACCTTTCAAAGACTCTCAAGACTTATAACTCAAAATAAGGTTCATCCCGAAATATAGACATGAATGAATCAACTCAAGGATCTCAATAACCATATAGAAAACTCAATACTCAGAACTTAAGAACTCAAGAACTCAGAACTCATAACTCAATGATACTACTCATCTCAAAAATACTCAATTCATAGTGTTCATTCACAATTATTGACATGAACGACTCATGAACGACTCTACTCAAGGATCTCAATAACAATAAAGAAACTTATGAGAAAAACTCTTCTCATTGTCATACTTACTTCCTCAAGACTTAGTTCAAAACTATAGTTGATTTCAAAAGAATTCTCAATTTGACTCAAAGGACCCTCTTGAACTTTCCAATTAATTGGCTTCAATTTGAAATGTAATTTAAGACTTATGTTTGGATATGTAGGATATCTCAAGGATTAATTAAGACTTTAAGAGTTAATATCATGAAGAGAGTGGAGACACGATTTGAAAGAGCACATATTACAGAATGAAAAACAGAGAAGAAAATGGGCCTGATGACCCTGGCGCAGGGCGCCAGGCCTCCAAGTACTAGAAGCCCTTTGGGGCGCACTGCCGGCGCAGGGCACCAGCCTTCCTGGCACCTTGGGGGCGCATTGTCCCACCCCTAACCTAGAAATCCGATGAATTATCTTTCTCAATTTCAGGTCCTATCTCATCTAGAATCGAGTGATTCCTTCCAAACTCTTTTTGATTTGCCAACCCAACAAGAATACAATGAAACCTCGATCAAACTCTATACAAAAACTCAACTCATACTCAAGATCATCAACTCAAGAAACTCCAAAACCCCCATTGTTGAAGATTGAGGTAAAAAAAGAACTACTCAAGAACTTCTCAATAAACAAATTTCAAAGACGAATTCATGGATGAAATTAGATGTATGGCGTGAGGACGAACAAGTCCAACACTCAGGGAAGCCTTACATACCTGGAAAGAATGATTTTTCTGGGCGAAATCCCCAAGCCTTGAAGAACGCTTGAACTTAGCCCTTTTTATCCTCTTGAAACCTCGCTCTATAACCCTAAGCATTTAGGAATGTGAAAAATAACTTAGTGTCTGATTAGACCCTTAATTGAGGTGATCAAAACGTGGCTAATCCTAGTGGTTAATGGAAAATACCAAAATACCCTTTTCGAAAATGGATGAAATGCCTTAACTAGAGAGGCTTCACTGAAATAGGCATAACTTTTTACTCTGAGCTTGAAATTTAGCAAACTTTGCGGCGTTGGAAAGAGGACTCAAAGACCTTCAATTTGGTAGGTCATGGGTCATCAAAATCTTTATGTGCTAAAAGATATGATCGATTACAGTTGAACCAAAACTAAAAACTGATGGGTGACTTGAACGAATTTCTCCTTAGTTCTTTTTGAAACTCGAGGTGTTACATTTAGTGACCTTAACACTTAAGAAAATTTAGAATCACTTGGTAAAATCTTATTCACCAATGAAGAATGGTTCGAATCTTAATTTAAAAATTTTCGGGATGTTACAATATCTCCCCCTTGGGATCATTCATCCTCGAATGACGGCTGGACTGGGAATGGAAGGTTTTTGTCTTACTATCTCTCTGAATTCTGAACCTTCCCATTAACATAGGCAAAACTAATTCATACTATGAGTTTTGGAATTCTCCATAGCACATAAGTTTCGAACGATATGAGTTTGAACATAGTCACAATCTATCTGAAGTTATCTGATATAAAGACAAGGATATCGGGGCACGAAGTAAGAATATGAATAATATGCCTTGAGCGATATGACTGGTAGCTTTGAAGCTTAGAAACACTTCCAAGCTATGCTCTTCTTTCTTATCACGACACCTCCTTGGATGCAACTCATAGCTACCCCAAGGTTATATGATTACTCTTTCAAAAGTATGAGTCTAACTGTATGCTCTTACTATATTCAAGCCTAACTCAAAATCATAAAGTATTTAACATACGGTGATTACTCTAATCTAAATCACAAGATTCGAATTCTATACTTCTATAGGAAATCTCATCCCAAGAATATTACTCCTTACCACTACATTCATCCAACCTCGAGTCTTAATCAAGAACCACCTAATGCATCATGCATTCATCCACATGCTAACAACACCCCATTCAAGCCTAGTACTATAACCACTTCATGAACTCCTACTAACCAACCCTTATAAGAAATCCTCATTCTCTCGCCCTTTCTACCAGCTGAAATTTCATGTATTACTACCAGGAAACTGACTTATTACTCACCGTAAAAACTTATCTCCTTCTTTCTCTTCATTTATAACCTAAGATGGGATAAACACACCATAACTATCACAATAAGAAATATAAATCCTCTTCTCTATTATCACACAACTACTATTAACAACACTACCCTCAAAACTAAAAAGGATTTACTGAAAGAGCTTTAGAGCAAAAGATCATAAGCACGATTCATTCAAGATATCTGATATAACAATGAGCATGACATAACATTATGTTGCTAGCCATTGAGAGTAAATCATAAATTCGCAAAACTGAGAATACTATGAGATACGAGTGCTTATATGAATAGGTTCATATCATGAGGTTGATATCCATAACTTTATGGATTAAGGTTAAGATAAATGGGCCTATGTCCTTGCCCCTCATTCTTGAAAACTGAGCATAGATGTGAATCTCTCTGAAGTGTATGAGCATAGGTCATAGACACAATTCTGATATTAGAAACATTAAGAAGATGTTGTAATGACTGAACTTTGAGGAATACTATAGAGTAAAAATGGATTGGTATATCTCTTTAACTCTTCCTGAACACATTACTATTTGGTTCTCAACACTTGACTTGGTTTCTCATCTTATCATCTCCCCCTTAGGTTTACAGCTGACACTTGAAAGCTATGAATCTATTCTATCATCTCTAAACTAGTCTACATTCACTTAACTCTAATACTCAGGAAATCTTATCTCATGACTACTGAACTCTCCATGGGCAGGTACTGGGGTTCCTTCTAAGACGTCTTTCTAAGATACTTCTCCTACCCTCCTCTCATTGGCTTATAAGGCCACTTAATCTGACTGTTAATAATCTGACTTCTCCTTCTCAGCGTACCATTGACATCCTTCTATGTTCATATCAACCTAACTTGAGAAAAATTTGTACTATATTTAAGAGGCTCGTCACTGACTATATAAAATCCTTTCTACCAAACTCTAAAGGGAAAATAATGCTTACATCGGCCTATTCCATATTGACAACTCAAATATACTATCTAGGCACACATGAAAAATAATAACTTAAATGGAACCTCATCTGACTACATACGAGCTCGGGTACACCCCATAATGCTCTCGCTAATCTAATGATTTAGCCTCACTTCATTGCTCTCATCTAAGAGTCATAATACCACACTTGTACCACTCATATTTATAGAAAAGTAACACATCAATTCCTCACCTGATTTATGTCAAACCTACTAGATCAGATTTTAAAACTAACATCATCACCCTCGTGTTACCATCCTTTTTTTTCACGACACTCATCTCTAAATTAAACTTAGTGTCTATTACTAAACACAATTATCAATATAATTTCTCACATACTATTCCAACTTATGAATACTAGATAAAATTAAGAAACACTCATCCACTAAGATCGCATGACAAGTAGGCAATCTTTACCTCACAAATTATTTATTTACAGATTACCGTCACATTCCTTTTTCACAACTTAAGTACTATATACCCACTAACTATACATCCTTACTTAATTAGTTCTATAATCCTCTAAATACTATAGGGCTCTCCTTTCAAAAATCATAAGTATAGATTAGATCTATCAACTCATGAATACTCTGCTCTTCTATTCAACACCTGTACTTGGTCTTCACTAACACAATGACACATCAACATAAACTCCCTTCTAGTTAAAGTATACTCTAACTCGTCCTGACTGGTAACTATTCATCTACCTTCTATAATTAACTCGATAAAAAAATATTATTCCTTAGTCTACTCATAAAGGAAAACTCATCATTAATAAATTACTGGGGGCATGACTGTAACAACATAATTTGCCTCAGCACTATCTCCCTTTCATAGATTACTATACCTCTACATGCTTTCCTCTAACTCTGGGCACTTCTACTACTACTGCTTATAACATCGTGACTCATACTATCTTTTTGGGTGAAAATACTACCTAAACTATAAAACACACTTCCTCATATGGGTCTTAACTGAAACAAGATTTAAAAATGAGAGTCTGGGAGTACATCTCTCTTTTTGCTTGAACGCATGATTCATATGGATAAAAGTGCATTCTTTCGAATCTCAACACTTAATCTCATTCACAGGCTTCTCTCAAGCCCCTTTGTAGTCTCATGACTCTCAAGATTTTTACTGAGAGTAACTCATTGATAAGGATCCGGGCTTTGATTTACAACTACCATGAGTATGAGGGGTAGTCGAATGGATATGAGAAATGTATGAGTTAGAATAAGCTCCTTTTGACACAGTTCTATTGCACGATTTAGAGTATGAAAGAAGGGAAACTTTTCTTAAATGTATGTAGTCCCTCATTTATAGAAGTGGGGCCCTCACAATCATAAATAAGATTCTACTGCCACAACTTCATAGACACCCTAAGACACTTGAATTCTGTGCTCTGATACCAAGTTTGTCACGATCCGAGCCTACACCCTGGACATGGCCAGCACTCGAGAACCATTACTGTCCCCAAGAAATCATCCTGGATGACTATAAGCAGAAGACTAACTCATGCATACACAAGAATCTAACTAAAAGAAATGCTAAATCAATGGTGTAATAAATCTCAAAACTCTCTGAATATACTGAGTATGAAACATAGGTTTTAGATAAAACGTCTGAAACTAAAAGACACTCCAAAACTGTCTATCTATGAAGCCTCTACTCTATATAGACGAGTTTCGGGACAAAACCCATGACTCCTCAAGGAAACTACTACAACAACTCATAAAACTGGAGTCCTCTAGAAGTAAGGAGGTCTTACTCAAACGCTGACGGACGATCTTAACTGACTCTTGTTGAGGATCCTAAGAACCTCTATCTGCAATATTAAAAGATGCAGCTCAAATGACATCAGTACATTGAATGTAAGAGTATGTAATATAGCTGAATAACAAATAACTGAATTGATAAGACTATAATAGATAAAACATAAACTCAACTGAATGTAATGGATTAAGGAGTGAAATTATTTTTAACTTTACAAAAAAAAACACTTACTCATCTCTGAAACTCAATATAATAAGTGATACTAAAAATACTATTTTAACTCTATTTGAGAGATTTTCTAACAGACAACCATCACTATGAGCTACGTGATGATACAACGTCTCGCCCACGCTGCCAGAACTATCCTATACCTTGCCGAGGTATAGAACACCTCAATTAAGTGGATCCTCTATGCTCTGCCCGAAGGCATTTAGGATTCATCTAAACAATATGATCTTGTACCCATGTTGGCATACATGGTTTATGAGAAATGTGAGTTGTCTGAACTCATCCCCATTTATGTGCTCAATACTACTCCCAATAATATATATTCATGCTCAAATGTATAAAACATACTCTTTCTCTGGTTTGAGATATTTGCTCAAACTATCCTCTTAAAAGAGATAACTGCTCTGAAATATCTTTGAACTCATAAACTCTTTTTAAAAATCAAAGTTTTTTCTTCTCTCAATGTAAACATGATACATTTGGGAATATTTAGTTCCCTTAAACTTTACTCAAAACCGTCTCTTTAAACTTTCCTCAAAACTCAGTTTTAAAACAAAATGATCTACTTTCAAAGACTCTCAAGACTTATAACTCAAAATAGGGTTCATGCCGAAATATAGACATGAATGAATCAACTTAAGGATCTCAATAACCATATAAGAAACTCAATACTCAGAACTTAAGTTCTCAAGAACTCAAGAACTCAGAACTCATAACTAAACAATACTACTCATCTCAAGAATACTCAATTCATAGGGTTCATTCAGAATTATGGACAATATGAATGACTCAACTCAAGGTTCTCAATAACAATATAGAAACTCATGAGTACGACTCTTCTCATTATCATACTTACTTCCCCAAGACTTAGTTCAAAACTATAGTTGATTTCAAAAGAATTTTCAATTTGACTCAAAGGACCTTCTTGAACTTTCCTCTTTATTTTACTTCAATTTGAAATGTAATTTAAGACTCATTATTTTGATATGTAGGATCTCTCAAGGATTAATGAAGACTTTAAGATTTAATATCAAGAAGAGAGCGAAGACACGATTTGAAAGAATACATACGGGATGAAAAACAGAGAAGAACTATGCCTGACGACCATGGCGAATTGCTGGTGCAGGTCGCCAGGCATCCAAGTACTGTAAGCCCTTTGGGACGCACTGCAAACGCATGTCACCAGCCCTTCTGGTGCCTTGGGGGCGCATTACCCGACCCCGAACCCAAAAATCTGATGAATTTTCTTGCTCAATTTCGGGTCCTAACTCATCTAGAATCGAGTGATTTCTTCCAAAATCCTTTTGATTTACCAACCCAACAAGAATATAACAAAACCTCAATCAAGATCTATCCAAAAACTCAACTCATAATCAAGATCATCAACTCAAGAAACTCCAAAACCCCCATTGTTAAAGAATGAGGTTAAAACAAGACCTACTCAAGAAAATCTAAATAAACAAATTTTAAGGACGAATTCATGGATGAAATTAGATGTATGGCATGAGGAAGAACAAGTACAACACTCTGGGAAGCCTTATATACCTGGATAGAACGCTTGAAAGCGTTTAGGAATGTGAAAAATAACTTAGCGTCTGATTAGACCCATAATTGGGGTGACCAAAACGTGGCTAAGCCTAGTGGGAAAAGGAAAAGACCAAAATACCCTTTTCTAAAATGGATGAAATGCCTTAACTAGAGAGGCTTCACTCAAACGGGCATAAATTTTTACTCCGAGCTTGAAATTTAGCAAACTTGGCGGCGTTGAAAAGATGACTGAAAGACCTTAAATTTTTTAGGTCATGGGTCACCTAACACTTTATGTGCTAAAATATATGGTCGACTGAAGTTGACCCAAAACTAAAAACTGATGGGTGACTTGAACGAATTTATCCTTAGTTCTTCTTGAAACTCAAGGTGTTATGTCTATTGACATTAACACCTAAGAAAATTTAGAATAACTCGGTAAAATCTTATTTACCAATGACGAATGGTTTGAGTCTTAATTTAGAAATTTTTGGGGTGTTACAGGTGTAACCCTGACATCACGTACAATATCTGAAAAGTTAAGATTGAAAGCGATAAAAGGTTCATTCCTCGATACATGAGGACTCACAACTACTTAGTACGATCAAGGTGACTCCTAGCCACGGGGATGAGTATTTGTAACGTCAGACCCTACATTGGAGAAAATAATGTAGGCAAGAGTATGCGTTAGTACAAACATGTACCAAGTATGATAGCAATGCATACATAAATAAATCATGCTAAATGGACCTTTTCATGCTCATGCAAAGAACAAGTTTAAACCATAAGAAAAGATTTAGAAAACATCATAATAGTCATGGTCAAATGCAAGTAAAACTTCTATTTTGAACACTTGGGAAAATACTTCTTCAAGTAACCTTAGCTCATCATTAATGTAGGAATTAACCTTAACCGACATAGAGACCATGTGAGCTATAACATGGAATCCGCTGTCTTCCCCACACCAAAACGGGGTGTTCTCACTTGCCAAGGCAAGAACCTTAATTTCTAGCTTATGTGGATCCACTAGCTAATGTCTATCTAAGACAATCTTCCTATGGTGGCACATAGGTATGGGATAAAGAGATTGCTACTAGAAACCCGACCTCTAGCTACTGGAGATCTTCCATCTCAATGTCCTCTCGGTGCTAAGCATAAATCCCACAAAATAGTCATAATTCTTTAATTGACTTACCTTTCATGGAAGGCACTTCAAATCGCCAATCCAAGCTAACTTTCTTTAGAATAGCTCCTAAACTTGATTCTAAGTTAGTTGACAAAACCTTTCAACCCTTAAGAATCCTTATGTGAGAAAATCTTTTCACATGCATTTATTGAGTATTATGTGAGCAAGACTTTCACAACAATAACAACAACAACATATAATCTTTACTCTCAAAGCATATCAACTCATTTTCATCACTTTGATAAAGAATCATGCATATCTTCATAAACTTGTTCTTCCATGGCTAAAAGCCCACATTACCATCTTATCTTAGAAAACATGGTGGTATGCATGGGTTCGTGGGGATTCATCTTAAAATAATGGAATTATATCAATTCATTCTTAATACTTTATAAAAGAATCAAATAAATCTATATTGAAAGGAACCCATAACGTAGAAGAAAACCCAACTTCAATTGGTAATTGCTAACTTCAAAATTGAGGAATTTAGGAACTCTATGGAGGAAAGGGATCCATAGATAAAGACTGTCATACCTTAGAACTCAAAGCCCACAAGCAATGGTGAATTGGAGACATGACCTTGAAACACTAGGTTGACTCTTTCTTCTTTTTTTTTAGAGAGAAATATTTTGGGGAAGATGAACTTGTTCATCTTTTTGGTAAATTGAGAGAATGAATTGAATGGATGATTTTGGGGGAGAAACTATTATATAGGACTTTGGGTTAAGAGTAAAATGACATGGTATTGAATTAATTTTTTTTGGAAAAGACCCTGACTTAAAAGCTGACGGACCTACCTTACGATGGCCTTCACGACCCGTCAAAAGTTCCACGGGCCGTTATGGCCGTTGTGGTCCTTGACCAAGGGAAAGGGGAGGAAACCCTTCCTGGTAGGTCACTTGACGAACCCCACCACGGCCTGTGAACCTCACCACGGGTTGTCTAAGCCTCTGTGGGAGGGACGCTAGCCCTGGTGGTTCTGGCAACACTTCACGGGCTTCATAATGAGCCGCCAACCTCTCCACGGGCCGTCAAGGCCTCCGTGCGAGGGATTCCTTCTAGGAAGGCCTTGCGGAACTTACCATGAAGCTCTTCACGGACCGTGGTCCCCTTCACGGCCCGTCAGGGGCTCCGTGGAGGGTTCCATGATCCTGTTTTGGCCTGTGAGTTTTCCCACTACCCTTTTCTATTCTTTCTCGAATCCGAGGTGTTACAATATCTCCCCCTTGGGAACATTCATCCTCGAATGAGATTCAAAACATTTTAAATAAGATAGGAACTCAAACTTAATAGCCCAACATGCATGATATCACATAAAGGCACATATATGAGGAGGAAACATCAACTCCAAGATAAAGCATGTTCAAAACATCTAATCATGAAGTCTATATGCAGCTCATACTCAAATGCACATAAACATGAGAAAATTAATCAACTAACTCATTCTTTTTCTAAAAAAATTAAGATTTTTCATGAACATGCATAAATGAGGAAATCATGGGAATATCTAAGACACATGACACAAACGGAGTAAGCCATGAAGAACTAAATACCTCAAGCTAGTGTAGGGACAGAGGGAAATAGATGAGGATAGTGACTATCATATCTGCCTCGGCCTCTCAAGTAGCACCCTCAACTAAGTGATTCCTCCAAAGGACTTTTATCGAAGCAATTCCCTTATTTCTAACCTTTCGAACTTGCCGGTCCAAGATCTCAACCGAAACATCTTCATAGGAAAGGCTATCCTTTATGCCAAGACTCTCCAATGGCACAATAGATGTCGGATCACCAACACATTTCTTCAACAAAGAGACATAGAAAACTGGATGCACTGATGCCAGTTCACTAGGCAAATCAAGTTCATAAGCAACCTTGCCAACACGCCTCAAAATCTGATATGGGTCCTTATAACGGGGACTAAGCTTCCCTTTCTTCCCAAATCTCATTACAACCTTCATGGGTGAGATTTTCAAATAGACCCAATCATTCACATCAAACTTAAGATCTCTTCTCCTAACATCTGCATAGGACTTTTGTCGACTTTGAGGCGTTCTCAACCTTTCTCTAATAAGCCGAACTTTCTCCATATCCTCATGTACCAACTCTGGACCTATCAAGGCAACTTCACCCACTTCAAACCAACCTATAGGAGATCTACACCTCCTACCATATAGAGCCTCAAATGGAGACGTACAATTACTTGAGTGATAACTATTATTGTTCAAAAATTCAATCAAAGGTAAGTGATCATCCCAATTACCTTGAAGTCAATTACGCATGCTCTCATCACATCTTCCAAATTTTGGATAGTACGCTTCGATTGCCTATCGGTTTGCGGTTGAAAGGCCGTACTAAGATTAACACGAGTACCAAGACCCTTTTAGAAAGATTTCTAAAACTGAGAAGTGAATTGGGTACCACGATCGGAGATGATGGATAGGGGTACTCCATGCAACCTAACCATTTCCTTCTTCATCCCATTCCAACAATAGACCTTTTGCAAGTCACAGTACATCTTGGTGGCTCCTCGATGAATGGAATATCAAGAACTATGGGCTTCTGATAAAATATGATCTCTCAAGTCATCTACATTAGGAACACACAAACGACCTTGATAGCGAAGCACACCATCTCCCTCTTGGGAGAAAGCCTCTACGGACTTTTTAAGCAGCACTTCCTCCAATTCAACCAAAGTCGGATCAAGACCTTGTTTGGCTTTCACATCAGCCACAAAAGTCAATTCTGAACTATTTTGGACCACAACACCACCCTTGATGGAGTCTACTAATTGAACACCCTTCCGGGCCAATCTATGAACATCTCGAACCAAATCCTCTTTACTATCCTCTATATGAGCTACACTACCCTTTGATAATCGACTAAGAGCATCCGCCACCACATTTGTTTGACGAGGGTTCTAGAGAACACTCATATCATAGTCCTTTACTAATTCAAGCAAACTTCTTTGGCGAAGATTTAGATCCTTCTGATTAAACACATATTGCAAACTCATATGGTCGGTAATTACATCAACATGAACACCATACAAGTAATGCCTCCAAATTTTCTAAGTAAATGCAACTACTACTAGTTCTAAATCATGGGTCGGATAGTTCTTTTCATGCACCTTAAGTTGTCTTGAGGCATAGGCAATGACTTTACCATTTTTCATAAGGACACACCCTAAACCAATTATCGAAGCATCACAATAAACAACAAATCCATCGGTTCCTTCTGGTAAAGTCAACACCTGAGCGGAAGTGAGTCTATCTTTCCAATCCATAAAACTCTTCTCACAAGCTTCTGACCATAAGAATTTAGCTTTCTTTTGGGTCAATACCGTCAATGGAGAGGCAATTGACGAAAACCCCTCTACAGACCTTTTATAGTAACCGGCTAAACCCAAGAAACTTCTAATGTACGAAGGGGATAGAGGTTTAGGCTAACTGTTTACCACATCCTTCTTCTTAGGATCTACCTCAATACCTTTTTATGGAAACAATGTGACCTAGGAAAGCCACAGACTTCAACAAAAAGTTACATTTACTAAACTTTGCAAAGAGTTGTTGGTCGTTGAGGACTTGCAACACAATCCTCAAATGATCGGTATGCTTGTCTTCACTCCTTGAATAGAGAAATATATCATCAATGAACACAATCATGAACATGTCAAGGTATTGCCTAAACACCCTATTCATCAAATCTATAAAAGCAGCCGAAGCATTAGTCAAACCAAAGGACATCACCAAAAACTCATAATGACCATACCTAGTGAGAAAAGCCATTTTATAAATATCATCTTCCTTCACCCTCAATTGGTGATAACCCGACCGGAGGTCAAACTTAGAGAAGTAACTTGCTCCTTGTAGTTTGTCAAACAATCATCTATTCTTGGGAGCGGATACTTATTCTTAATGGTCACCTTGTTCAACTGCCGATAGTCAATACACATACAAATCAAACCATCTTTCTTTCGAACAAACAAAACTGGAGCACCCCATGGAGAGATACTCGGTCGGATGAAACCTTTATCCAATAAATCCTTCAATTGCTCTTTTAATTCCTTAAATTCTGCCAGAGCCATTCGGTAAGGAGGAATAGAGATAGGTTGCGTAAATGGGAGAAGGTCAATACCGCAATCTATTTCTCTTTCGGGAGGAATATCGGGTAGATCATCTAGGAACACTTCCACAAACGCATTTACAAGAGGGACCGACTCAAGAATAGGGGTTTTAGAATCTATACCCCTCACTCTAACTAGATGGTATATGCAACCCTTAGAGATCATCTTTCAAGCTTTAAGACAAGAAACAAACCAACCTTTCGGCATAGAATTTTCCTCTTTCCACTCTAGTATAGGCTCATTTGGAAACTAAAACTTGACCACTCTTGTCCTATAATCAATAAAATCATAACAAGAATGCAACCAATCCATACCAAGAATGACATCAAAATCTAGCATATCAAGCTCTACAAGATTAACATGAGTGACTTTATGGGGTAAGGAAATGGGACAATTCCTATAGACTTTCTTAGCCACAATAGATTCACCAATAGGAATAGAGATAGAAAACTGGTCTAACAATACATCCGGAAGAATATCAAACCTCATAGCCACATATGGCGTCACAAAACACAAGGTAGCACCGGGATCAAGCAAAGCATAAACATCTAGATGAAAGACTTTCAACATACCGGTAACCACATCAGGAGAACCTTCTTACTCTTGCGAGTCTGGAGTGCATAGAATCTGTTTTTCTTTGGAGCACTTGAACCCGAACCACTAGGCGGAGCTTGCCTACCTTCTCTTCCTTTAGCCGTCAGTGTTGGAAAATCCCTTATCTTATGGACACTCTTACCACAACCATAGCAACCATCCATACTGGCTAAGAATTTGCCCTCATGCTTTCTTCCACACTTAGAACAAGTACACAATGATGATCCACCACCATTCCCTAGCTCCTTGAGGTTAGACACCCTATCTTTGTTGAATCTAGAAGGAGCATTGGCGGAGCCTTGACCGAAAAACCTTTGTCAGAACTTAGAACGACCATGTCCATTGGACCTCGAATGTGAAAAGCCACCATCACCGGTCCTTGCCTTCTTAACCTCCCTAGACCTTGTCTTAAGTTTCTCTTCTTCTATTTGTTGAGCATGAACCATAAGACGAGAAATATCCATATCATTGATAATCATGGCGGTACGACATTCTTTAATTACCATCTCGGACACTCTTGGGATAAACTTACTCATCCTTGCCCTAGGATCAACTGCCCTCCCTTCCTTCAATTGGTTGAACCAAACTTGAGCAACACCCTTAAGTTTGTAAGCGGCCAATTCTACCTTTTCCACCGGCTTCACTCCCATAATCATCAACACCTTATATACCTCATCAATGAACTCTTGAGGATCTTCCTCAACCTTAGAACCATGAAATTCTGGAGGATTCATCCTAGTGAAGTCCCTCACTCTCGATGCCTCCGTACCCACATTTGGGTTCATGGGGACCTCAACCTCTCTATTGGCTTGAGCCGTCATAGCTTGAGTCAACACTTGGAAAGTAACTCTAAATTCTGCATTTGTCACTTGCTCGGCCAAAGGATCAGCCGGATCCTGGGAAGCTTGAGGAGGAGCCTCTTGTTCCACGTTATCTTTCACGTTTCTCCTAACATAAACTCTTCGAGGGGCCATTTCTTAAAAAGCACTAGACACGGAAAAGGAGAAAAGATTTATAGAGTTAATCTCTATCGCACGACTTAGAGTAATGAAAGAAGTGGAGTTTCCTAATCATATTATAGCTTCCTATTCATAAATATGGCGCACTTCACACTCATGAACAATACTCTTCTCGACGTGGTATATGAGACATCCTAGGACCTTTCTAAACCTTGTTCTCTGAATACCAAGTTTGTCACGACCCATGGTACACCCTAGGAGTAACATGGCGTATTGGACCCCGACAGGCCCTACACAAGCCACTTAGCATACATAAACAAGATTATAGAAAATCAAGATCTTTTAAAAACGCAAGTCATATCATAAAAAGTTTATAAAATGAAGCGGAAATCTATAGTCTCAATATCCATCTATTGTATCAAGAGTAACCGGGACATAACCCTGGCATCACGTACAATCTCTAAAAAGTAAAGACTAAAAGCAATAAATGGTTCGGTCCTCGAAACATGAGGACTCACCACTACTAAGTACCATCAAGGTGACTTCTAGCCACGTGGATGAGAATCTGTAACGTCGAACCCTACATTGGAGAAAATAATGTAGGCAAGAGTATGCGTTAGTACAAACATGTACCAAATATGATAGAAATGTATAGAGATATAAATCATGCTAAATGGACCTTTTTATGCTCATGCAAAGACTAAGTTCAAACCATAAGAAAAGGGTTAGAAAACATCATAATAGTATGGTCAAATGCAAGTAAGACTTCTCTTTTGAACACTTGGGAAAATACTTCATCAAGTAGCCTTAGTTCGTCATTAATGTGGTAATTAGCCTTAACCGACATAGAGACCATGTGAGCTATAACATGAAATCCAATGTCTACCCCACACCAAAAAGAGGTGTTCTCACTTGCCAAGTCATGAACCTTAACTTCTAGATTATGTGGATACACTAGATTATGTCTATCTAAGACAATCTTCTTATGGTGGCACATAGGTATGGGATAAAGAGATTGCTACTAGAAACCCAACCTCTAGCTTTGGGAAAGCTTCCTTCTCAATATCCTCTCATTGCTAAGCATAAATCCCACGGAATAGTCATAATTCTTTAATTAACTTAACTTTCCTGGGAGGCACTTCAAATCGCCAATCCAAGCTAACTTTCTTTAGAATAGCTCCTAAACATGATTCTAAGTTAGTTGAGAAAATCTTTCAACCCTTAAGATTCCTTATGTGAGAAAATCCTTTCACAGGCATGTATTGAGTATTATGTGAGCAATCCTTTCACAACAATAACAACAACAACATATAAGTTTTACTCTCAAAGCATCTTAACTTATTTTCATTACTTTGATAAAGATCATGCATATCTTCATAAACTTCTTCTTTCATGGCTAAAAGCCCACATTATCATCTTAGATTAGAAAACTTGGGGGTATGCATGGGTTTATGGGGATATATCTTAAGATCATGGGATTATCTAAATTCATGCTTAATACTTCATAAAACAATCAAATAAATTAATATTGAAAGAAACCCATAACATAGAAGAAAATCCTAACTTCAATTGAGAATTGCTAACTTCAAAATTGAGGAATTTAGGAACTCTATGGAGGAAAGGTCTCCATAGATGAAGACTATCATACCTTAGAACTTAAAGCCCATAAGCAATGGTGAATTGGAGACATGATCTTGAAACCCTAGGTTGACTCCTTCTTCTTCTTCTAGAGAGAGAAATATTTTGGGGAAGATGAACTTGTTCTTCTTTTTGATAAATTGAGAGAATGAATAGAATGGGTGATTTTGGGGGTAAAAACCTTTATATAGGACTTTGGGTTAAGTGTAAAATGACATGGTATTGAATTAAAACAATTTGGAAAAGACTCAAGAGACCTTGACTTAAAAGCTGACGGACCTACCTTACGATGGCCTTCACGTCTCGTTAAGGGTTCCACGGGCCGTTATGGCCGTCGTGGTCCTTGACCAGTGGCAAGAGGAGGAACCCCTTCTTTGTAGGTCACTTGATGACCCCCACCACGGCCCGTCAACCTCTCCACGGGCCGTCAAGGCCTCTGTGGGAGGGACTCCTACTAGGCAGGCCTTAGGGAACTTACCACGAAGCCGTTCATGGACCATGGTCCTCTTCACGGCCCGTCAGGGGCTCCGTGGAGGGTTTTATGGTTGAGTTTTGGCCTATGAGTTTTCCCACTACCCTTTTCTAGAATTTCTCAAATCTGAGGTGTTACATGAGAATCCATATATATCTTTTATCTCCTTGGCTTCATAATTTTAAAGATTACCAACTGACTAGGCAATCACTATTTTCCATCAAGAGAAGATTCAAAATTTTGAGTGGGGATGTGCTTGAGCTTTTGTGTTTTTCCTAGTTCTGGAGGAGTACAAGGTACCGGTCCACTACCAAGTCAAGCTCCGGTTGAGCCTTGATTTCAGAAGGAACAGAACATGACTCTTCTTCATGTCCTGGAATTTCCCCAATATCCATTGAGGTGCGATCCTTCCACTGTTAAGCCTTGCTCTCGATGTTTCTAGATTCTTGTATAATCTCGATGTTGTGTTGTTCATGTTGTTGGGACCCAATGTATTTGCACCTGTCATCGTTGCTTTTTCCCAGAAAGTTATCATTAACCTCAATACTATTTTCACATGTGTTGTTGTGTTCAAGAGTGTTAGTATGCACATTAATGTCATTTTCCCCTCTATTGCATTTTTCCAGAATGTTAGCATCAGCTTCAATACCCTTCTTCTCTAGTATCCTCTTCTCAATTCTTATTTTGATTAATGTTTTGAATTGTAGCAGCAATATCTTGCACTTTAGTAACCATCGCCCTATTCTGCTTTATTTTATTTCCCTGTTTATTCTTCCCGCCCCCCTTCTTCTTTGGTTTCTTTTCTTGTAGAGTTTCTTTGAGAGTCATAGTAGTTTTTTTCATTGGTAATTTCCTATCTTTGTTCCTGTTTTTCATCCTTGTCCCTATATTAACCTTAGTATCAGTACCAATGACGAGTCCAAAAGTTTGACTCATTTAGGGCTTGTTATATAATTAATTAATGTCCTCAATGCCTATTTTGTGTTCATAACTGATGATAAATTGTTTATATGCAGCCATGAAGGCTTAAGAACAAGGCAAGGACATTACATTGCAAAAAGAAGTGAAAAAGTTGGAAAAACTGAAGAAAAGGAAATTTGGAGATGGCAAAAGCCACTTGGCGACTCGCCGAGTGAGCTTCTAGCTCACCAAAAGGTCCAGCGAGTTGGCTCATGAACTAAGCCAACTCAATGAATGAAAGGCACTATTGCGATGCACTGAATGGAACGGCGAACTCGACCCAACTTTCCTAAATGAACAGAACAACTGGATTCAGAAGTCAAGTCCAAAAGGCGAGAAGGCGTGCTTGTCGGTGGATCGACGAGTCATTCGGTGATCTCGTTTAACTTCACCGATGGGACTGCATACTAAAATTTTGGGATATTTTTAGAAACATATAAATTGATTTTTGAAGAGAGAGAAAAGGGTCTTACACAGTTTTTTGAGATTTTTACATACTTTGACAATATTGAATATTCATGGAGAGGTTTTGATCTTAGATACTGAGGATTTAAGGTTTTAGGCTTAATTTTGGTATTGAGCATTGGAGATTTTGTCATTCCGATGGAACATCGTTTTGATAACTATTTCTTACTTTTTGTTATGTTTGGCTAAACCCCCTTTCCTTAGGGGGTTTGACTATGTAACCAAACACATAAATTACCTTGTGGGTATTGTTATTTACTAGATTTAATGTTGTTTTGGAAATGGGTTCAGTTATTTATTCATGTTTTCATTTATGAACTGAAGTTGCAAATTTAGTTCTAGTTTTAGGTCTCTATGCTTGCTTGTGAAAGTTTCTTAGAGTAGAATAAATGATTGATAGTCGTATTGACTTGTTTCTTTACAACCCAACTTGATAAAGTGGAATAAATTAAGGTTTAGGGTTGTTTTACATTGTTAAGCTTGTTGAGGATTGAAAGAACTCTCTTGAAACATAATAGCTGATTGAAAATAGCTATTATAGGTGCAACCCAGTCTTCCCATTGAGATTCAACGACTTAAAGCGATTATTCATTACCCATTAAGAGAAATTAGTATTCGATTGCTCACACACTCCTAAGGTTTCCTCTCTATTTGTTCAAACACCGCGTAAATTGTCTTCGTTAACAATTGGTTACCAAACTCTTAATATTGATAATTGAAACTAATTAATTTACATTATGTTACGTTGTGTTTATGGCTATTCTACAAGAAATTAGAGCACTTCTATACTTCGTACTTGAATTTTTTTCCGTATCACTCCTTGTGGGATCGACCTAAAATTACCGTTGGATTTATACTTGTTAGCGACCATCTACCCTTTGAATTATAAGAGGTGTAGTTGAGCATTATTAAAAATGGTGCCGCTGCCGGGGAGTGGTGTTTAGAATTCTTTTATTGAAGTGTTTTTGTAAACTAATTTGGTTGTAGTAGAACTTTCTTATTAGTGTTTTTGTTGTTTGCTATCAATAGGTGAAGAAATGAGTGTGAACAGGTGCAATGCGAGTCAACATAGACACAGTGATGACATTGGAGACTTGAACGATCTCAATGCGGATCAAATGGGAAGTGCCAGTGCTATTCGTTTGCCCCCAACTGTAGGCAACACTGCTTTTCATATGATCGGAACTATGCTTCACCTGCTCTGAATGAAAGGTTTCTTTGGGGGACTTGCTCATGAGGACCCTCTTGATCACATCCAGAATTTCATGGATGTGTGTGGACCATTCTCCTTCAAGAATATCTCTCAAGAGTCGATCCGGCTCCGTTTATTTCCCTTTTCTCTAATGGGGGAAGCAACAAAGTGGTTGGCCGAACTACCAAGGGACTCTATTATATATTGGGAGGAGCTCACGAAAGTATTGTATGAAAGGTTCTTTCCTCCCTCTAAGATGGTGAAGCTGAGGGATAGCATTCAAAACTTCAAATGGATTGATGGTGATCCCATTCATAAAACGTGGTTGAGGTTTCAAAATCTACTCGTCCAATGTCCTACTCGTGGGTTACCGGAAAATTTTCTCTTGCAATATTTCTACTGAAGTCTTGACACCGTCAACAAGGGTGTCACTGATCAACTTATTCGGAGTGGAATTATGAGACAACCATTTGTCGTGGCATCGACTTTGCTTGATGGGATGACCAAGATTAATTGAGCATGGACTACAAGGGAGGATCAAGTGTCTCCTCTACATGTTGGGTTGACTAAAGAACAAAAGGAAAAGAACCAAGAGCGTGATGAAAACATGGCCAAGATGATGATCCAAATGGACTTGTTAACAAAGCATGTCATAGGAGGTGGCTATAAGGCCGTGAATGCGGTTGGTGCTAGTAGTGGGATGAACCCGGATGATGCACAATTTGAAGCTATGTATAATGAAGAGGTACAATTCTTGTCAAACCAAGCGGGGGGTTCTTGTACGAGATATCCTAGGCCGAGTGGAAATCAAGGCTGGAACAAAGATCGTGATGGTGGTTTGAGAGATAGGGAATGATATTGGCGTAATAGAGGTGAAAATTGGAAAGAAGGGATGGTAAGAGAGATCGTTATGTGCCTCCTCATGACCGTTCAAAACCTAAGGAACTAAATGCCGATCCCAAAAGCTTACGGACCAAGGATATGCTTGCCCGCATCAAAAACAAGGTTGAAGGATCAGATAAAGTGCTCAAGGAGATGAAGGCTGATTTCTCCTCTTTTAATCAAACGGTGACCTCTCATTCGGTTTCTATAAAACAACTTGAAACCCAAATGAGCCAAATTTCTGCTCACTTTAATCCGAGACAAAAAGGGGGTCTTTCTAGTGATACCATGGCCAATCCGAAGAATGATAATGCGCAGTGCATAGTCATCGTGACACGGAGTGGTAAGGTTGTGGAAGGTGATGTGCCAAATGATAATAATGCAAGTTCAAGAAAGGGGAAAACCATTGTTTTTTAGAGTGATGTACTTGCCGAGGAGTTGAACAATGAAGCCTCCAATGAGGTTGATGTAGCACCAAAAAGTGTTGTTTACGATAACGCTAAAAGTTCAAATGTGGGGGTTGTGCCTCCCTCGGTACCTACAAAGCCGCTGCCCAAAGTTACTCCACCATTCCCTCAAATATTGAAGAAGAGGGATGAAGATGCAAAGTTCCAAAAATTTCTTTCCGTCTTCAAAACTCTTTCCATTTATCTTCCTTTGGTGGAGGTGTTGTTAGAAATGTCGGGTTATGCAAAGTTTATGAAAGAGTTGGTCACTAAGAAGAGAAGTATGGATTTTGAGACGATTGAAGTATCCCATAGTTGTAGCGGATTGGAGTGTTCCATTTGAGCTAATGTGTGATCCAAGCGGTGTAGCTTTGGGGGCTGTTCTTGGCCAATGCAAGGGAAATTTGTTTCACCCGGTCTACTATGCAAGCAAGACCTTGAACGTAGCTCAAAAGAACTACATCGTCACTGATCAAGAGTTGGTAGATGTGGTGTATGCTTTTGATAAGTTTAGAGCTTATCTTGGACCAAGGTGGTGGTACACACCGACCATGCGTCTTTACAATATTTGATGACTAAGAAAGATGCAAAGCCAAGGTTGATCCGATGGGTACTATTATTGCAAGAGTTCGACTTTGAAGTTAAAGATCGAAAGGGGTGTGAAAACCATGTGGCAGACCATTTGTCGAGGCTTGAAATGAATGTGGTTGTTTCCGGTGAAAAATATATTGACAAAGCCTTTCCCGATGATTCGGTGATGGTTGTGTCAATGGTACAACACCTTGGTATGCTGATTTTTCAAATTATGTGGTGTGTGGGATTCTTCCCGATGGGCTGATTTTTTATCAATGAAAGAGGTTCTTTTTCGATATGAAAAAGTACTTTTGGGATGAACCTAACCTATTTCGAGAGTGTGCAGATCAAATGATTAGGAGATGTCCCAAAAGTTGAGGTAGTTGCGATTCTTGACTCTTTCGATGCATCACCGGTTGGTGGGCACCATAGTGGAATGTGTACAGCTGCTAAGGTACTACAAAGTGGTTATTATTGGCCAACGTTGTATCAAGATGAGAACTCTCTTGTTAAGAAGTGTGTGCAATGTCAAAAGCAAGGAGGAGTGTCGCGAAGTCATGAATTACCTCTCACTCCTATTTTAGAGGTTGAGTTGTTTGATGTATGGGGAATCAATTTCATGGGCCCTTTTGTGAGTTCTTATGGGAACAAATACATCTTGGTAGCCGTTGATTATGTCTCTAAATAGTTAGAGGCGGTAGCCTTACCCAACAATCAAGGGAGAAGTGTGGTTCAATTCCTTAAGAGGTACATTTTCACGAGGTTTAACACTCCACATGAAATTATTTGTGATGGGGGCTCTCATTTCTATAACCGAATGTTCACATTGGTTCTAAGAAAGTATGGTGTCAAGCATAAGGTCGCCACCCCTTATCATCCACAAACAAGTGGGCAAGTCGAGGTGTCAAACTGGGAAATCACAAATTTTTTGGCAAAGACCGTTAATGCAAATCGAACAGATTTGTCCCGGAAGTTAGATGACGCTTTTTGGGCATATAGAACTGCATTCAAGACCCCGTTTGGTATGTCCCCGTATCAATTGGTGTTTGGTAAGTCTTGTCATCTACCGGTTGAACTTGAGCATAAGGCGTTGTGGACCTTAGAGACCATGAACTTGAATTAGGAGGATGAGTCAAAGGATAGAGTTGATCAACTCCACGCTTTGGAAGAGTTTTGGCTTCAAGCTTATGAGAGTACAACCCTTTATAAGGAGAAAATGAAGAAATGACATGATGCCAAAATCCTTCATCAGGAGTTTAGAGTTGGTGATCTTGTGTTGCTCTAAAACTCTCGTTTGAGACTCTTCCCAGGAAAACTAAATTCAAAATGTTCGGGTCCATTCAAAGTAAATCGTGTGTTTGCAAATGGGGCAATAGAAGCTGAGAGCGAAGATGGGTCAATGTTCAAGGTGAATGGGCAATGGTTGAAGCTTTACTTTGGAGAACGTCCCAATGTGACCAAGATTGATGTGGTGTATTTGGATGATGCTTGTATGCATGTCCACGTCGTGCCACGACGTTAACTAAGGCGCTTCTTGGGAGGCAACCCAAGCTTTACTTTTTGTTATTTGAATAACGTTTGTTGGATGCGCAGGTTGAATTCATATTTTGGAATAAAAGAAAATGAGCGAGGGGCTGGAACACTCGGCGAGTCGCTGAATTTACCCTATCATCGCCCAAATGTGTCACCCATGATGACAAAAAAATGAGGAATGTTCTGGAAGTTTGGCCGAGCTCACCGCCCAATCGGTGAGTCGCCGAGGTGGATCGGCGAACCCGATCGAGTTCGCCCATTGCGCCTACTGAAGGGCTGTGATGTGAGGCTAAAAATATACATATTTAATCATTATTTACCTCATATTTAATCTTTTAATTATCCCTTTTAAGCATAAATTTTATGAGTTATTCTTATGTGGTGTATTTTATTTATAAGATTAAAATGGTGTGAAGATGAAGAAATTTGGAGCATAAATGAATTAAAATCAGGAAATCATATAAGAAAATCAAGCAGACAGCTTAATGGATTAAATTTAATATTATAATAAATTTATACATACGGTCGGTGGAAGCGAATTGAAAATTCAATTTGAATTTGGCTGGCTTCTGCCACGTGTCAGCAGCTGACCGCCCCTCTGCCGCCTACAATTCCAGAAATCACGGGCACGCGGGATACCCAATTTAATTGGGTTTTGGTTTCCCAATTTTTCTTCAACTCAATTATTTTATTTAGGATTTCTATAAATAGGACATAAAAAATATTTTTTGGGCAGCCAAGAACCAAGAAACAATAAACAATTTAAATTTTTTTAGAGCTTAAGAACTTTTGAAGAGCCATCATGGAGGCCGGAGAATTTTGGTTTACTCTTTCTTTTCCTTTATTATTTATTTGTATTCGTGATTAGTAAAAGATATTTTAGCTATTGTTCTTAAATTTTTATGATTAACACAAGTATATTTATTTTAATAAATTTTGATTGTGTTTTGTTGAGATAATGAGTAGCTAAATTTCATAACTAGGGTTATGGAAATCATGATGAATTATTAAAGTAATTTTATGTACAAAGTGATTCTTGAATGATTTTTATGCATGTATTGTTAATCCTTTCGTTTTGAATGCTTTTTAACGGTGGACAACGTTAGAACTCGCCTCATCCCTACTTGCCAGACCAAGGAAGTAATGAATGAGAAGGGATTGAACAACAGAGATATAGACGTGACAATCCGCTATCTAATATCCTGACCCACCTACCACGAGGGCTAATCTTGGGTTAAGGGTAAGGGTTAGTAAAGCATACACCCGTAGACGGACCAAGTTGCATGGTGAAATTCCCTACTTGGAGGACCAATCACTTAGGAGATACCTAACTTACCAACCTTGCATGCTAAAAATTGAAATAGATCACTAGTACAATATTCTTGCTATGTTATGAAATCATGGGGAACACATTCCTGGTTATTTCTAATAATCTGAATATAAATAAATACTTAGTTCCAAGCTATTGTTATTCTTTTTATTTTTATTTCAATTTATATCCCCCCCTTTTTAAATAATGACTATCGAGTTAAATATTTACTATTGACAATATTCTTTCATATTCTTTGTGGGGTCGACCCTGACTCATAGTTGGGTAAATATATTGCATACGACCGTTTATATTTCTTTTCAAGAAGTATATTTGGACGTTATCAAGAATGGCGTCGCTGCCGGGGAATGTGGCTTAGAAATTGTCTTTAGTATTTATTTTGACTTGTAGTTTTTTTTTTTGTTTTTTTAATATTAATTTTAATTTACTTTTCTTTATTATTGTTATTTTTTTTTACTCTTCTTGAGATGACATCTGAAAAGTATGTAGTGATACGTGTCTTACAATGCTTGTACTTTTGATATTATGGATTCTTATAGCTCAATTTTTTCTCAACAAGATAATCTGTATGGGGATATGAAAGATTTGTTGATACTCTACTATAAATCAATAATTAAGTGCATGCATGAGGATGATATGTTTGGTTAGGATATTTATAAATTAAATGTTGAGTTGAGTGCAAAGATTAATGTGTTTGAGACCGAACAAGTTAGTTATACAATGTGTGAGGAAGAAAAAATGCTTATAAGCCAACTTGAAGATCTAAATTTGGAGGGCGAATTACTTGATCATACTTTTATTGATGTTGTTACTGTTGAGAAGAGTACACTAGAGTTATGTAATGAAGTTATTAATATTATTTTTAAAAACTCTAGTATGTGTAAATATGAGGGTGTAAATAATAATAAAATTCATAAGTTAGGGCGCGTTGGACCTCATTCCAATCATTTTTCCACATTATATTTTGATGATGATATAATTGCTCCATCTGAGTCTATAGAAGAGTGTATGAAGGAGAAAGAATGTTTCAATATTCTTGAATTTATTGTTCCAAAATCGGAGAATTAGATTCCTCACTTAGGATCCAAGAAGTACGTAATGCGATATCTATTGCTTGGGAAGTTGGGACCTTTATTTTTGTACCACCACCTCTTGAGCGTAATAGAAAAATTGATGCAAACTTAGGGGTGTAATTCATATCTTCAAAGTGGAAGAAAAAATTATAAAATTGATGGTGTCGTGCCGCGACGTTAAATCAAGCGCTTATTGGGAGGCAACCCAATTCGTAGTGTAGCTTCTTATTTTTTTTAGTGTTACTTTTTTTTTGTTTTTGTAGATTTAGAAAAAGTCTGAGTACCCAAATTTGAAGCTAAGGAACAAGTTTTGAGCTTAAGTGTGGGGTGCGCACGACCCTTGATGAAAGGAGAGAAAACATGTTGTTAGCTAGGCCATAGAGGGCCTGAGGAAGTATTTCTCACCCCTCTTCTTCTTCACTTTTCGATAAATTGCTTTGGAGACAAAGCATGATTTTATGTGTGGGGTGAATTTTTTTTTCGATAGTTGTGAGCTTAAGGGTGAATATGCCATAGGATTTATTTTATTTTTTTTAAAAAAAATTACAAAAAGATTTTTTTTTATTTGAAAAAAAGTATACAAAAAAAAATATATACAAAAAAAAATCTTTATTTTTTTTATTGTAGTTTTTAGAGGCATATCTCATCCACGCCTTGGTTTTTATTATGACCTCAGTTCTTTTCCGTGGGGGGCACCCTTTGAACCGGGTAATTTTATTTTAGAGTAATTTTTTTTTATTTTTTTGGAGAGAAAAGAAAAAAAAACTTTTTGACTTGTTTAGGCCTGAGTTGAGTAGTAATTTTCTTTGAGTCCTTGAATAAAATATAAAATAGACTTTTTGACACCTAGACTCATGGTTGTGACTCTGTGTATAACTTATTCTTATTTATAGGTTGTAATGATCTTGTCCATCTTAGAAGTAGAATTGATCCATCTTGATTGAGACTTGTGCCATGTGTGGTGAGGTTGTTTGCATTTATTCCATATTTTGCATCTTAGTCTAGAACTTGCCCAGCATGTTATTGAAGCGATATAAAAAGTATTGCTTTGGTTAGAAGATGATAGTAGGCTTTCTTTAATTTATCTTGTAAATTTTAGCTTTTTAGATATTATATCACTAGTAACCTCTTTGAGGCTTAGCCTTTCGTTTGGTAGCCTTATATTTATCTTGATCCATTATTTTGAATCCCTAATTTTTTTCACCCTGTTTCCTTGAGCAATGTAGCATAAATTATGACAAAATTATTAAAACTGAAAAGGTATGGTTGGTTGAAAAAAAAAAAAAAAGGTGACCAATGATAGTTACTTGTGATGAGAAGACCCTATTAGAAAGAGTGTGACATGAAAAAAAAATATTCTTAAAAAATAAAAAAAATGATTGAAGCTGTAACACTCCGTTATTTGAAAGAGCTAAAAATTAGAAAGAACCATTTTTTGAAAGAATGAAAATCTGAAATTTGACAAGTTATGTTAAGTATAAGTTTTGGGTAAACTTCAAACGACTATAAGTCTCAGTACATGATGAGTTAGGTGGCAAATAAGATGTCAAATGAAAGGTCTTGAAATTATATTTCCAACACCACCGAGTTTGTTAATTTTCGAGCTCGTATGAGGGATATATGCCCGTTCAAATTAGGCTGTCTAGATAAGGAAAGTTAACCAGATTTTAAAGGGGTATTTTGGACTTTTCCATACCCAATTAATTTATTTCGTTTTTGGTAATTAAGTAGGGGCCTAAACTGAATTGGTTCAGTTTACGCACTCAAAGATTTCACGCTAGGGTTTTTAGAGAAAGAACTCAAGAGGAGAAAGGAGAAGAAAAGGTCAAGATTCGTCAAGTTCTTGCGATTTTGATTGTGTATTTCGCCAAGGGTTAATCCCTACGAGGTATGTGAGTTCACATAGCATTGGATTCGTTCACCCACGCGGCACCATGTTTAATTCAGTGTGAATTTGTCCTAAAAAGTTGAAAGTTTGAATGTTCTTGAATTGGGATGAGATTGAGGAGTTTCTTGAGATTTTAGTGTTGAGTATTAGAGTTGTTTGAGTTAGATTCTTGTGTACATGTTTTGGGTATTTGAATCTAAAGAGAAATTGAGAAAAAAAGATCTAATTTAATGGAATTAATATCAGAAAACGAGTTGAAAAGTTCATCGGGTTTGCTTGGAGAGAAGCTGGCGCGGCGCTCCTGATGAGTCAGGGAGGCTGGGGCGGCGCGCCTGAAATGGGTCTCTGAACTATGGGAGATGGCACGGTGCGCCAGCAGTGTGCCTGTGTCGTCCGCCCCCACCCTTTTTCGTCGTTTAGCCCGTTTGAGTCCTTCTAAAGAGTACTAACACTTCCTATCAATTTTAACTACTCTAAATGACTTCTAAACATCTAGAAATCATCCAGAAACATGAATCATAACCTTGAATCCATAAATTCAAATTCAAGGAAAGTTAAGAGCCAAGTCTAGAGATTTCTTAGAGTCTTTTCAAGAAGTCTTTTGCAAATGCTTTAAACTTGTTTTAAGACTTGAGTAAAGAGTAACAAACGAAGTTTACTTTCTTCAAAAGAGTATATGGGGACTATGTATTCCCAAAGACTAAATGTTTTCACATATAAACAAGAGAGGAAACACCGATTTCCAAAAGAGCCTTTGAGCTAGTTTTTGAGTAAAGAGTAAATGTTTTCACATTTAAACAAGAGAGGAAACACTGATTTCTAAGAGAGCCTTTGGGCTAATTTTTGAGCAATTATCTCAAATCACAAAAAGAGTTATGTTTTTAAACATATGAGTTAGTTACATTTTTGGGAGTAGTATTGAACACCGATTTGGGGACAAGTTGAGTTCAGATAATTCATGGTCTCCATAAACCGTGTAGCCAACATGGGTAGAAAAGGGTCATACTTTTTAGATAATTCTTTAGTGTTTTTTAGCATAGACTAGTGGATCCACTTAGTAGTTATGTTCTATACCCCAGACAAGGTATAGGACGACCCTGGCAGCGTGAGACAAAATATTGTATCATCACATAGCTCATAGTGATGGTTGTCGGTTAGAGAAACTCCCACAGAAGTATTTGGTATTCTTACATACACAGAGTTATTTATATTTTCATATACAAACTGAGTTATTGTTGTATTTTTCAATACACAGAGTTGTTATCCATGTTTTAAAAGCTTTTCTTTATATTGCATTTATATTATTGCTTTATATTGAAATGAGTTGAGTTGAGACCAGGTATGTTCCTTCAGTTCCTTTCAAGCTTATGTCTTGTTTTAGTATTCCCCTCGCATGCTCGTACATTCAATGTACGAATGCCATTTGGCCTGCATCAGGATCAACATCCAGCACATCATTGATCCAGTTGAGCTTCACAGTTGTTGGTGAGCCTCCTTGCTTCCGAAGGATCCCTTTTTATTGTTTTTATCCGTTTAGTTCATTAGAATGTCGTGGATCTTGTCCCGACGTCCATCTCAGTTGTTAGAGGCTTCATAGACAGTTAGTTGATGTTAGTTCTTGAGTCTTTCCATTTCAGTTATGCTTGAGACTTGAGTTGCCACTTTGGCCAGTGAATGTTTAATTATAATACATTCTCAGTTATCTTTGAGCTTTCAGTTTACTTTTAAAGTATATTTATGTTGAGTAACGTCTTCCGCTACGAGTTAAGCCATGCCAAGGGTTCGCTTGGGGCCAACAATGGTTCTCGAGTGCCAGTCCCGCCTAGGGTGTAGGCTCGGGGTGTGACAAACTTGGTATCAGAGCACAAAGTTCAAGAGTCCTAGGGAGTTTATGAAGTCGTGTCTTTAGAGTCCTAGTTATCGGTGTGAAGCGCGCCACATCTATAATTAGGAGGCTGTAACATTTAGGAACTATCTTACTTCTTTCATACTCATTTGGTGCGATAGAGTTTATCTCTATAAAAGTTTCTTTCTAACTCGTGCTTGCGCGTGTCTTTCAGATCATGCCTCCATGAAGAGCTGTCTGAGGTCGTCCGGCTAGAAAGAATGTCGAGGAACAAGGGGTACCTAATGCACCTGAAGTGCAACCTAATGAGAGGTCACCAATGCTGAGTTCCATGAGGCTATCCGGATGCTAAGTCAAGCTGTGACCAATCAAGTTGGGCAACAAAGAGAAAATCGACAGGAGTTGGCTGATACTTCTAGGATCCGTGAGTTCCTAAGGATGAATCCTCCAAGCTTTACTGGTTCAAGTGTCACTGAGGATCTGGAAAACTTTGTTGAAGAGCTTCAGAAGGTTTTTGAGATTATGCATGTTGCTGATTCTGAGAGAGTGGAACTAGCTGCATACCAATTGAAGGGTGTCGCTAGAATCTGGTTTGATCAATGGAAGAAGAATAAAGCTGAGGGTGCACCGATAGTGAGCTGGGCTGTGTTTGAGAGTGCATTCATGGGGCGTTTCTTTCCCCGTGAACTGAGAGAAGCTAAGGTACGAGATTTCCTCACTCTTAAGCAGGAATCTATGAATGTTCACGAGTACAGTCTGAAGTTAACCCAACTTTCCCGCTATACTCCGGAGATGGTTGCTGACATGAGGAGCAGGATGAATTTATTCGTTGCTGGGTTGTCTCGTCTGTCAAGTAAGGAAGGCAAGGCAGCTATGCTGATAGGAGATATGGACATAGCAAGGCTGATGATCCATGTGCAACAGGTTGATGAGGACAAGCTGAGGGATAGAGAAGAGTTTAGAAATAAGAAAGCTAAGACAGGGAATGAGTCCAGACAGCAGAAGAGTAATGCCAACCTGTCATCTTTCCAACATAAGCAAAAGGGACCTGCTCCATCATCTGCTAGTTCCCCTGCACCAAGGAACAGAGGTGAGTTCAATAATCAGAATTCACAGCATTTCAGAGCTAGACCCGCGCAGTCTCAAGGTAGTGTGGCACAAGGAGGTAATGGGATTCCTGTATGTGCTAAGTGTAATATAATTCACTCAGGGGTGTGTTGTGATGGCTCCACTGGTTGCTTCAAGTGTGGTCAGAACGGTCATTTCATGAAAGAATGGCCTAAGAACAGACAAGGAAATGGTAATTGGGGAAATAGAGCCCAATTTTCTTCCGTTGCTCCACCAGACAGGGCTGCATCTAGAGTAGCTACTTCAGGGGCAGGCGGAGGGGCAAAGCGTCTTTATGCTATTACTAGTCGCCAAGAGCAAGAGTATTCACCAGATGTTGTCACTAGTATGATCCAAGTCTTTAATTTTGATGTTTATGCTTTTCTAGATCCAGGAGCGAGTCTATATTTTGTGACTCCTTATGTTGCGATGAATATTGATGTTCCACCTGAGCAACTTCTTGAGCCTTTCAGTGTTTCTACACCTGTTGGTGAGTCTATTCTAGCTGAGAGAGTTTATCGTGATTGTACAATTTCTGTCAATCACAAGAGCACCATTGCTGACTTAGTTAAGTTAGATATGGCAGATTTTGATGTCATTCTAGGTATGGACTGGCTTCATGCCTGTTATGCCTCAGTCGATTGTAGAACTCGAGTTGTTAAGTTCCAGTTTCCTAATGATCCAGTTATATAGTGGAAGAGTAGTTCAGCAGTGCCTAAGGGTCGTTTCAGTTCGAACCTTAAGGCGAGAAAGTTAGTTTCCAAGGGGTGTGTCTATCACTTAGTCCGAGTTAATGACTCTAGTGTTGAGACACCTCCTATTCAGTCAGTTCCAGTAGTAAGAGAGTTTCCAGAAGTTTTTCTAGATGATCTTCCCGGAGTCCCTCCTGAGAGAGAAATAGACTTCGGTATAGATATTCTTCCCGATACTCATCCTATCTCTATTCCACCATATAGAATGGCACCAGCAGAGTTGAAAGAGTTAAAAGAGCAGTTAAAAGATCTGTTTGAGAAGGGTTTTATTCGACCAAGTGTCTCACCTTGGGGCGCTCCAGTCTTATTTATGAGACAGAAAGATGGTTCTCTTAGAATGTGTATAGATTACCGTCAGTTGAACAAGGTTACTATCAAGAATAAGTATCCTCTTCCTAGAATTGATGATCTTTTCGATCAACTTCAGGTTGCCACTTGTTTTTCTAAGATAGACCTCAGATCTAGCTATCATCAGTTGAAAGTAAGAGAAAGTGATATCCCTAAGATAGCTTTCAGGACCCGCTATGGTCATTATGAGTTCCTAGTTATGTCCTTTGGTTTGACCAATGCTCCTGCAGCATTCATGGACCTTATGAACAGAGTATTCAAGCCTTATTTAGATATATTTGTTATTATTTTCATTGATGACATTCTAATCTATTCGAGGAATGAGGAAGATCATGTTAGTCATCTCAGAGTAGTTCTCCAAACTCTAAAGGATAGAGAGTTGTATGCTAAGTTCTCTAAGTGTGAGTTTTGGCTAGAGTCTGTGGCTTTCCTAGGTCACATTGTTTTCGGTGATGGAATTCGAGTTGACACTCCGAAAATAGAGGCAGTGCAGAATTGGCCTAGACCCACATCTCCAACTGATATTAGGATTTTCTTGGGGTTGGTTGGATATTATAGGAGGTTCGTCGAGGGGTTCTCATCTATTTCATCTCCTTTGATTAAGTTGACTCAGAAAACAGCTAAGTTTCAATGGTCTGAAGCTTGTGAGAAAAGCTTTCAGGAATTGAAAAAATGGTTAACTACTGCCCCAGTATTGACCTTACCAGAGGGAACGCAAGGCTTTGTGGTATATTGTGATGCGTCCAAAGTCGGATTGGGTTGTGTATTGATGCAGAATGGCAAGGTTATAGCTTATGCCTCCAGACAGCTTAAGGTTCACGAGAAGAATTATCCAACCCATGATCTAGAGTTGGCTGCCGTAGTATTTTCTTTGAAAATATGGCATCATTATCTTTATGGTGTTCATGTAGATGTGTTCACCGATCACAAGAGTCTTCAGTATGTGTTTAGTCAGAAAGAGCTAAATCTCAGACAGAGAAGGTAGTTAGAATTACTCAAGGATTATGACATGAGTATTCTCTATCACCCATGTAAGGCTAATGTTGTTGCTGATGCCTTGAGTAGATTGTCTATGGGTAGTACTGCCCATTCTGAGGAAGACAAGAAAGAGTTAGCAAAAGATGTGCATAGACTTGCACGATTAGGAGTTCGTTTAATGGATTCCAATGAAGGAGGAGTGGTGGTGATGAATGGGGCTGAATCATCATTAGTGTCTGAAGTGAAAGAGAAACAAGACCAAGATCCTATTTTGCTTGAATTGAAGGCAAATGTTCATAAATAAAATGATGGCTTTTGAACAAGGGGGAGATGGTGTTTTGTGATATCAAGGTAGATTGTGTGTACCAAGGGTGGATAAACTTCAAGAAAGGATTATGGAGGAAGCTTATAGCTCCAGATATTCTATCCATCCGGGTTCCATAAAGATGTATCGTGATTTGAGAGAGGTTTATTGGTGGAATAGTATGAAGAAGGGCATTGCAGAGTTCGTTGCTAAGTGTCCGAATTACCAACAAGTTAAGGTAGAGCACTAGAGGCCCGGTGGTATGGCTCAGAAGATAGAACTTCTGGAATGGAAGTGGGAGATGATCAATATGGATTTCATCACAGGTTTACCACGGTCTCGCAGGCAACATGATTCGATTTGGGTGACTGTAGATCGAATGACTAAATCATCCCATTTCTTACCGGTAAAGACTACCCATTCAGCAGAAGATTATGCTAAGTTATATATTCAAGAGGTAGTCAGACTTCATGGAGTTCCGGTGTCCATTATTTCGGATAGAGGTGTACAATTTACTGCACAGTTTTGGAAGTCATTCCAGAAAGGTTTGGGTACAAAGGTGAACTTGAGTACTGCTTTTCATCCTCAGACGGATGGCCAATAAGAGCGCACTATACAGACTTTAGAAGCTATGTTAAGGGCTTGTGTGATTGACTTGAAAGGTAATTGGGATGATCACCTACCTCTCATAGAGTTTGCTTATAACAATAGTTACCACTCTAGCATCCAAATGGCTCCCTATGAAGCTCTTTATGGGAGAAAATACAGATCTCCTATTGGATGGTTTGAGATTGGTGAAGCTGGGTTGATAGGACCAGATTTGGTTCATCAAGCTATGGATAAAGTTAAGACTATTCAAGAAAGGTTGAAAACAACGCAGAGTCGTCAGAAATCCTATACTGATGTTAGGAGAAGAGACTTAGAGTTTGAAGTAGATGATTGGGTATACTTGAAAGTTTCACCCATGAAGGGTGTTATGAGATTTGGTAAGAAGGGAAAACTTAGTCACGGGTATGTTGGTCCTTACAAAATATCCAAGAGGATCGGTAACGTGGCTTATGAGTTAGAGCTACCGCAAGAGTTAGCAGTAGTCCATCCAGTATTTCACATTTCTATGTTGAAGAAGTGTATGGGCGATCATTCACTTATCATACCTACTGAAGATTTTTTTATTAAGGATAGCTTATCTTATGAGGATATCCCTGTTCAGATTTTAGATCGTCAAGTTCGCAAGTTGAGAACCAAGGAAGTAGAATCAGTCAAAGTTCTGTGGAGAAATCAATTTGTTGAGGAAGCTACTCTGGAAGCTGAGGAGGACATGAATAAGAGGTACCCACATCTGTTCGAGTCCGGAGAAATTCCAAATTAAGGTACTAATCCTTTTTTTGGCATTTACTTTAAGTTGACATGTTGTGTTTACATTTTGCTTGTTGGGTGTTTGAGCTTGATGTTAGATGTTACACCCTTAGCCTACTAAGAGTAATCTCATTCGAGGATGAATGTTCCCAAGGGGGAGATATTGTAACACCCCGTTATTTGAAAGAGCTAAAAACTAGAAAGAACCATTTTTGGAAAGAATGAAAATTTGTAATTTGGCAAGTTATGTTAAGTATGAGTTTTGGGTCAACTTCAAATGACCATAACTCTTATTACAGGATGAGTTATGTGGCAAATAAGATGTCAAATGAAAGATCTTCAAATTATCTTTCCAACGCCACCGAGTTTGTTAATTTTCGAGCTCGTATGAGGGAGATATGCCCGTTCGAAGTTAGGTTGTCTAGATAAGGAAAGTTACCCAGATTTTAAAGGGGTATTTTGGACATTTCCATACCCAATTAATTTATTTCATTTTTGGTAATTAAGTAGGGGCCAAAACTGAATTGGTTCAGTTTACGCACTATAAGATTTCACGCTAGGGTTTTTAGAGAAAGAACTCAAAAGGAGAAAGGGGAAGAAAAGGTCAAGATTCGTCAAGTTCTCGCAATTTTGGTTGTGGATTTCGCCAAGGATTAATCCCTACGAGGTATGTGAGTTCACGTAGCATTGGGTTCGTTCATCCACGCGCCAAACATGTTTAATTCAGCGTGAATTCGTCCTAAAAAGTTGAAAGTTTGAATGTTCTTGATGTGTGTTCTTGAATTTACTTTCGTTCTTGAATTGGGATGAGATTGAGGAGTTTCTTGAGATTTTAGTGTTGAGTATTAGAGTTGTTTGAGTTAGATTCTTGTGTACATGTTTTGGGTATTTGAATCTAAAGAGAAATTGAGAAAAAGGATGGAATTTAATCGAATTAAGATCATAAAATGAGTTGAAAAGTTTGTCGGGTTTGCCTAGGGAGAAGCTGGCGCGGCGCGCCCCTAATACACCAAAGAGGTTGGGGTTGCGCGCCAGCAGTGCGCCTGAAATGGGTCTCTGAACTATGGGGGCTGACGCCGCGCCAGTGTGCCTGAAATGGGTCTCTGAGCTATGGGGGCTGGCGCGGCGCCAGTGTGCCTGAAATGGGTCTCTGAACTATGGGGGATGGCGCGGCGTGCCAGCAGTGCGCCCGTGTCATCCGCCCCCACCCATTTTTCGTCGTTTAGCCCGTTTGAGTCCTTCTAAAGTATACTAACACTTCCTATCAATTTTAACTTCTCTAAATGACTTCTAAACATCTAGAAATCATCCAGAAACATGAATCATAACCTTGAATCCATAAATTCAAATTCAAGGAAAGTTAAGAGCCAAGTCTAGAGATTTCTTAGAGTCTTTTCAAGAAATCTGTCGCAAATGCTTTAAACATGTTTTAATACTTGAGTTTTGAGTTGAGTAAAGAGTAACAAACGAAGTTCATTTTCTTCAAAAGAGTATATGCGGACTATGTATTCCCAAAGAGTAAATGTTTTCACATATAAACAAGAGAGGAAACACCAATTTTCAAAAGAGCCTTTGAGCTAGTTTTTGAGTAAAGAGTAAATATTTTCACATTTAAGCAAGAGAGGAAACACTTATTTCCAAGAGAGCCTTTGGGCTAGTTTTTGAGCAATTATCTCAAATCACAAAAAGAGTTATGTTTTTAAACATATGAGCTAGTTTCATTTGTGGGAGTAGTATTGAACACCGATTTAGAAACATGTTGAGTTCAGATAATTCATGGTCTCCATAAACCGTGTAGCCAACATGGGTAGAAAAGGGAGTAGTTTAGATGATTCTTTAGTGTTTTTTAGCATAGACTAGTGGATCCACTTAGTAGTTAGGTTCTATACCCCCGAAAAGGTATAGGACGACCCTGGCAGCGTGAGGCAAAATGTTGTATCATCACATAGCTCATAGTGATGGTTATCGGTTAGAGAAACTCTCACAGAAGTATTTGGTATTCTTACATACACATCTGTATTTTCATATACAAACTGAGTTATTGTTGTATTTTTCAATACACACAGTTGTTATCCATGTTTTAAAAGTTTTTATTTATATTATTGCTTTAAATTGAAATGAGTTGAGTTGAGTTGAGTTGAGACCAGGTATGTTCCTTCAGTTTCTTTCAAGCTTATGTCTTGTTTTAGTATTCCCATCGCATGCTCATACATTCAATGTACTGATGCCATTTGGCCTGCATCTTTTATGATGCAGATATAGGTAACCAGGATCAGCATCCAGCGCATCGTTGATCCAGTTGAGCTTCACAGTTATTGGTGAGCCTTCTTGCTTCCGGAGGATCCCTTTTTATTATTTTTATCCGTTTAGTTCATTAGGATGTCGTAGGTCTTGTCCCGACGTCCATCTCAGTTGTTAGAGGCTTCATAGACAGTTAGTTGATGTTAGTTCTTGAGTCTTTCCATTTCAGTTATGCATGAGACTTGAGTTGCCACTTTGGCCAGTGAATGTTTAATTATAATACATTCTCAGTTATCTTTGAGCTTTCAGTTTACTTTTAAAGTATATTTATGTTGAGTAAAGTCTTCTGCTAAGAGTTAAGCCAGGCCAAGGATTCGCTTGGGGCCAATAATGGTTCTCGAGTTCCAGTCCCGCCCAGGGTGTAGGCTCGGGGTGTGAAAGAAGCATTCTTGATATGATGAGAATTACATGTGAAAGTAATTGAAGAGAGGGTTGGAAAGAAAAAGTGATGAAAATAATGGATGATGAAAAATAAAAATAAAATGCAAAGTGCTTAGGGAAGTTTTATGTCACTATTATATAGTTTCCTACCTGTCCCCTAGCCAATATTACAACCTGTTAAAGTCCTATTTAATTCTATTGAAGCATAGTTAATAGTGGAGATGTACATAATGGGCAAGCCTATGGTTCTTTATGCATACATGTGAATTCTTTTGTGAGTGAGAGAGTTGTTCTCTGATGTTTAGTCCTTAATTTATATTCAATTCTTTAATTTGAGTGTGTGAACTATTTCTTCTTGCGGGGCACTTGTTTCATGATAGATAGGTGATTTTATTAGCTTTCTTTGATGGAATAGGGGAACAAACCTAATTTGATGAGTAGAGTCCGTCTTTGAGGATAGAAAATTAGAAGTTTGTTGTTTATTCTATATCTTGCACAATTATTGAAAAGGGTACTCTATATTGTGCATTGTTACATGGCTTAATTGTTTGTATCAATAAAAGTGGTGATATTCCGAGTTCAATTTTTTTGAAATGAGCTCTAATGGTTGCTCGACGACAAGCAAAAGTTTAAGTGTGGGGTGTTGATGTGAGGCTAAGAATATACATAATCAATCATTATTTGCCTCATATTTAATCTTTTAATTATCCTTTTTGAGCATAAATTTTATGAGTTATTCTTATGTGGTGTATTTTATTTGTAGGATTAAAATGTTGTGAAGATGAAGAAATTTGGAGCACAATTGAATTAAAATCAAGAAATCATATAAGAAAATCAAGCAGACAACTTAATTGATTAAATTAAATATTATAATAAATTTATACATACGGTCGATGGAAGAGAATTGCAAATTCAATTTGAATTTGGCTAGTTGCTTCCACGTGTCAGCAGCTGACCGCCCTTCTGCCGCCAACAATTCCAGAAATCACGGGCACGCAGAATACCCAATTTAATTGGGTTTTGATTTCCTAATTTATCTTAAACTCAATTATTTTATTTAGGATTTCTATATCTATAAATAGGGCATGCAAATTATTCTTTGGGCAGCCAAGAACCAAGAAACAATACACATTATAAAATTTCTTGGAGCTTAGGAACTTTGGAAGAGCCGCCATGGAGGCCGGAGAATTTTGGTTTACTTTTTCTTCTCCTTTATTATTTATTTATATTCGTGATTAGTAAAAGATATTTTAGCTATTGTTCTTAAATTTTTATGATTAACACAAGCATATTTATTTTAATAAATTTTGATTGTGTTTTTTTGAGATAATGAGTAGCTAAGTTTCATAACTAGGGTTATGGGAAACATGCTGAATTATTAAAGTAAGTTTATGTACAAAGTGATTCTTGAATGATTTTTATGCATGTATTGTTAATCCATTCATTTTGAATTCTTTTTAACGGTGGCCAACATTAGAACTCGCCTCATTCCCACTTGCAGGACCAAGGAAGTAATGAATGAGAAAGGGATTGAATAACGGAGATTTAGACATGATAATCCGTTATCTAATAGCCTGACCCACCTACCGCGAGGGCTAATCTGGAATTAAGGGTAAGGGTTAGTAAAGCATACACCCGTAGATAGACCAAGATTCATGGTGAAGTTCCCTACTTGGAGGATCAATCACTTAGGAGATACCTAACTTACCAACCTTGCATGCTTAAAATTGATATAGATCACTAGTACAATATTCTTGCTATGTTATTAAATCATGGGGAACACATTCCTAGTTATTTCTAATAATCTGAATATAAATAAATACTTAGTCCAAGCTATTGTTATTCTTTTTATTTTTATTTCAATTTAAATCCTCCCCTTTTTAAATAGCTACTATCGAGTTAAATATGCTATTGACAATATTCTTCCATATTGTCTGTGGGATCGACCCCGACTCATAGTTGGGTAAATATATTGCATACGACCGTTTATATTTAATTTTAAGAAGTATATTTGGACGTTATTAGGCTGCATCATCTGTCAACTTCGGCGGATTAAGGCCCATTTGGTGGATCGCCGAGTTGGTCGGTGGTGTTAGTGAGCCCGCCGAATGCAGCTCGAATTGAAGAGTCACTTCCTTTCTAACCTTTTAAATTCAAATTTTCTCTCTTATTTGAATTTTTTGACTTCTCTACCATTTCCATCAAACTTTAGAATACATTTTTGTTTGCGTGTCGTGTGATTTGCATCTGAAGCGTTGTTGTGGTTCATCTACCCTTACCTTTGCCATTTTTGTGTCATTGTATACTTTTGAGGTTGGTTTATCGAACCCCATTTGATCTTATGAAATACTGAGACTCTTGATTAAATTTTATTCCTTGATTGTGTGCCCTTTGATTAGTATAGTTTTAAATTGAAATTGAGCATGTTAAATCAATTGTTTAGCCTAATTTGTTTAAGTTTCTCATATTAATTGAATAAATTGTGGGTGTTGCATGTTGGGTAGTGTACGGGTGAAGTCCGAGTAACCTGAATTCGACCAAAGGACTTTAATTTACCCAATGATGGATTGGGTGACGTCGTTCTTAAGGGCAAAATCGTTGTTTGATTGAATTTGAATCAATTGGGGGGAAGTTTGAGTACCCCAGATTAGGTATCCATCATGAGTAGATTAGAATTGTTTGAAATTTTGTTGGAATTGGTGTGTCCTAGGCTGTTGATTGAGAATCGTAAAAATTGGGAAGGTGATGCGTTGGGCCATTTTTTCGAGCTTCGTCAAGCTTGCCGAATTGGTTGGGTGACTCACCGAACGTCATTTCATTGCCTATCTGCCAGGCTTTATGAAGGTGAGACGCTGTTACTTTCGGTGATGACCCTTCAGCTCGCCGAGTGAATTCAACGAGTTGCCGAATGACACTGGTATCGCCTTTCTGACCTATGTGTTTGCTGAAATTTTTTGTAACATTCGGCGAGGTTTCTTTTGCTTGCCGAATGGTCTTGAGATCGCCCTTTTTGACCTGCTCTTTTGCTGGGACTATTTGTAACATTCGGCGAGTCCTCTTTTGCTCGCCGAATGGACTCAGCGACTCGCCGAACTGTTTGGTGAATTTGTCTGCATTATTTTTGAGAATTCTGTTTCACTAACCCTCTGCAACCACATTTGTTCTCGTTTGTGTGTTTTTACAGGTATGGCTAGACCTAAAGTTCCAGCACGAGGTCCACCACCCCGAAAGACGGCCAAGGGGGTCGTGATTGCAACGGATGTTGACCTGCCCCAACCCACTCATCGCAAACCTCCACAGGCGAGCGGGAAGGGTAAGAAGCAAGTGGTAGCCAACACAAGCTCAGAGAGCAGTGTGGACATTGATTCCATCCAATTCACCTCTTCCGAGTGTGAGAATGAAGAGGTTGTGGGGTCCAAGACTCCAGTACATACTCCAGTGCCTGAAGCTGAGTTGGTAAAGCGAAAATGTTCAGAGCTGCGGTCTATAGCAGCTCATGATCCACTGACACTACCTTCAGCATCACAGGCACCGTAAGTGCCTCCTATTCCAGTACATCCTCCTCGGTCTATTAATCAGTTAAAGATCATTGGCTTGCGGACTATACTTGAGGAGAAGTGGTTGTCCACAGATAGAGTGGTGGACAGATATCCTACAATTTGGGAGACGCTGTGGTACCATAAATTTCAGCTGTTCACACAACCTCGGGGTCCATATATGCCTACATGGGTTCAGGAGTTCTACGAGAGGTATTCCAAGATGATCCCAAAAGGGAAAAAAAGGCTAGTTCGATGGCACTGGTTGACTTTGTAGAGGTGCGGAGAAAGAAAGTAAAGTGCAGCGAACGAAAATAAATGATGAGTTAGATTGCACGGAGCGGAATCGGCACTCTTTGGCCGATAAAATCAAGACTCAGAATCTCGATGACCTGAAGGGGTGGCTTGCCCCATTGCTGTGTGATGCCACACCCCCTTGGATCGAGGCAGGGGTTGTTATTGAAAAGAAGGACCTGAACATCACGGCACGGTAATGGTTCGGATTAATTTCCAGCACGTTGATGCCATCACACAATGAGTCCATCATCAGGCATCCGAAGGCTGCGCTTTTGGGCTATATCATCGATCGGGAGAGGCTGAACCGGTGGTCAATTATTGCACATGAGATGGCTATGAGGGCCAAACAAGATCAAACCTCATTGCCATTTCTGGTTTTGATCAGTGTGCCCTTTGTGGAAAAGACGGATATCGAGGTTACTCATTCCTCGTCTTGTGATATTCATTGGATCAAGGTGGAGTATTTGAAAGATGAGGTAGAGAAGAAAAAGAAAGATCTGGTGGGCTCCTCTTTGGTTGTTGACGTGGACTCTATTGGGGCTGGCCCAACACCTCCCACTCCCGCTGTTAAGCCATCAGGTATATTTTCCCCCTCGACCTCTACTACTTCTTCCCCTGCTTCTGTCTCCCATCCCCCTTTGACTTAGGCCATGATTTACAAAATGGGAAACCTTGCCCATTCAACCGATGTGAGGGCTTCTCAGGTTGAGGCCGCTCTCCCATCGATGATTGATCGAGCTATAGCTGTTGCACTTGCTCCCATTCGGGAAGAGAACATCGGGAGTTGATTAATGCCCATGGACAAGCATTGGATGCCCTCACCGCTTGGGTTGAGATGTATGAGCAGACTAGTAGTCAACCCACTAATTTTACCCCTTTGAAGAAGGATATTGCTGGACTGCGTCGGGATGTGGATGAATTGAAATCCACCGACATATCGATGTTGTGGGGAGGTGTAGATATCCATGAGGACCCCAGTTCTGAGTTTCCTACAGTTCCAGCTACTTCTGAGATCCCTCCGGCTACTCTGACCGGAGATGTTGCTGTAGTTGATGAGGATGGGGAGTCCGACACGCCCGAGACAGTTTCATAGGATCTAGTTTCTAGTGAGGTTGATGTGTATGAGGACTTTGAGGATTTAGAGGGTGATTTGCTATGGGTGGCCACGAAGCCATCACTACGCGACACATCAATGATTGGTTTTAGTGGGTCTAAGCCCATGTAGGAGACCGTTGCGCAACCTTCCGGAGTTGGAGTCGAGTAGGGCACTGATGCCCAGGTTGAGGCCACCCCAGCGACTCAGAGTGCACCTCAGGCTTAAACTGACAGGGGGATCTTTACTCTCCCTCCATTTTATTCCCCGTTGATACTTTCAGTTCTTATTTTGCATTGCGGACACTGTTTATTTCTTTTCGGTGGGGTGAAGGTATCTACATACCTACCCTTTTAGTTGTATTTAGTTTTTTTTGGGGATATGTTGTTATTGTCATTCGGGTTGTTCTTTATACATTGATGTTTTGGTTTCGACTCATTGGCCTCCCTCTTAATTGCTTTAAACTGAATGTTGGTTAGTGTGCGCTTGTACATTTGAGTGTCGGTCGTGATTAATATCGATGACTTGAATAGTACTTTTAATGAACGATATGTTTTTGTTAGTCCAACGAGGAAATTTGAGTTGCATAAGTCTTGTGTGAACTCTGAGCATCTCATTGTGACTAGTCGAATGTCAAGGTGAGTCTTGCAATAACCGTTGCACGCGAGCTTAACGTGTAGAGTCACTACAAAAAAGCTCTTAAATAGCGGGGGTTAATTTTAAGGTTTGTGGGGGGTTTAAAACCCCCGCAATCTAGTATTGCGGCAATTGTCAAAGCTCCCACAATAAGAGTTGTCGCAAGCAATTTGCGGCAGTTTTTTTACCCCCACAATCAATTAGCGGGGGTTACTTTGCGGAGGTCAACCCACGCTAATTTAAAATTAAATCTTTTAATATTATTTTTCAGTTACAAATAGCGGGGGTTCAAAACCTCCACAATTTTTGTAAATTGCTTATATTGAAAGATCTGGGCAATCATAAGCTCTACAATTCATTCAATATTTTTTTATTCATACAAAATCACTAATTAAGCTATAAATCATAATTAAATCCAAATATATCTCAAGGTCAAGAAATATACATTCTTTAACGACATATCATAAAGTCACAAAAATATTGCATTATCATTAGTCGCTAAAATTATATTGTCAACTTCAAATATCTTCATCAGAATCAAACACTAAATCTAAACACAAAATATCCAATCCAACATTTTAACATCCCCTCCAATCACACAATCTTGCCATCAAATTAATTAGCTAAGACAACGACAATGTTTTCACCGGTTGTCATGGCTAGGATTACTATCACCACCGCATGATCTTCTTGTGTTCATAGGCAGAATTGGTTCACTAGCAGCATCACTTGGCTGCATACAAAAATAAAGTATAAAATTAATTAAGTGATATTAAAAAATGTGAAATCCTTGGCAAATATTATGTTTCAAACTATACTTATCATCAGTTAATATATGTCAACCAAGAATGAATTAAAGAAAGGAGAAGCAATATACAAATCAAATGAAAATAGAAATGTAAGAACTTTACTTACAGTTGTTGTAGGAGAATTTGTCGAAGGAGAAGCAAAGAACCCCGCAAATTGTTCTGGTATCCTCCCTTCTTTCATTATCATATATGCCTTGAAAGCATTCATCATTTGATTATGAGCATTCATCATTTGATTGTGGTTCTCTTGGCATTGGGACGAAAATGAGCCTTCACTACTTGAAGCACTTGCACCACCAAAATGTGGTCTTACTTGTTTAAAAACTTTACTGGGGATGACTCCTAATCCCAAACATCTAACCCTTCCAGAGTGCTCTTTTCCTAAAACCTTACCAACAACATCATTTGGCGAAATTTGAGACACATCCATGGTACTTTGGCTCAAAGTTAGCTCAATTTTTTCTTATACATACAAAATCAATGCCCCAAATAAACAAGCAGTAATATTGGAATCACCTTAGTAAAGACAAAAAGATAAAAACTACTTATATGTATATGTCTATACATTCCATGTACACGTAAGAACATGAGTAGTTAGAGGAACGGGACCACAAGCTATCTAGATAACAAAAGAAACACAAGCTTTCTGAAAACAAATATCAGGTAAAAAAAAAGACAAGCTAGCCACGATATTCTTTTTCTTTCAGATATCATCTATTGCCTCTTTTATTTTTATTTTTTTTGGATAAGGAACGCATCTAATCTTGCAGTAACAATAGATTCACACTCATGGATAGAAAAAAACATAAGAAGTTTATCATGCCAACATAATACAATTAAATAGCAAAGAATTGAGTCTGTATAACCTCCATCAATTAATCAACTAGTTCACAACTATTTCCCCATCTTTTTTTTATCTTGTTGAAATACAATTAGAATTCATAAAGAAACTTACGCATATTTCTTTTGCAGCTTCATTAACATATACTCCATCTTTATTTTTATGAGTAGCAATATATATTTGTGCTCGTCCAAGCCTTTGTCCAGTTTCAGCCATTTACAAATAATAAATCCAAATCAGAATAATTTACTACTCAAAAATGAATACATAATAAGTTAATTTACTAATCACCATTTCAGACCTTCTCGTAGCATTCACTTTGGAGCCACATGTGTATGGAATTGTCTGTTTTTTTCCGATTTTTAGTATTTCTTCTACGCATTTCCTTAAAAAAATAAAATACGAAACTTAATTAAAAAATCAAATAATTACATAATAATAAAGACTAGTAAAACAGTAACATAAGTACCTTTATTGAATCTTTATATTGGTAATCAACAAAAAAAATCCATTGATCTCGTGGAAATCCATCTGGCACATCATCAATAATCTCAGCTTTACTTTTAAGTGGGTCTTCGACTAACTTCCACAAGTTGTTCTTATTTGTAGCCCACTTCTTTCCAATAGATTTATAAATATGTTGCCGTGCATTTGGCTCTGTTGTCTTATAGGAGAACTTGGGCTTCAAGAAAAAAAAAATTAGTTAGCTTTTCTATTGCTTCTAAATATAATATTCAAATTACCAATTATCTTTCTCACCAAAAAGTAAAATAGAGTAAGAGTCTAGTTGTAAGCTTATACCTTTATAATTTGATCGAAGACGCGATTTAAGTATGACATAGGCACACTCAACCATTTCTCAAAGTTGATTGGAAATAAAGAGCAATCACATGCTAAAATTCCACAAAAGCCTGAAAGAAGGCTGTGAGCCTCTCCAAGTGGTTCATTCAGGTAATCAAAATTAACCACAATAAGTTCATCACCTGATAAATTAAGCACATGTGTTTTTTTTACTTTCAGCCTTTTGACATTGTTTTATGAATCTGTAATAAAAACAACGATAAGTTGAAGCTATGAGAGAAACAAATAATGGTTATTGAATATGTACTGATACTCAAAATTATTTACCTATTGCTTCTACAGTCCAATATGACTGTGATTCAGGCACAATACGCTTTTTGAATGGAGCTTGTTGTGATGAGTCTTGTTCTGTTGAAGACGGATGTGATGTCGAGTGAACTAAATGAGATGGTTGTGATGTAGGATAAGCTGTCGGAGCCAGCTGTGACACAACTTGATCCATCGTAGCTGAATGTGATGCCGAGTAAACTGATTGAGATGACTGTGATACAGGCTGAAATATTGGAGGCGCCTGCCATGTCGGCTGAAATAGTGGGACTGAATGTGTTGTGGCCAGAAATGATGTGGTCTGATGTGGTGGCAGGCGTGATGTTGATTGGAGAAATGAAGGTGTTGATTCTGCACCTTGAGAATCAGACACTAATTGACCTGAGTTTTGTTATTTCTGTAAACGCTTTAACTTTTGCATGCTGGCAATTCAATAGTTCAAATCCTGTAGCATGAATCAATTAATTTCATAAGAAGTTAAAAAAGATTCAGCAAAAAAGCAGCAACTAATAACCTGCAAATACTACATCTTAACCATAAAAAATAAGCACCTGAAACTAAAAAAAGAGCAACCAAAAATCTGCAGAAACAGCAGCTTAAAACGCACAAAATCAGCAACTAAAAATTGAAAAAACAGTAGATAAAACACACTAGAAACAACAACTTAAAACACAAAACTTCAGCACCTAAAAGAAACAAAATAGTAGCCAAAAACTGTAAAAACTACAGCTTTAAACACAAAAAAACAGCTACTAAAAAATTGCAGAAATTGCAGCATCAAACACAAAATACAAGAAACTTAAAAGAGAAGAGCCAACAACTAAAAACTTCTAAAACTGCAGCTTAAAATGCAAAATATTGTCCAAATCTTTGCTATCTTATTCATTCATATTCTCCTCTATTGCAATTTGGATATTCTCGTAGTCATCATCAAAAAATTGTCAAAATTCTTGTTGTTGGAATGGCTCATTCTCGTACAGATCCTCTTCATCAACTTCTTCCATTTCAAAAAAATCTCTTGGCTTTAGATGTACAGCGACACTCCATTCTTTATCAGTCTCATCATCAACATAGTAGACCATATTTCCTTGTGATGCTTCAATATATGGATCATGATCCTCACGATCACCGGTGTGAATCAATTTAGAAAAATTGACACAGTTAAACTTCCAAGCATCTGTTTTGTACCCTCTATTTCGAGTAGTATCAGCCCATAGACACTTGAAAAGAATAACTTTGAACCTGCCATAATAATTAAGCTCGATAATATCTTCTAACTTTCCATAATATGGCAGGTGTGCTTGTCTTGCACATCTATCTACACTAGACGCAATACAAGAAGTGTCAGAGATGAGAAAAACTCCACTATTCTGAGCTTTTGATTCTTGTTCTCTAGATAAAGTTCGAAATTTGAATCCATTAATGTTATAAGCACTAAATCTTCTTGCATCTTGTGCAGGACCTTGTGCTAAAAACTTCATATCATCAGAGATAGTTTCTGCTATATCCGGATTCATAATCTAAACAAACATAATATATCTGTCAGAGATACTAAATTGACAAAAAAATCTGTGCAAAACAAACATTCTAAAATTATTTACTCACTCGCTTAGGAAACCAATCACGAAACTCTTTACTAACTCTCTTCTCTACCTCTGTTGTTGAAACTCTTCGACCTCTTGTACTTCTTTTGATGTGATGTCTGAATTCACTACAAAATTGTTATATATATTAAATTTTTACCTGATTATTCTACACATTTCTTACAAATCAAAATCAGTTTAAATTTCATACTCAATGAATGGCTTCACTGCTACGCAATAAAGTAACACATATCGATGAGCTTGAGTTTTCTCTAAAGTAATCAATGGTTCTGTTGTTGAGCCTCCAACAGGTTTACCTTGTTGAGGAAACATAGATGACTTTCCAGAAGCTTCATTATGATTTGGCTCATCGTATACACGTATAGGTCGATTCAACCTTGACTCAATTTCGTCAAAATAATGAGAGTAAAGAGTTAGAACTTCTTCAACCTTGTGCCCATCAGCTATTGAGCCTTCTGATTGAGATTTGTTCCCTATGAGAGACTTAAAATGACCTAACAATCTATAATCAAAATAATGAAGTGTTAGAAAAATTATTTATATTTAAATTCTATTACAAAATCAATTCAATAATTTTGAATAAGATTTTTTTTACCTTTCAACAAAATACATACAGTGATAATGTACAGGCCCACCTTGTTTTACTTCATCCACTAGATGGACAGTCAGACGAATCATTACAGTAAAAATTGAAGGGGGAAACAATATCTCCAGATGACTCAAGGTTTCTACAATTCGATTTTGTAGCTTTTCTAGGTCAGAGATGGTTAAGCTCTTCATAAAAAGCTGCCTAAAAAAGGAAGAAAACTCTACCAAAGTTGCAACGACCTGATTTGGAAGAACGTTGCGAATTGTTATCAGTAACAACTGTTCCATGAGGATATGACAATCATGACTCTTTAATCCAAAGATTCTTTTTTGATCCAAATCAATGCAACGAGATATATTACTTGCATAACCATCTGTCACTGAGATATTCTTTAAAGTCTTGAGGAAGGCCACTTTCTTCTTCTTTGGAATCATAAATGCACCAAGCCGACATTCACCATTCTCATCCGGCCATAGATCGCGCCTTATACCCATGTTCTATAGATCGCGCCTTATACAAAAATTACTACATATAATGAACATTTAATTCTACAATGTTATCATTCCATCTTAAATCAAACCATAAAAATAACTGAGATAAATTTTCAACCCTATACATCAAAGTACATCAGAAAAATGAAAACTCATTTTCAATAGATCATATCACTTTCATCTAGATGAATCTTATTAACTCAATTGATTGACTATTGATAAGTCTCAACTACACTTCATCTGATTCTAAGTGTAGGCGGTCGCTAACAAGTATAAACCCAACTAAGAGTTGGGGTCGATCCCACAGAGAGTGATACGGTAAAGAATTTGATTACGAAGTAAAATGGTGTTCTAATCATTTGTAGATGTAGACATTTTTGCGACAAATAAAGTAAATGACAAGGGTTTGACAATTAATGTCAAATGGGGGGATTTGGGTGAACAATTAGCAACTACAAATAACCAGAAGTAAACAAGTAGAGAGATTTTCTTGGGAGTGTGATAAATTGAATGCCAATTTCGCTAAATAGGTGATTATTATTTACTAAAAAGCGTTGAACTTCAGTGGGTAGGCTAGACCTTAGGTGCAATAGTTATTTTTCAATCAACTATCACGAATCAAGTGAGTTCTTTCGAACCTCGACAAGCACAACACATCTTAACAGCCCAATACCTCAATCAATCTACTTTTTCAAGCTAGATTTTTAGGATTGCATTCAGACCCACTTTCTCAGCTAAATCCGCAACAACAGAAGCACTACAATCATCAATTAAATTTTTTAACTCTAATACTTTTTTCTCAAGCAAGCTTAGAATGCTGAACTAGAATTGTATTTACAACTACAATTCATCAATTAAAACTCAAACTATTAATTGAACCCACTATAAATCAACAATAAAATCAGTAAATATTAACACCCATAAGCTAATTGAAACATTCATCTACATAACCACACCCCCAAGAATGAGAGTGTTATCCAAACATAATAAAGAGCAAGAAATCGTTACCAACTATGTTTTCCATCAGATTGGGCAACAATCCACAAGTCTCCAAATGCTCCAATTAAAAATAAAAATCAAACAAAACCTAAATCTCTACTCAAAAAGTGTAAAAACTATGTTTAAAATGTTTAGGATAAAAAATCCAGATCTGGACAATGTGGAAAATCTTTTTCTTCTTTTGAAAATTGCATTTATACGTTTCCAAAATTTCAGCATCGGAGTCACTCGACGAAGTAAGTCGGGCTTCGCCGAGTGCCCCTTATATCGCCTTTTTGGCTTGGCTTTTTATCCTTTCTTTGCTGTAACTTTAGGCAATCAAGGTCGGGCTCGCCAACCTAATCGGCGCGTCACCGAACCATTCATTTTCTCGCCAAGTTGGTCTTGTCCATGGACTTGCCTGCTGGACCTTCAGCGTCCACTCGGTGAGTCCCCGAGTGGCTTTGGTGAGTACCAGCTTTGCTTTTCTTCAACTTTTTCAGCCCTTTTCGCTCCTTTTTGCCTCGTAATGCCCTTGCCTTGCTCTTTTGCCTTCATTGATGCAAATTAACATTTTATCACCAGTTTAGAGCATAAAATAGGCATTGAGGACACTAATTCCTTAAATATTAAGCCCTAAATGAGTCGAAATCCCCGTCTCATCAACACCTCCAACTTAAAATTTGGCTTATACTCAAGTAAAATACAAGATCAATCAGTTCAACAGAGATGTCTACAAATAGTGCTACTTGAGACTCCACATGAATGCACATGAGGTTCAATCTACCCATTCAATATTCAATTGTGCACTACAAGTTTCAAACTGTGACTAGTCATCATCAAATAGAGATCAAGCTCACCATGCTTGCTTCAAAAGTGAATTCAAGCTCAACAAAAGTATTTGAATGCCCTCACATCAAGAAGATTCCATGCCCACACAAAACTCATAAAAATTTAAGAATTAAGGAATCAAAATCAACTCTCACACTCTCAAAGATAAACACATGCATGATTCTATCCATAGGCTTGCTCATATTTTCCAATCAACATGACATTCAGCTCAATCAAGATCACTAAGGTCTTTCAAGGCTTGTAACGGGGCTGAGGGTAAAGGTATGATCATTTTGGCTTAGTGACTTCTACCTTCATGAAGAATGACTTGCATTTCACTTTTTCTCCTTTTCTTTCACTCTTTTTGATTTTCACAATCCACCCTAAGTTCTTTTAAGCATGACTCATTGGACACCCCTTTTTTTTTATCCATGCACAAGTTTCATTGCAACCATTTTTTTCAATCTTTTTCTTCTTTTGCTTTTCTTCTCTTTTTTTTATATGGAGGGGTTCCATCTTTTTCAACACAATCCTCAAGGGTAAATTTTCACAAACTTCTTGACTTTCCTAATTTTTCACCACACCCCAACTTAGGCTTTTGGCCTTAGTTGGTTATTCAAACGGACCAATGCTTCATGAAGGTTTTAAGTGGGGAGGAAAGAGGTCAAATGTGTTCATGTTTCATCCAAAGAAAAGGTTAGGCTCAAATGGTTCCAAGCTAGGTTCACACTCTCACAAGGTGATCACAAAAAGGTATAATAGCAATTTGGTCCACTCTCCAAAACATGTGCCTAAGATCATCTCTATCATTTGCCTACATTAGTCAATTGGACCAACGGGGCAAGTTCTTGGTATCACCAAGCACATATTTCAAGACAATCTCACCACACATGGCATTCAACACAATCATCAATCAAGATTCTACAATTTTAGCTCGCGTGCAACGATCATCTCAAGACTCATTTCGACAATTGGCTAGTCACAATGAGATGCTAAGAGTTCACATATGACTTATGCAACTCAAATTTTGCCTCATTTGAATTGCACAAACATATCGTTCAATCAAGAGAACTATTCATGTCATCGGTATTGATCGCAACCGATACTGAAATATGCAAGAGAACAGCCACATTCACAAACAGAAAAATCAATGAATTTAAAACGGTTAAAATCCTTTTTTGACCCTTCAATTCGTGCCCCAGTCGGCGATGATCACTTATGTCGCCGACCCATCCGGCGATGCGCCGAATGGTACTTTTGCCCGCCGAAGTTATCAGAACTCCAACCCTTTGGTTGGTCAAAAAGGCGATCTATATCGGGCTCACCGACCATCTCGGCGATTCGCCGAATGGTACCTGAGATCGCCCAATTGCCCCTTTTCCCCAAATGTTGAATTTTCAACCTGCACATCTAACAACCGTTATTCAAACAACAAAATTAAAAACTAAAACTTAGGTTGCCTCCCAAGAAGCGCCTTATTTAACGTTGTGGCACGACGAATATATTTTTTCAAGATTCATTCTTAGGGTTAACCATGGTATCATTCATTAAACCTCTTTTTTGTATTGAATTTAAATGAGTCGAGATTTGACCCATCTGTATTTCCAGCTACTTAATCGATACCAAATGTGAGGTAATAGTTTGGTTCATAGAAGACATCATCTTTCATTTCCTTTAGTACCTTGTACGATCCTTCCACTTTGTTGAGAATGCGAGCAAGCATATCTTCGGTGTGGAAATTATCAGGCTCAGCCCTTGGCTCTTTTGTCTTTTGACGCTCATGGAGAGGTACATATCGTTCGCCATTGCTCTCTCTCCAATTCGTACCATGGTCATGACATTCCCTATCTCGATCTCTCCAACTGTCATCGCGATCCCTGTTCCAACCTTGATTTCTGCCCGGCCTTGGATAGTTCGGACAGGAACCACCTGCCTGATTTTCCAAGAAATGTACTTCTTCATTGTACATAACCTCAAAGTGTGCTTCATCAGGATTCACTTCACTAACTCTGACCACATTCACGGGCTGGGAACCACTTCCCATGACATGTTTCGTCAATAAGTCCATTTGGGTCATCATCTTGGCCATGTTTTCATCTTGCTCTCGGTTGTTTTCCAATTGTTTGTTTGTCATCCCGATGTTCAACGGAGACACCTGATATTCCCTAGTATACCAAGCTCGATTAATTTTTGTCATCTCATCAAGAAGGGTAGATGCTATGTCAAATGGTTGTTGCATAATTCCTCCTCGAATGAGCTGGTCTGATACACCTTTGTTGACTGAGTCGAGGCTCCGGTAAAAATATTGCAACAATACATCATTCGGTAGTTCGTGAGTTGGACATTGGAGTAGCAACTTTTGGAACCTCAACCATGTCTCGTGAATAGGTTCACCATCCACTCGCTTCAAGTTCTGAATATTATCTCTCAACTTCACCATCTTTGAAGGAGGGAGAAACCTTACATAAAACGCATCAGTGAGTTCCTCGCAAGAAGTGATTGATTCCCTTGGTAAATCGGCCAACCACTTCGTTGCTTCCCCCATAAGAGAAAAGGGAAATAAACGAAGTCGGACCGACTCCTGAGTGATGTTCTTTAAAGAAAATGGCCACACAAATTCACAAAGTTTCAGATGTGGTCATGAGGGTCCTCATAAGCAAGTCCTATAAAGAGACCCTTCATTTGCAACAGCTGCAACATAGTGCTGGTCACATGAAACACCGCATTGCCCATAGTCGGAGGTAATCAAATAGCAGCCGCACTTCCCAACTGATCTTCATTGACATCGTGCAAATTATGGATGTCATCATTATTCCCAAGTTAGCTAGCATTGCTCCCGTTAACACTCATTTCTTCACCTGTTTAAGAGCAGCAAGCAAAGAACAAAATTAAGTTGATTCAACTATAACAAGATCAGTTCACGACTAAACTTCACTAAAATAATTCTAAACACCACTCCCTGGCAGCGGCGCCATTTTTTATAACGCTCAACTACACTTCATCCGATTCTAAGTGTAGGCGGTCACTAACAAGTATAAATCCAACTAAGAGATGGGGTCGATACCACAAGGAGTGATACAGTAAAGAATTTGATTACAAAGTAAAATGGTGTTCTAATCATTTGTAGATGTAGATATTTTCGCGAAATATAAAGTAAATGACAAGGGTTTGACAATTAATGTCAAATGGGGAGGATTTAGGTGAACAATTAGCAACTATAAATAACCGGAAGTAAACAAGTAGAGAGGGTTTCTAGGGAGTGTGATAACTTGAATGCCAATTTCGCTAAATGGGTGATTATTATTTACTAAAAATCATTGAACTTCAGTGGGTAGGCTAGGCCTTAGGTGCAATAGCTATTTTTCAATCAACTATCACGAATCAAGCAAGTTCTTTCTAACCTCGACAAACACAACACATCTTACCAGCCCAATACCTCAATCAATTTCAAGCTAGGTTTTTAGGATTGCATTCAGACCCACTTTCTCAAGCTAATTCCACAACAACACAAGTACTACAATTATCAATTAAAAGTTTTAACTCTAATACTTCTTTCTCAAACAAGCTTAGAATGCTGAACTAGAATTGTATTTGCAACTACAGTTCATCAATTAAAACTCAAACTATTAATTGAACCCACTTCAAATCCACAATAAAATCAGTAAATACTAACACCCATAAGCTAATTGAAACATTCAACTACATAATCACACCCCCAAGAATGAGGGTTTTAGCCAAACATAATAAAAAGCAAGAAATTATTACCAACTATGTTTTCCATCAGATTGGGCAACAATCCACAAGTCTCCAAATGCTCCAATTTAAGCTAAAAATCAAACAAAACCTAAATCTCTACTCAAAAAGTGTAAAAACTATGTTAAGAATGTTTAGGATAAAAAATCCAAACTAGACAATGTGGGAATTGATTTTCTTCTTTTGAAAATTGCATTTATACATTCCCAAAATTTCAGCATCGGAGTCACTCGGCGAAGTAAGTCCGGCTTCGCCCACCTGATCGGCGATGCGCCGAGTGCCCCTTATATCGCCTTCTTGGCTTGGATTTTTACCCTTTCTTTGCTGTAACTTTAGGCGATCAAGGTCGGGCTCGATGACCTAATTGGCGCGTCGCCGAACCATCCATTTGCTCTCAAAGGTTGTCTTGTCCATGGGCTGGCCTGCTGGAACTTTAGGCTGGCTGAAGGTCCAATCTGTGAGTCGCCGAGTGGCTTTGGTGAGTAACAACTTTTCTTTCCTTCAACTTTTTCAGGCTTTTTCACTCCTTTTTGCCTCGTAATGCCCTTGCCTTGCTCTTTTACCTTCATTGCTGCAAATTAACATTTTATCATCAGTTTAGAGCATAAAATAGGCATTGAGGACATTAATTTCTTAAATATTAAGCCCTAAATGAGTCGAAATCCCCGACTCATCAACTATCTAAACTTACATAATTTCAATCAGCCATAATCAAAATATAAGTAGATAAGGTAAAAGATACAACTCATAAAAAATCTAAGTAAATATAAGGAAAAAAAATGGTCTTAAGTTTTAAAACAATCAATAGATTAATGTACTTCAAAATCACAAGAAAAAATAAGAATGAAAATCTAATCAGTAGATGGGAAACCCATTTGTGAAAATAAGGGAACAAACATGTTCCACAAATGAGAACCCTTCTCAGGAACATACGGTCTCCTTCACCTATTTTAAACCCATCTATAAAAACTCCAAATTCAAACGACTACTAAAATAAATCTATCAAAATTTGAGATACCCATATGAAAATTTGAGAAATCCATACAAAAATTTGAGATACCCATATAAAAATTTGAGATTCCCATACCAAAATTCGATCAAACTAAAAAAATAGCAATTATTTTGTTGAAAGATAAACATAAAGTTGTGTACCAGATTGTGTGGAGAAGCTGCAAACAAGAACTCTTTGATTGTGAACTGCAAAGGAGAAATTTAAAAAAATAGTCAAGTGTGAAAAATTGTGAACTACAAAGTGAGATAGGTTTTTGAGATGTGAAAAAAAATTTACTAGAAAAATTCAGGGAAGCTAAAAGAAAAGCGGGAAGCTGCTGCGCGCTATTTTTTTTGGATCTGTGAAGGTTTTGAACCGCTGCTAAATATTTATATTTATGTCAGTTTAGAAAACCCCCATTATTTAATGTAATTTGCGGGGATTGGAATTGACCTCCGTTTTTAAACTCCCGCTATTCAAGCACTTTTTTGTAGTGAGTTGTGATCAATGATTGTATTGAATTCCATGTGTAGTGAGGTTTGCTTGAAATGTGTGCATGATGATACCTAGAACTTGTCCCGTTAGTCCAATTCACTAGCATTGATGAATGAAGGAAATGATATTAGGCATGATTTTTTGAGAGTGAACCTAATTGCTATACCTTTGTGTGACAACCGTGTGAGTGTGTAAACCTAGCCTGACACCATTGAGCCTAACTTTTTCTTTTGATGAAACATGAACACAAATGTTTAGACCGGTTATTGAAATTGCCATGTCTTTCCCACCTATAACCTCCGTGAAGCATTGGTTTGTTTGAATAGCCAACTTAGGCCAAAAGTCTATGTTGGGGGTGTGGTAAGAATGAGGAAAGAAACCGAGTAAGAAATTTGTGAAATTCGTCCTTGGAAACTTGTGATGAAATCGATGGAACCCCTCCATATAAAAGAGAGAGAGAAAAAGAAAAAGGAAATAAGTATATAATTTGTATCCGTGAGCATTGTGATTGAAATAAAAGGGGTGTCAAATGAGCTATACCAAAAATTTTGTGTGCTCTGAATCGGCCAAGGATGAGTTGTGAATATTAAAAGAATGAAAGAGGGAAAATAAGTGAAATTTGAGCCATGCTTCATGAAGGTAGAAGTCACTAAGCAGAAATGATCATACCCTTACCCTCAGCCCAATTACAAGCCTTGAAAGACCTTTTTGATCTTACATAAGCTAAGTGATGTGTTGGTTGAAAAATACGGGCAAGCCTATGGGTTAAATCATGCATGTTTTTCTCATTGGGAGTGTGAGAGTGGATTTAGATTCCTTAATTGTAATCCATGATTGGCTTTGTGAGAGCATGGAATCATTCTTGATGTGAGGGCGTTCTAACACTTTTGTTGATCATGAATTTGCATTTGAATTGAGCATTTGTGAGAATGAACTCTAATTGATGATGGAGAGTCATAGTTTTAAACTTTGAGTGCACAATTGAACATTGCATGTTTGGATTGAACCTTCTATGCACTTTCATGTTGAGTCTTAAGGAGCACTACTTGTAGACATCCCTGTTGACCGATTGATCTTGTGTTTTACTGGAGGACAAACAAAAGTTTAAGTTGGGGGTATTGATGAGTCGGGAATTTCGACTCATTTAGGGCGTGTTATTTAATGAATTAATGTCCTCAATGCCTATTTTGTGTTCATAACTGATGATTGATAACGCTCAACTATACTTCTTCCGATTCAAAGTGTAGGCGGTCCCTAACAAGTATAAACCCAATGATGAGTTGGGGTCGATCCCACAGGGAGTGATACAGTAGAAAAATCACTTATGAAGTAAAGAAGTGTTCTAATCATTTGTAGGAGTAAGAAACTATGCAACATAAACTAAATCAATTAATTTCAGTGATCAATATCAAATGGGGGGGATTTAGTAACCAATTGTTAACAAGGAACAATTAACCCGGGAATTAAACTATACTAATTGTTAACAAGGAACAATTAATCCGGGAATTAAACTATTAGAGAGAGGACCTTAGGAATGTGATCAATCAAATGCTAATTTCGCTTAATGGGTAATTTACTAATTGCTGTAAGTTGTTGAATCTCGATGGGTAGGCTAGGTTTTGAATACAATATCTATCTCTCGATCAACGATCATGTATTGAGTGAGTTCTCTCGAACCTCAAAAAAATTAACAATACAAAACAACCAATTCCTTAATTAAACCCACTTTCTCAAGTTGGGTTGTAAAGACACAATCAAACCCACTTTCTCAAGCTGGATTGTAAAGACGCAATCAATACAACTATCAATCATTCATTCCACTCTAAGCATCTTTCTCAAGAAAACACATAGATCTAAGCTAGAACTGAATTTGCAACTTCAGTTCATTAATAAAAAAATGAATAAACAATTAAACCCATTTCAAAATATATTAAATTCAGCAATTAACAATACCCATAATCTAATTAATGCATTCGACTACATGATCACGCCCTAAGGTAACGAGTTTTAGCCAACCATAGCAAAAAGCAAGAAATCGTTAACAAAAAAATTATCCATCCAAATTATCAACAATCATCAATGCCCAAAGACAAAATTGAGAATAAAATCCTAAATCCTCAAATCCAAGCTCAAATCCTCTCCAAAAGTGTTCAACAATGTGTAAATGTAAAAAGCTCTAAAATCTGGGTAATACACTCTGTGGGAACTCCCTAACTCTGTTTTCAAAAATCAATTTATATGATTCCAAAAAATTCCCAAAAACTCAACACAGAGTCCTCTCGCGAAATTAGTCGGGATCCCGGATCGACTCGGTGATCCGCCGAGTTGCACTTCTTCTCACCTTTTGGCTTGACTCGTGAATCCAATTGTTCTGAAAGATTAGGCAAGCAGGGTCGTGATCGCCGATCCATTCGGTGCATCGTCGAATCATCTTTTGCCTGCCTAGTTGGTTTGGTACATGTCCTATTTCGCTGGAATCTTTGGCGAGCTGGAGGCTCACTCGGTGAGTCACCGAGTGGCTTTTGCGAGCTCCAACTTCTCTTTTCTTCATCTTTTCCAATTTTTTTCTCTCCTTTTCGCATTGAAATGTCCTTGCCTTGTTCTTACACCTTAATTACTGCTTAAAAATACATTAACATCAGTTATTAGCACAAATTAGGCATTGAGGACACTATTTCATTGAATAATAATCCCTAAATGAGTCAAAATTCCCGACTAATCAACACCCTCAACTTAAACTTTTGCTTGTCCTCAAGTAAAACACAAGATCGATCTAGTAGTCCAATGTTCAATTTTGCACTAAAAGTTTCAAATTATGACTAGCCATCGTCAAATAGAGTTCAAGCTCACAATGCTCACTTCAAATGCAAATTCATGCTCAACAAGGGTATTCAAATGTCCTCACATCAAGAATGATTTCATGCTGTCACAAAGACAATCAAAGATTACAATTGAGGAATTGAAATCAACTCTCACACTCCCAATGAGAATAACATGCATGATTTTACCCATAGGCTTGCCCGTATTTTCCAACCAACACATCATTCGGCTCATGCAAGATCAAAAACGTCTTTCAAGGCTTGTAATTGGGCTGAGGGTACGAGTATGATCATTTCGGTTTAGTGACTTCTATTTTCATGAAGCATGGCTTAAATTTCGCTCCTTCTCCTTTTCTTTAATTCTTTTCATCTTCACAACTCATCCTTGGCATATTCATAGCACACAATTTTTTTGGTATAGCTCATCAGACACCCCTTTTATTTCCTCAACAAAGCGCAATGGATACAAATTAATCATTTGTTTTCTTTCTTTTTCTCTTTTTTTTTTCTTTTTTTTTATGTATGGAGGGGTTTCATGTTTTTCCACACATGCCTTCAAGGATTAATTTCACTAACTCCTTGCCCAATTTCTTTCCTCATTCTTACTAGCCTAAGTTATCTATTCAAAAAAACCAATGCTTCACGAAGGTTTTAGGTGGAAAGGATAAGGCCATTTACGTTCATCTTTCATCCAAAGAAAAGGTTAGGCTCAAATAGTGTCAAACTAGGTTCACACGCTCACAAGGTGGTCACACAAAGGTATAGCAATTAGGCTCACTCTCAAAAATTTATTCCTTAGATCATTTCCTTCATTCACCAATGCTAGTCAGTTGGACCAACGGGGCAAGTTCTAGGTATCATCATGCACACATTTCAAGTAAACCTCACCACACATGGCATCAAACACAATCATCAGTCACAACTATACAAGTTAAGCTCGCGTGCAACGGTCATTGCAAGACTCACCTCGACAATCTGACTAGTCACAATGAGATGGTAAGAGTTCACACAAGACTTATGCAACTCAAATAGCCTCGTTAAACTTGCATAACGTATCTTTCATCAAGATCACTATTTAAGTCATCGTTATTGATCATAACCGTCACTCAAATGTACAAACGAACAACAACAACATTCATAATCAAGCAATCAAGATAGAAACCAATGAAATAAGGCCAACATTCATTCACATTCAAGCAACATGGAGGAGTTTTAGACAAAAATAATAAAACAACAAAATATCCAAAACAAAACAAAATATCCAAAATAAAACAAAATACAACAAATAGGATAAGTATCAAGATACCTTTACCCCACCAAAATAACTAAACAGTTTCCTCAATGTGAAATAAAAATTGAATATATCAATAGAGAATAAAATGGAGGGAGAGTAAAAATCCCCATGTCTGGCTAGGACTGAGGTGAACTCTGGGTAGCTGGGGTAGGCTCAAACTGGGCATTAGTGTTCGACTCGACTGCAACTCTGAAGGTCTGAGACCCACTAGGGACAATCATGGACGTGTCACATAGTGAGGTCTCCATGTCCACCCGTACCAAGTAAACCTCCAAATCCTCAAAAACTGCCTCATCACGAGCCCCTAGCTCCTCCTCATCCGTCTCGGCTGTGTCAGACTCTCCATCATCATCAGCTGCAGCAGCATCTCCGGTCAAAGAAGCTGGAGGAATCTCATAAACAACTGGAACTGTAGGCATCTCAAAACTAGGATCTGCAGGAATCTCAACATTGCCCCACAAGATTGATATGTCGGTGGATTTTAGCTAATCCACCTCTTGACGCAAACTGGTATTATCAGCCTTAAAGGCTGTCACATCTGCAGAGCCACGATCTGATGTCTCACATACCTCAACCCGAGCGGTGAGGGTATCCAATGCCAACCCGTGGGCTATGATCAACTCCCGTTGTGCTCTCAACTCCTCCCGAATGGGAGCCAATGCCGCAACTATCACTTGGTCATTCATAGATGGCACAGCGGCCTCAACCCTCGAGGCCCTGACATCAGCTGAACAGGCAAGGTTGCCCATGTTTTACAACATGGCCTAGGTCAACAGGGGACGGGTAGCAGAAGTAGTAGTAAGAGCAACAAAAGGTAATGGGCAGGTATACTTGGGGGCTCATCTGCCTGAGTAGGCTGAGTAGTGCCAGCCTCCATGAAATCTACATCCACAACTAGGGATGTGTCTACCAGGGCTTTCTTCCTCCTCTAAGCCTCATAATTCATATATTCCTCTTCAATCCTCCGAATGTCAGTAGACAAGGGAGGAGTCACCTCAACTTCAGCCTTCTCTACAAAGAACACAAAAGCTCGGTGACACAAATCACTGATAAGAACTGGAAATGGTAATGAGGTTTGATTCTGTTGGCCCTCATAGCCATCTCCTATGCAATGATCGACCCCAGATTCAGCCTCTCTAGGTCGATGATACAACCCAGCAGTGCAGCCTTTGAATGCCGGATTATGGACTCATTCTGTGATGGCATCAGAGTGCTGCTAATAATGCCAAACCAATATCGAGCAGCGATGTTCAGAGTTTTTTCTCAATCACAACTCCCGCCTCTATCCACGGAGGAGTAGCATCACTCAGCAACGGGGCCAACCACCTCTTCAAATCTTCCAACGTCTTGGTTTTGACCATGTCGGCCAAAGAGTGGATAGTGCGTGTAGTGCAGTCCAACACATCATTAATATCAGTTTCACTGCACTTTACGTTGTTACCCCGTACCTCTACGTAGTTGACCGGTGCTATTGACCCAAATTTCTTCTTCCCTTTCGGGATCAACTTTGCATAGACCTTGTAAAATTCTCGAACCCATGAAGGTACATATGGATTTTAGAGCTTAGTGAACTGTTGGAATTTGTGGAAACACAGCGTCTCCCACACAACTGGATACTTGTCCACCACACCATCCGTAGACAACCAATTCTCCTTAAGAATTGTCCGCAAGCCTGCGTCCTTTAATCGGTTCATGGTCAGAGGGGGATGTACAGGGGCCGGGGGCACTTGAAGTGCCTGTGCTGCTGTAGGTGCTAGAGGTGTTGGATGTGCTGGAATTCGAGCCTATGGATCATGAACTGCTTTAGAACGTAGTTCTGAGCTCCTCCGCTTTAGCAACTCTCCCTTAGTTGCTGGTGTGTGAATAAGAGTTCTGGACCCCACAGATTCCTCACCTTCAGACCCACATGAGGTGAGATGGGTGGAGTCGATGCCCATACTATGTGATGAACTCGAATCCGAACTTGAACTTGCCACCACCAACTTCTTCCCTTTTCCCGTAACACTCTCCTGAGGAGGTTTATGATGAGTAGCTCACAGAGGTGCAACCTTTCATACGATTACAACCCCTTTAGCCTTCTTGTGGGGTGGTGGACCCTTTGTAGGTATTTTAGGTCTGGCCATATCTGTAAAACAACACCAACGAGAACAAATTGCAGTTGCAAAGGGTTAATGAAATAACATCTCAAAAAGTTGCAGACAAACTCGCCAAACAGCTCGGTGAGTCGCCGAGAAATAGAGGACTAGTTGAAAGGTACAGAACAAATCAGCAAAAATTCAGCTAAAATGGGTGAGACCAAAATCCAATCGATGAGTCACCGAACCTGTTCGGTGAGAACGAGAGGTCTCACCGAAAGTCACAGAGACATTTAGCAAAAATTAGGGTTTAGAAAGCCGAGTCTATTTGACGAGCAACAGAGCATCACCGAAAGTTACAGAAAAATACACCAACAATTCAGGTCAAAATGTGATAAGGGGGGTCACTCGGTGAACCACCGAGTCACTCATTGAGCTCGACTCAGCTCGCCAAATGGCCTGATATGTAAAATTCCCAACCCAAATTCCAATTCGCATAGAACAACTTACGACAAAAAATTTCAAGCACAATTCCCAACAATTCTAGTCTACCCACGATGATTATCTAAGCCGGGGTACTCAGACTTCCCCCCAATTGATTTGAATTCAACCAAAAAATGATTTTTCCCTTAAGAATGACATCACCCAATACATCATTGGACAAATTCAAGTTATTTGGTTGAATTCGGGTTACTTTCACCCGCACAAAACCCATCATGCAACACACATAATTTATAAGGTTCAAACACAAAACTCAAAACAATTTAGGCTACACAAGTTATCTAGCATGCTTGATTTCAAATTAAATTTCAACAAGCAATTTGGCACACAATCAAGGCATACAACAGATCCATTAAATACTAATAAGCATGCTCAGTATAAATCATGAAATTAAAGCAAATTCGGAAAAACCAACCTCATATACAGACAAGTAAACACTTAGGCAAAGAGGGGAGAATAAACAACACTTCAGATTCTGATCACACGAGGACACCCACAAAATTTAAACTAAAAAGATAATCTATAGTTTGATTGAAAGAGTGCATGAGTCGAATAGTTCAAATAAACGAGAGATTTTGAATTTAAAATGGTTGGACGGTTCTTGACCCTTCAGTTCACGTCCTGATCGGCTTACTAATGTCTTCGATCCACTCAGTGAGTCACCAAGTAGACCTTAGCCCGCCGATTTTACCAAAACACCAGACCTTTAGTTGGTTCAAAAGGCAAGTTGGATCGGGCTTGTCGAGCCACTCGGTGAATCGCCGAAGTAGCTTTGAGCTTGCCCAATTGCCTTTTCCTCCCAAAATTTGAATTTCAACCTGCATATCCAACAAACGTTATTCAAATAACAAAAAGTAAAACTTGGGTTGCCTCCCAAGAAGTGCCTTATTAAACATCGTGGCACGATGTGGCCATGAATTCAAGCCTCATTCTTCGGATTGACTAAAGTATCACTAGGAAAACCCCCTTTTGGTCTTAGATTTAAGTGAGCTGAGATTTGACCCATTTGAGTCTCAAGCTGCCTTATGGAAATCGAATGCGAGGTCATCATTTGATTTAGAGAAGAGACATCATCTTTAATCTCCTTGATTACCTTGTCCGTTCCTTCCACCTTGTTCAAGATATGAGCAAGCATATCCTCGGTCAGAAAGCTTTCGAGATCAGCCTTGGGTTCTTTCGGCTTCAAACATTCATTCGGGGGTACATAACGATATTTATCACCATCTCTATCCCTCCTATTTTCACTACGATCACGCCATTCTCGATCTTGATCTCTCCATCCATCATCATGATCTCTATTCCAACCTTCACTCTCGCTCGACCTTTGATAGTTCAGACGAGAACCCCCCGCTTGGTTTGACACGAATTGTACCTCTTTGTTGTATATGGCCTTGAATTGTGAGTAATCAGGTCTCACACCACTACTTGCACCAACCGCATTCATAACTTTAGAACCACCTCCCATGATATGTTTCATCAACAAGTCCATTTGGATCATTAGCTTGGCCATATTCTCATCACGTTCTTGATTCCTTTCCATTTGTTCCTTGGTCAGCCCGAGGTTTAGAGGAGATACTTGATCTTCCCTTGTGTGCATGATTAATTTTAGTCATCTCATCAAGCAGCACCGACACTATGTCAAATGGTTGTCTCATGATTCCACCCCAAATGAGTTGGTCGGTGACACTCTTGTTAACGGTGTCAAGACTCTGGTAAAAATATTGCAATAGCACATTGTCCGGTAACTCGTGGGTAGGACATTGGAGCAACAATTTTTGAAATCTCAACCACGTCTCATGAATAGGTTCACCATCAATCCGCTTGAAGTTCTGAATATTATCCCTCAACTTAACCATCTTCGAGGGAGGGAAAAATCTTTCATAAAACATTTCCATGAGATCCTCCCAATAAGTGATAGATTTCCTTGGTAGTTCAGTCAACCACTTCGTTTCTTCCCCCATTATCGAAAAGGGAAACAAACAGAGTTGGACTGACTCTTGAGTGATGTTCTTGAAGGAAAACGGTCCACACACATCCACGAAATTGTGGATGTGATCATGAGGGTCCTCATGAGTAAGTCCCCCAAAGAGACATTTCATCTGCAGGGCTGCAACATAGTGCTAGTCACATGAAACACCGTATTACCTAGAGTTGGAGGCAATCAAATAGCACCGACATTTCCCAGCTGATCCACATTAACATCATGCAAGTTTCTGATGTCATCATTGTTCCCAAGTTGACTTGCATTGCTCCCGTTCACACTAATCTTTTTACCTGTTTAGAGCAATCAACAAAGAAAGAGAAATAAGAAAATTCTACTACAACAAAATAAGTTCACAAAACAGTTCAATAAAAGAATTCTAAACACCACTCCCGGGCAGTGGCACCATTTTCGATAATGCTCAACTACACTTCTTCCGATTCAAAGTGTAGGCGGTCGCTAATAAGTATAAACCCAACAATGAGTTGGGGTCGATCCCACAGGGAGTGATACGACAGAGAATTCAATTACGAAGTAAAGAAGTGTATTAATCTTTTGTAGGAGTAAAAAACTATGCAACATAAAAGAAATCAATAAATTTCAGTGATCAATATCAAATGGGGGGATTTAATGACCAATTGTTAACAAGGAACAATTAACCCAGGAATTAAACTATTAGAGAGAGGATCTTAGAAATGTGATCAATCGAATGCTAATTTCACTTAATGGGTAATTACTAATTGCTTTAAGTTGTTGAATCTCAATGGGTAGGCTATGTTTTGAATACAATAGCTATCTCTCGATCAACTATCATGTTTCAAGTGAGTTCTCTCGGACCTCGACAAGCTTAACAATACAAAACAATCAAATTTCTTAATTAAACCCACTTTCTCGAGCTAGGTTTTAAAGACGCAATCAAACCCACTTTCTCAAACTGGATTGTAAAGACACAATCGATACAACTATCAATCATTCATTCCACTCTATGCATCTTTCTCAAGCAAACATAGAGATCTAAGCTAGAACCGAATTTGCAACTTCAGTTCATCAATGAAAACATGCATAAACAATTAAATCCATTTCAAAATAACATTAAATTCAACAATTAACAATACCCATAAGCTAATTAATGGATTCAACTACATGATCACACCTCTAAGGTAAGGGGTTTTAGCAAACCATAGAAAAAAAGTAAGAAATCGATAACAAAAAGATTATCCATCCAAATTGTCAACAATCTTCAATGCCCAAAGCCAAAATTGAGAATAAAATCCTAAATCCTCAAATCCAAGCTCAAATCCTCTCCAAAAGTGTTCAACAATGTGTAAATGTAAAAAGCATTAAAAACTCGGTAATACACTCTGTGGGAACTCCCTAACTCTTTTTTCAAAATTCAATTTATATGTTTCCAAAAACTAAACATGGAGACCACTCGGCGAAATTAGTCAGGATCGCCGATCGACTTGGATATCCACTGAGTTGCACTTCTTCTCACCTTTTGTCTTGAATCCTACATCCAATTGTTCTGGAAGATTAGGCGACTTCGGTCGTGATCGCTGATAAATTCGGCGCATCACCGAATCATCTTTTGCTCTCCAAGTTGGTTTGGTACATGGCCTATTTCGCTGGAATATTTGGCGAGCTGGAGGCTCACTCAGTGAGTCACCGATTGGCTTTTGCGAGATCCAGCTTTTACATCTATTTCGTTCCTTTTTGCATTGTAATATCCTCTCCTTGTTCTTACACCTTCATTGACACATAAAAATTAATTAACATCAGTTATGACCATAAAATAAGCATTGAGGGCACTAATTCATTGAATAATAAGCCCTAAATGAGTCAAAATTCCTGACTCATCAATGATAAATTATTTATATGCAGCCATGAAGTCTTAAGAACAAGGAAAGGACATTACATTGTGAAAAGAAGCAAAAAAGTTAGAAAAACCGAAGAAAAGGAAAGCTCTAGATCGCAAAAACTACTCGCTGACTCACTGAGTGAGCTTCTAGCTCGCAAAAAGGTCCAGCAAAGTGGCTCATGAACTAAGCCAACTTAGCGAACGAAAGGCACTTCGGCGATGTGTTGAATGGAATGGCGAACTCGACCCAGCTCGCCTAAATGAACAGAATAACTGGATGCAGAAGTCAAGTCTAAAAGGCAAGAAGGCGTGCTTGTCGGTGGGTCGCCGAGTCGTTCGGCGATCCCGACTAACTTCACCGATGGGACTACGTACTGAAATTTGGGACGTTTTGGAAATGTATAAATTATTTTTTGAAGAGTGAGAAAAGGGTCTTACACAATTTTTGGAGATTTTTACATACTTTGAAAATATTGAATATTCTTGGAGAGGGTTTTGAGCTTAGATATTGAGGATTTAAGGTTTTAGTCTTAATTTTGGCATTGAGCATTGGAGATTTTTTCATTCCGATGGAACATCTTTTTGGTAACTATTTCTTGCTTTTTGTTATGTTTGGCTAAAATCCCTTTCCTTAGGGGTGTGACTATGTAATAGAATACATAAATTAGCTTGTGGGTATTGTTAATTTCTAGATTTAATGTTGTTTTGAAATGGGTTCAGTTATTTATTCATGTTTTTATTTATGAACTGAAGTTGCAAATTTAGTTCTATTTTAGATCTCTATGCTGTCTTGTGAAAGTTTCTTAGAGTGAAATAAATGATTGATAGTTGTATTGACTTGTTTCTTTACAACCTAGCTTGATAAAGTGGGTTAAATTAAGGTTTTGGATTTATTTTGCATTGTTAATCATGTTGAGGTTCGAAAGAACTTGCTTGAAACATAATAGCTGATTGAAAAATGGTTATTATAGGTGCAACCCAGCCTACCCATTGAGATTCAACGACTTAATTCATTACCCATTAAGCGAAATTAGTATTTGATTGCTCACACACTCCTAAGGTTCCCTCTCTATTTGTTCAAACACCGCGTAAATTGTCTTCGTTAATAATTAGTTACCAAACTCTTAATATTGATAATTGAAACTTATTAATTTCATTATGTTGTGTTTTGTTTATGGCTATTCTACAAGAAACTAGAGCACTTCTATACTTCATACTTGAATTCTTTTCCGTATCACTCCTTGTGGGATCGACCCCAACTTACTGTTGGGTTTATTCTTGTTAGAGACCGCCTACACTTTGAATTATAAGAGGTGTAGTTGAGCGTTATTAACCAACAACTGTTTCACAATTATTTTCTTGGTTGTCAACATACTTCTCATTATAATAATTATCAGGTAGTTGTAGTTGTTCATTGTTACCCATCAGCTTGTTCTCATTTTGTGCCCCTTCATTGTCTCTATTGCCTATTTTTTTTGCTTCTCAAGCTCTTTTGTTTCAGCATATTTTTTTTGCTTTCTAAGGCATGACAATTAACCATCAAGTGTTCATGTTTTTTGCAGAATCTACAGTACATCGGAATTTCCTCGTACTAAAGTTTTTTAGTAGATCCTCGAAGAGGGGATGTATCATTTTCAAGTCCAATGCAAATCGAATCAGGTTGTGGCTTTAATAGGTCAATTTCAACCCTAACCTTTGATGAGTCTTAGATTTCGACTCATTTGGGCTTTGTTTTGATAGTTTAAGTGTCCTCAAATGCCTATTTGATGCTCTAAACTGATGTTAAAGTGTTGATTTACAGCTATGAAGGCTAAAGAGTAAGGCAAGGACATAACCGGATAAAAAGGAACTAAAGAGCTGAAGAAGTGAAGAAAAAAGCAAGCCTGGAGATCGCCAAGACCACTCGGCGCACCGCTGAGTGGCTCTTTAGCTCACCCAAAGTTCCAGCAGGCCAACCCTGAGGAAAAGCCATGTTGGCGACAAAAATGGGAAGTCAGCGGATCGCCGATCAGTTCCGCGACACTAAATATGATCGCCCAAAGTTACAGGACCTGAGATGCAGAAGGTCAATGCAAAGCGGCAATGGAAGAGGACAATCGGCGGATCGCCGATCCACTCGGCGTGGCGCGACTTAATCCACCGAGTGGACTTTCAGGCTAGTTTTCGGGAAACTATAAATTGGATTTTAAATGTAATTTTGATAGAGAGTCGCAGAGTCCTAGAGTCCTCACCCATATATTACAGTTCCCATTCTAGACTTGGAGTTTTTTCTTAATTTTGGAGTTCAAATTGTATAATTTTAGAGGATTTTGAAAGTGGGTCTTTGAATTTCATCTTTGGAAAGGATTGTATAGGCTTGAAACTCTTACCAAGATCATGGCTAACGCATTTGGTAACCGTTTCTCCGTTTTTATGATATGTAGCTAAAACCCCAATTCTTGGGGTGTTATCATGTGTTTATTTGTCTAATTATCTTATGGGTATTATTGTTTGATAATGAAATTATTGTTTTAATGTGGGTTTAATCATTAGATGAGTTTAAATTTATGAATTGTAGTTGCAAATGCAATTCTAATTTTGAGTTCTTAGCTTGCTTGAGAAAAGAGTTTTGGAACCAAAGCTTTTGATTAATGATTTGTGGGTATTGGGTCAACATGGGTTCAGCTCGAGAGAGTGAATCTTGAATCCAATCCTACCTATCTAGCTCGAGAGAGTGGATGTACTAAGGTTGTGGGCTGATTACCTTATTAAGCTTGTTGATGTTTAAAAGAAATCACATGAATCATAATAGTTGTTCGAGAGAAAGCAATTACACTTAAAATCTAGCGTACCCACAGTGTTTCAGCAACTCATTGTTAAATTTCAACTACCCATATAGCATAATTAGCTTATAAACGATCACATCCCAAGAACTCCTTTTTATATTGTTATTTTCCCCTGTTTTTATTGTTGTTTCAGTTGTTCACTGCAAATCCAAACCCCCATCTGACATTAGTTGTCACCCCTTTAGATTTATTTGTATGTTTTCGATAATTTTTATTCCTATAACCGTTTAGAACACGTTCATACTTTATAACTGAATTTTACACACGTACCACTCCTTGTGGGTTCGACCCCAACTCTTCGTTGGGTTTTATACTGACTAACGATTGTTTACACCTAGAATTGGATGAGGCGTGTTTGAGACGTTTTTCCTTTTATCAAAATGGTGACGCTGCCGGGGAGTGTTGTTGTTTGAAATTCTATTATTGAAGTTGATTTGTGTTCTTTTGTGTTATAGTTGAATCGACTTACTTTGGTTAGTGTTTGTTTTGTTTGTGTTGAGCAGAAGAAGAGATGAGTGTAAACGGGAGTAATGGTAGCCAAGTGGGCCACCAAGACGATATTGGAAATCTGCATGATGTAAATGACCCAATTCAATTGGGTGGTGTTGGTGCAATTCGTCTACCTCTGGTTGAAGGAAACATTATTTTCCACATCACTAGCACAATGCTTCAGCTCTTACAATTGAAAGGATTATTTTGGGGGTTGGCTCATGAGGATCCCCATGAGCATATTAGGAACTTTGTGGATGTTTGTGGTCCGTTCTCATTTAAGAACATATCACAAGAATCAGTCCGTCTCGGGTTGTTTCCATTCTCCTTGATGGTGAAGCTACTAAATGGTTGGCTGAGTTACCGAGACATTCCATCACCTATTGGGATGAGCTTACCATAACGTTCTAAGTGATATTCTTTCCCCCATCGAAGATGATGACTCTAAGGGATGGCATTCAAGGTTTCAAACGCTTGGAAGGTGAACCAATCCATGAGACGTGGCTGAGATTTAAGAAGCTGGTGCTTCAATGCCCAACTCATGGACTTCCAAATGACGTGCTGCTGCAACACTTTTATAGGAGTCTTGATTCGGTGAAGAAAGGAGTTGCTGATAAACTTTTTCCTGGTGGCATAATGCAACAATCCTATGAAGTGACATCTCAACTCCTTGATTGCATGACCAAGATCAATAGGGCATGGCACACTCGTGAGGACCAAGTGTCTCCTCTCACGTTTAGAATGATAAAAGAGCAGATCGAAAAGGATCAAGAGAGAAATGAAAACATGGCAAAAATGATGAACCAGCTGGACTTATTGTCGAAAAATGTGATGGGTAGTGGTTTGAGGAGTGTTAATGCTGTGGGTGTTGGTCGAGTAAACCCCAATGAAGCACAATTTGAAGTGTTGTACAATGAGGAAGTGAACTTCCTTGCAAATCAAGGAGGAGGATTTCACCCAAACTACCCAAGGCCGGGTGGAAATCAAAGTTGGAACAGAGATGAGGGCTGGAGAGACCGTGACAGAGATTGGCATGATCGTAACGCCACTTGGAAGGAGAGAGAGGGTGACAAAAACAGGTATGTCCCACCCCATGAGCGTCAAAAGCTCAAGGAATCAGAAGGTGGCCATACAGAAGATATGCTCTCACGCATTCTCAACAAAGTTGAAGGGTAAGATAAAGTGTTGAAAGAGATGAAAGAGGATGTCTCAACTCTAAATCAGACGGTGACTTCACACTCAATCTCTATTAAGCAGCTGGATATGGAAATGGGTCAAATCTCGACCAAATTGAATCCAAGACAAAAAGGGGGGGTTGCCTAGTGACACAATGGCCAACCCAAAAAATGAAGCTTAAATTGGTATTCTCATCATGTAACGATGTTAAATAAGGCCCTTCTTGGGAGGCAACCTAAGTTTTTTATTCTTTAGTTTTGATTTTGAATAACAGGTGTTGATTGTGCAGGTTGAAAAAGTGAAAAGTGTTGGAAATGGGTAGTTTGGCGAGCCAAAATCTAGTCGGCGACATGCTGAATAGGTCGGCGAGCCCCGACTTGGACTGTTGTTGGAACCCTCTAGCTTGAAGGAGAGTTTTGTAAAACTTGATGAGGTAAAATCTCCGTCGGCGAGCCCGAACTTGTCCGCCATTTGAACCTCCAAAGGTGCTGGGAGTCCTGTAAAACTCGGCGAGAAAAATACCATCGGCGCATCACCGAGTGGTTCGGTGAGAATGACTTACTCCGCCGAAGGGAGCGCAAACTGAAAGGTTTTAAAGGCCAAACGGTTTAAAATTTCAAAATCCTTCATCTTCTTTCATTTTTAACCCCCGTAATCTCACTTACCACTTTAGATCTTGCATATTGTCCTTGTTGTTAACTCCTTTATTGCGTGAATTCTTTGTTCGGAGTGTGGAACTTTGCCGCCTAGCTTTTCAATCTTGCATTTTCAGCTTCAGGTTGATTGTTCGAACCCCGTACCTTAATTGTGTGGTTGAAATAGAATGCAATTGGTTTATTTATGTCAATTGTTGGTGGGTAACATGTTTTAATTGTGTTTAAGTGTTGGATTGCTCGTAATTTGTTTAAATGTGTGCCTAATTACCTTAAATTGATCAATTCCCGTGTTCTTGTTTGTAAAATCGAGTCTAAATTGTTTGGTTGTGGTAAATATGTGTTGGGTCTGGCGGGGTGAAATCTGAGTAACCCCGAATTGTGCTAAATGACGTAGTTTGCCCAATGATGGAGCGTTTGACATCATTTTTAAGGGCAAAAGACATCAAATAGCTAATTTTGGCCAAATCAGGGGAACTCTAAGTACCCCGAGGGCCTGGGTAGTATGGGTCTTGATTGAATTTCATAGTGTCTGTGTTTAATTTTGTTTTCATGGGCTGCGGGTTAGATTTTGAAGATAGGGGTAGAAAACTGGCACATTCGACAGTTTGGTGAGCTGGGTCGAGTTTGCCGAACCATTCGGTGGTTCGCCAAAGTCCCCCTAGATCACCGTTAATTTCTTGAAATTATTGGTTTGTGGTCTGTAACTTTCGGCGATATGCAGGTGCTCGCTGAGTTCACTCAGCGACTCGTCAAATGTCCTTCTTGATCGTTCTTTCTGCACCCCTAATCCCTAAAATACACTGTAACTTTCGGCGGACTACTTCAAGTTCATCGATTGCTGTCGGCGATTCATGGAACGACCCTGAACATCACCGACCTTGCTTGAGTTTTAAATTTTTTTTGCGCTGGTACTTCCGGCGAGCTTGATCTGGCTCGGTGAACGGTTCGGCGAGTCTTTCTGCAACCTATTTTTTGAAATTTTCTGGAAAATGTTCTAAGTGTTTCTTCGTTGTTTTGCAGATATGGCTAGAACAAACCTAACTGATAGTGGCATGCCGCCCCGAAAGCGGGCATGCAAAATCATCATAAATGAGGAAGCAGCTACTTCCAGTACCAAAGCAAGGAAACCACCTCCAAAGGGAGGCAAGGGAAAGGGCAAAGTGCCCAAAGCTGAGACACCGGAGCACAACTCTGGCAGTGAGGGAGAGTCCTACGATTCTCAGGCTTCATTCTCTGAACCTGAGGATGATCAGTTATTAAAGGCCCGACAAGCAGAGTTACGCTCCAAAGCTCGTCATGATCCATCTAGGATTCCGATGTCGACTCCTCCAGCTTCAGCTCCAGTCCCTCCTCAGGCATAAATGGTGGTTCCAGCACCATCAGTCTAGGATCCTTCTCCCCGATCACTCAATCGGTTAAAGGCTGAGGTATTGAGAACCATCTTGGAGGAGAAGATACTGTCCACAGATGGTGTAGTGGACAGACATCGAAATGTGTGGGACACCCTTCAATTCCACAGGTTTGAGGTCTTCACCAAGCCCCGTGGCCCATACGTTCCTACATGGGTCCGGGAGTTCTATGCTACCTACAGTGACCTGGTGCCTCCATGGAAGATAAAGGCTAGTGCCTTCAGGCCTGTGGACTTCGTGATGTTCTGAGGGAAGAAAGTTAGACGTAGCAATGATGATATTAACACTGTATTTGAGAGGGCTACATATTTCGAGCACGAGTACCAGAGTATGATCACTACAAAGACTCTAGATGACCTGAAGGGTTGGCTAGCCCCCTTGATTTCTGACACCACCCCGAGGTGGATTGAGGCCGGAGCGCCTATAGAGAAGAATGAATTAAATGTAGCTTCTAGATACTGGTTTGGGTTCATTAGCAGCATGATCATGCCGTCGCAGAATGAGTCCATTCTCCGCCACCCAAAGACGGCCTGCCTTTGATCTTTCATAGCCAGGAAATGCCTAAATTTGGGGTTGATTATCGAACTGGAGATGGCCATGAGGGCTAAGCAGCACCAGACATCTCTTCCATTCTCGGTATTGATCACAAAATTTTGTCGTCCGGCCGGTGTTCCTCGAGATGAGAAGAGGGATGTTGATATCACACCCATCTCCTCTACCGACATCCGACATATAGAGGCCGAGTACACAAGTGACGAGGCAGATAGAAAGAGAGAAGCTCCGGTGGACACGTCCCCGGAGGTTGATGTTGATGCGATACCTGCAGAGGCATCCATGCCTACTCAAGCCACTAGGCCTTCAGGTACCTCTAGCTCCGTTCCTTCTAGCACTCCGGGTACTTCTGCTCCCCCTCCCTCTAGGTCTGCTAGTGGCACTTCTACCTCTAGGCCTCCGATCACTCAGGCCATGCTTCTCAAGATGGGGAACCTAGCCCATTCTACTGATGTGCGTGCTTCACGGCTAGAGTCTGAGGTTCCCTAGATGATTGAGAGGGCTATTACTGCTGCATTGACGCCTCTCCAGGCTTCTATTGATGCTCTCATAGCGAGAGTAGTGGTGTGTGAGCGAGGATAGAGAGTTTCTGAGGAGGTGACGGCCTTGAAGGCCGATATTATTAGGCTGAGGAAGGATGTGGACCAGCTGAAGCCCACCAATTTTACCTCACACTTTGGGATGGTGGAGATCCCCGATGATCAGAGTGTAGATGTTCCAGCCTGTTATGAGGTACCTCTGGCTACCATCGGAGATGAGCTTAGAGCTGATGTTGCTGCTGATGATTCTGAGGCTAAGACTGATGAGGAGCAGGTTGGTGTGCAAGAGGATGCTGTTTTTGAGGGCCTGACTGATTTAGAGGAGGCTATGGTAGATTCAGCTGTTCAGGCCTCGTTGAGGGATGTATCCATGGTGGGCTCCAGTGGAGCCAAGATTGCTGAGACCCCGGGCACTGATGCCCCGACAGACGGAGTGATTGAGATGTAGACCTCACCCAGGCTTAGCCTAGCAGGATGACCTTTTACCTCCTTCTTTGTTGTTTTTATTAACTATTCTGTTGTTTTAGTTGCATTTGAGGACAACTGCTTATTTTTTTGGGTGGGGTGAGGTATTTCCATACCTACCTCTTGTGACTATTTTTGTGAATATTGGCTTATTTGGTTTTGATATATATATCTTGGTTGTTGAATTGTGTTGTGGATGTCCTTAGTTTGTGGCCCATTGTTTTGATTGAAAATGGTTTTGAACCAAATTTTAAAATTTTGCCACCTCTTTATGTTGAATGTGGTTGTTCTTGTGCAAATTTAAGTGTCGGTTGTGATCAATACCGATGACTTAAATGGTGATCTTAATCGAACAAAATGAATGTGCGGCTGCGATGAGGCAAATGAAGTTACATAGGCAACATGTGAACTTTTAGCATCTCATTGTGACTAGCCGATTGTCTAATGAGTCTCTTGTGATGAACATTGCACGCTAGCTAGAAAATGTGAAGTCTTGTTTGATATTGATATCAATGCCATGTGTGGTACGATTACTTTGAACATTGCATTTGATGACACCTAGAACTTACCCCGTTGGTCCGGTTGACTGAGTGATGCGAACAATTGAAATGATCTTAGGAATTTTTTTTGAAGAGTGAGCCAATTTGACATTATACCTCTTTTGTGGCCACCCTTGTAAGAAGTGTGAAACTTGTTTTGGCACCCATTGATCCTAGCCTTTTTTTGGAAGAAACTTGAATAATTGTGACCTCTCTTTATCCCTTCACCCTTAACTTTCATGAAGTATAGTTTGTTTGAATAGCCAACTTAGGCTAAAAGCCTAAGTTGGGTGTGTGGTGAAAGAGAAGGAAAGTCAAGAAGTATGAAAAATTCCCCTTTCATTTTGGATTGTTTTGAAAAAAAAATGGAACCCCTCCATGTAAAAAAAAAAGAGAAATAAAAGAGAAAAAGAAATGAAAAAGAAGAAAGAAAATGACTAAAAAAGAGAAAGAGTTGGGAAATAAAGTTTGTGAAAAGAATGAAGAATAATGGGGTATCCGGTGATTCATGATGAGTTGAATAATGGGGTGGAGTTTGAACATGTTTGAAATATTAAAGAAAAGGATGAAAGTGATGTTCAGGCCAACTTCATGAAGGTAGAAGCCACTAAGCCTAAATGACCATACCTTTACACTCACCCCCGTTACAAGCCTTAAAAAGACCTTTTTGATCTTGACTGAGCTGAAACGAATGTTGATTGAAAAATAAGGGGAAGCCTATGAGTGGAGTCATGCATGTGTTCATCTTTGTGAGTGTGAGAGTATATGTGATTCCGGAGCCTTAAATTGTTGAGAAATCTTGTGCGAATATGGAATCATCTTTGTTGTGAGGGCATTTGAATACCTTTGTTGAGCCTGAACTTGCATTTGAAGCAAGCGCTGTGAGCTTGAGTACTCTTGATGATGGTGAGTCATAATTTGAAACTTTGAGTACACAATTGATCATTGTATGAGTAATTTGAACCTTGTTGTGTGCATTTATGTTGAGTCTTATGCAACACTATTTGTAGACATCCTTATTGAACTGCTGATCTTGAGTTTTACTTGAGGACAAGAAAAAGTTTAAGTTGATGAGTTTGAGATTTTGACTCATTTGGGCTTTGTTTTGATGGTTTAAGTGTCCTCAAATTCCTATTTTATGCTCTAAACTGATGTTAAAGTGTTGATTTACAGCTATGAAGGCTAAAGAGTAAGGCAAGGACATAACCGGATAAAAAGGAACTAAAGAGCTGAAGAAGTGAAGAAAAAAGCAAGCCTCAAGATCGCCAAGACCACTCGACGCACCGCCGAGTGGCTCTTTAGCTCGCCCAAAGTTCCAGCAGGCCAGCCATGAGGAAAAGCCAAGTTGGCGACAAAAATGGGCAGTCGTCGGATCACCGATCAGTTCCGCGACACTAAATAGGATCGCCCAAAGTTACAGGACCTGAGATGCTGAAGGTCAGTGCAAAGCGGTGATGGAAGAGGAGAATCGGCGGATCGCCGATCCACTCGGCGAGGCGCGACTTAATCTGCCGAGTGGACTTTCAGGATACTTTTTGGGAAACTATAAATTGGATTTTAAATGGAATTTTGAGAGAGATTCAGAGAGTCCCAGAGTCCTCACCCAGATATTACAGTTCCCATTCTAGACTTAGAGTTTTCTCTTAATTTTAGAGTTCGAATTGTATAATTTTAGAGGATTTTGAAAGTGGGTCTTTGAATTTCATCTTTGGAAAGCATTGTAAAGGCTTGAAACTCTTACCCAGATCATAGCTAATGCATTTGGTACCCGTTTCTCCATTTTTATGATGTGTAGCTAAAACCCCAATTCTTGGGGTGTGATCATGTGTTTATTTGTCTAATTATCTTATGGTTATTGTTGTTTGATAATGAAATTGTTGTTTTAATGTGGGCTTAATCATTAGCTGAGTTTTAATTTATGAATTGTAGTTGCTAATGCAATTCTAATTTTGAGTTCTTAGCTTGCTTGAGAAAAGAGTTTTGGAACCAAAGCTTTTGATTAATGATTTATGGGTATTGGGTCAACATGGGTTCAGCTTGAGAGAGTGAATCTTGAATCCAATCCTACCTATCTAGCTCGAGAGAGTGGATGTATTAAGGTTGTGGGATGATTACCTTGTTAAGCTTGGTGATGTTCAAAAGAAATCACATGAATCGTAATAGTTGTTCGAGAGAAAGTTATTACACTTAAAGTCTAGCCTACCCACCGTGTTTCAACAACTCATTGTTAAATTTCAACTACCCATATAACATAATTAGCTTATAAACGATCACATCCCAAGAACTCCTCTCTATATTGTTATTTTCTCCTGTTTTCATTGTTGTTTCAACTGTTCACTGCAAATCCAAACCCCCATCTGAAATTCGTTGTCACCCCTTTAGATTTATTTGTATGTTTTTGATAATTTTTAATCGTATAACCGTTTAGAACACGTTCATACTTCATCACTGAATTTTAGACACGTACCACTCCATGTGGGTTCCACCCAAACTCTTCGTTGGGTTTTATACTGACTAACGATTGTTTACACCTAGAATTGGATGAGGTGTGTTTGAGACGTTTTCCCCTTTTATCAACCTTCCCCATGCTAGGTTGGGTTTTACTTCTAGTGGTATTGTACGAATCCCAAGGTGTGCCAATGTTACTAACCAATTGCTTAGTATAATTCCACGTATGTAAGTGAAATGGTAAATTAGGAATCAGTACCCATACCGGGGCGATTGGAAAATCCTACTCCGGTTTAAAGTTCGGCGACCACTTTTAGAGCCACATCAATTGGCCACCGATGGTGAGAACGCTTTTATACCAAACAGAGTGAAAATCTTCCTCATTAGTGAAGTCGGTGAAGACGATGAAATTATCGAACACACCAAATTTAGTAGATCCTTTGACTGTAATTGCCTCCTTGAAACTTTATCAAATTCAATCAATTAGGGGTCTTGGCATGAGAAATCTCCCCACAATCGTAAGTCTACATTCGGCATCCATGATGCCGTAGTAGTCGGATATTTTGAAGATGACCGCCGGCGTGCTGTTATGATTGGTTTGTCGAGCAAACACTGCTTCCCTTTCATGGCACACAGGAGGTAAGGTTGATCTTTGTTTTGTAGTGACTGAGTCAACATACAAATTTTTTCCAAAAATTTCCTCTTTGGGTATGACCGCCGATGGAGAAGCAACATTTTGCCCATCCAGACGCGTCGGAAGGGTGGCGTCCCGTGGGTCCATTGGGTAGAGCATGGGTTACAGATGCTAAATTAGGGAACCGTTAAGTTGGAATGAGACAAGTATTTGAAAACTCAAGTACATAGAAAGTTAGAAACTACTCATGTCCATTAATGAAAAGTGACTAAACAAGAAAAATGAGAATTAAAGAGATTGTACATAGATTAGGAACTCATCAAATGATTGTGAGATGATGGAGATTGAAGAAGAAGCAAACCAAAATGCCATAGTATAGTATTTTCTCATTTTCCTTAAATCAATCAATAATCACTCCAATAGTTGAGTCTTCCCCTTCCGAATCACTTCCAAACCCACACAGTTTATGCACAAGCAAGTATTCTCAATAAACTTCCGGAAACAACAATACCCACATCAATTTCTCTTGAAAAGTAGGTCAATCAACACAAACCCAATTCCGAAAATAAGGTTTGAATCCTAAATTTAATACTTGAAAACATTATCAAGGCTTTAAGAACTCATTAGCAAAAAATCATTACGAAAAAGAACTTGTAATCAGTTCACATACTTCATTTTAGTAAACTCTTGTGTTCTTAAAGATTATCCCCCAATTTCTCATTTCAAAAGCTTGATTTGAACACATAAATCCATAAATAATAATGGGTAATTGAAGATTTAGAGTTAAGAATTGTTACCCAAAAGATTTTACTCGAAAACCTGGCCAAAAGCTCCCAAAAATCAAAAATGGTGAATGGAGTTGAAACCCTGATTTTAGAAAACAGTTTGCTCAGGTCACAAATGATCATCGCGATCGTGACCTAGGGTCACACAGTTGCGATGAGTAAGGCAGTCAACTCATTAAAGTTGACCATCTCAATTGCGTCAAGGACCACACAATCACGATGCACCCCAACATGATGTTATGAGATCGCGACGAGGGAGTCTCGCGATCGCGATGACCAAAATGGTCATGCACCCGAACCAGAACCAACAAAACTCAAAATCATCGAAAGGACCCTTAGGATTTGTTTGGAACCCTGTACACACAAACCAGATAAGAAAATCGATTAAATTCGACATTCCAAACTAAATGGAACCGTCAAAAGATGAATTCGAGATATCCTTGACCCAATATTCGTGAAAATCACAAGAAATTAACTCACGCGTAAAAAGTCTAAAACAAACTCGGGGCCTCTCAAAAATCAATGAAGACCTAACTTAGGCCTAAAATCATCCCCCAAATCCAACGGAACTCTCAAAATCCTGATTCGAGCATCCGAAACCCGAATATTGACCAAAGTAAACCCAAAGGCTAAACTTCCATAATTTCATAACTTAGGACCTAAAATCCTCAAAAAGACATAAAATCAGAAACCGACAACTCTCACAGATCAAATTTCATATTTTGGGTCTGATGGAATCGACAAAATCTCATTCCGACACTCAAAACTCCAAAAGAAACCGAAAACCATTTTTTTAACTACTTACCCTTTCAAACTCAAGACTTACCGAATTCTCAACTTCTAACTCAAAGTTTAAAATAAAATTTTCAAACTCAATTAAAAATTACTCGGGGTCGACATCGGGAGGGGAAAAAGATATTTTCTATGAAAAAACCAAAAATGACCGACCGGGTCATTACATTATCCACCACTAAAAAACAAGTTCGTCCTCAAGCATAAGGCAAAAGAAAGTACCTGGAGCTTCGAAAAGATGAGGATATGTATCACACATATTTGACTCTATCTCCCAAGTGGCCTCACCAACTGAACGATGCTTCCACTGCACCTTCACTGAAGCAATCTCTTTGGTCCTAAGATTTTGGACCTGCCTATCCAAGATGGCTATAAGCTCTTCCTCAAAAATAAATATGGACCCAACTTAATTGAATTAAGGGAAAGTACATGTGACACATCTGACACGTACTTCCAAAGCATGGAAACATGAAACACGGGATGCACAGCTGACAAGCGACGGGGCAATAACAACTTATAGGCCACCTCTCCCACACGACTCAAAATTTCAAAGGGTCCAATGAATCTAGGGCTAAGCTCTCCTTTCTTTCTGAACCTCATTACACCCTTCATGGGTGACACTCAGTGCCAAACATGATCACCCTCCATGAATACTAAGGCTCAAATTCTCTAATCCACATAAATCTTCTGTCGACTCTGGGCTATCAACATTCTACCCTGGATCATACAAACCTGCTCCACAACATCTCTAATGAATCCATCTCAACTGAATCAAACCATCTGATCAGAGATCTACACCGCCCCTAAAACGCCTCTAAAGAGACCATCTGAATACTAGAATGATAATTGTTGTTGTAGGCAAACTCTTCTAATGGAAAATGTTGATCCCATTTAGCACCAAATCAGGCACACAAGCTCGAAGCATGACCTCTAACACCTAAATTGTCTGCTCGGACTGACCATCTATCTGAGGGTGAAAGGTTGTACTCATATTTAGTCGAGTGCCCAAACCATGCTGCAATGCCTTCAAAAAATGGGACATGAACAAGGAGCCTCAATTAGAGACAATAGAAATCGGGACTCCATGCAACCTCACAATCTGATTGATATAAAGCTCGGATAACTTCTCTGTCGTATACCTCACCCGAACTGGGATGAAATGGGCGGACTTGGTCAACCTATCAAAAACCATCCAAATGGAGTCATAACCACCAGCGGTGGTTGGTAGTCCCACAACAAAGTCTATAGTGATCCGCTTCCGCTTCAAGTACAAATCAGCATCCTCTGAGATATACCTCCAGGCCGCTGGTGCTCACACTTGACCTGTTGAAAAGTCAAACACCTCGAAACAAAATTTGCAATATCCCTCTTCATACCACAACACCAATAGTGCTGGCTCAAGTCATGATACAACTTTGCCGCACCTGGATGGATGGAATATCGGGAACAATGGGCCTTCTCATAATCAATCTAATCAACTAGCCCACCTTGGGCTCACAAATCATGTCTACAATCCTCAAGACAACATCAAAATCAAGGACAACTTCATTGGCTTCCCCTCTCCTCACCTTGTCTCGTATAAGACACAACTTCTCGTCATCAAACTGACGCTCACAAATCTGCTCAACAAAGGAAGAATGAGCCACAATAAAATCAATCAAACCACCCATCTCCTTAGAAACCCATTACCGGATGAGACTGTTGGCTAACCTCTGAATATATCTAGCCAATGGTCACTCCTCTACACTAATAGAGGCAAGAATTCCCATGCTAGAAGTCTTTCTACTCAAAGCATAGGCCACCACATTGGCCTTCCCCGGATGATACAAGATGGTGATGTCATAGTCCTTTAGTAGCTCAAGTCATCAGCGCTGCCTGAAGTTTAGATCTCTCTAACTGAAGATATATTGAAGACTTCGATGGTTCGTGCAGACCTCACAATGAACCCCATAAAAATAATGTCGCCATAGCTGAAGCAAAAACACTACGGCTGCCAACTCTGAATCATGGGTTGGATAGTTTCTCTCATGTGCCTTCAACTGCCTAGAAGCATATGCGATCACCTTACCCTTCTCTATCAGAACACTGCCTAACCCGACTCCAGAAGCATCGCAATAAATAGTTAAATCCACACCATTCTCTATAAAGTCAAAACAGGAGCTGACGTTAAAAAGGTCTTGAGCCTCTGAAAGCTCTCTCTCACACTCAACATGTAACATCCCGAGAATTTCTAAGTTAGAACTCGAGCCATTCTTCATTTGTGAATAAGATTATACCGAGTTATTCTTAACCTTTTAGGTTTTAAGGTCACTAGATGTAAGACCTCAGATTTTAAAAATAACTAAGGAGATATTCGTTCAATTCACCCATCAGTTTTTAGTTTTTCGTCAACTTCAATCGACCATATCTTTTAGCACATAGAGAGTTAGGTAGCCCATGACTTACCAAATTGAAGGTATTTAGGTCCTCTTTCCAACGCCACCAAGTTTGCTTAATTTCAAGATCGGAGTAAAAATTTATGCCCGTTTGAGTGAAGCCTCTCTATTTAAGACATGTCATACGTTTGTAGAAGGGTATTTTAGTCTTTTCCTTTTTCCTACTAAGCCTAACCACGTTTTTCCTCACCCAATTAAGGGTCTAATGGTAAACACTCAACTACACCTCATCCAATACTAGCTGTAGGCGATCACAATCTAGTATAAACCCAACAAAGAGTTGGGGTCGATCCCACATGGAGTGATACATGTTAGAATTTAGTTAGGGAGTGAAAGGCGTGTTCTAAGAGATTGTAGGAATAGAAATTATTGAAATCATTGAATTAAATCTAAGTGGTTGACAACGAATGTCAGATGGGGGTAAAGTTTGTCAATTGATAGCTACTAAGAACATGAGAATAATCAAGTAGAGAGGGATTCTCGGGGATGTGATAGATTAAAGGATAATTTTGCTATATGGGTAATTGTAATTTACTAACAATTACTGAATCTTAGTGGGTAGGCTAGACTATAGATGCAATAGCTTTCTCTCGAATAACTATTACGATTCAAGTGAGTTCTCTCGATCCTCGAAAAGCATAACACTACAAGCAGCCCAATACCTCAATTTATCTACTCTCTTGAGCTAGATAGGTAGGATCAAGTTAAGATTCACTCTCTCGAGCTGAACCCACAACAACTCAATCACTACAATCATTAATGAATAACCTTAGTTCTAAAACCTCTTTCTCAAGCAAGCCCAGAACACTAAGTTAGAATTGCATTTGCAACTACAATTCATGGGTTAATACACAACTATCAATTAAACCCACTTCAAATAAACATATAAATCAGTAAACAACAATATCCATAATATAATTAGAGCAAATAATCGCATGATCACACCACCAAGAATGGAGTTTTTAGCCACACATCATAAAAAGGAAGAAATCAATACCAATTACGTTCTCCATAATTTGGGTATTGCAATCCGCGTCTTTACAATGATCCAAAATTCTTAATATAAAAAACCCAACTCAAAATCTACTAAAACACTCCTTAAAACCAAGTAAAACAAAGTCTCAAGCGAAATCTCAAAGTTCTACAATGGGGAAATTACTTCGGAAATGATTGGATCCCTTTTTCTACTTTTTGAAATTCAATTTAGACGTTCTCAAATTTTGGCCTTCAGGATCACTAGGCGAGGTTAGTCAAGCATCGCCGACTTTGTCAGCAATGCGCCAATAACTCTATTCCATCGCCGGTTTGCCTTGGCTCTTCATCCCTTAGACCCTGTAACATTAGGCGATCCAAGTGTGTGTCGCCGACCCGTTCGGTGGTTCACCGAAGGTCCAAATCCATCGCCAAGTTGGTTTCTCCCCAGGGCTGGCAGTCTGGAACTTTAGGCGAGCTGAAGTGCCACTCGACGAGTCACCGAGTGGCTTTGGTGATTCTCAGCTTTTACTATCTTCAGCCTTTTTCATCTTTTTTGCCCGGTATTGTTCTTCCCTTGCTCTTTTGCCTTTATATCTAGAAATTAACATTAAAACATCAATTTAGAGCACAAATTAGGCATTGAGGACACTAATATTATGAATATCAAGCCCTAAATGAGTCGAAATCCCAGACTCATCAACACCCCCAACTTAAACTTTTTCTTGTCCTCAAGTAAAACACAAGATCAATCAGTTCAATAAGGATGCCTACAAACAGTGCTACTCAAGACTCAACACGAATGCACACAAGAGGTTCAAACTACACATACAATGTTCAATTGTGTACTCTAAGTTGCAAGGTGTGACTAACCGTCATCAATATAACTCAGGCTCACAATGCTTGTTTCAAATGCAAGTTCAAGCTCAACAAAAGCATTCAAATGCCCTCACACCAATAATGATTCCATTTTCACACAAGATTCATCAACCATTTAGAATATTAGAATAAAAAACAACTCTCACACTCCCAAAGATAAACACGTGCATGACTCTACCCATAGGCTTGCCCTTATTTTCAAATCAACATTATTTTCAGCTCGCTGAAGATCACAAAGGTCTTTCAAGGCTTGTAATAGGGCTGAGTGTAAAGGTATGATCATTTTGGTTTAGTGACTTCTACCTTCATGAAGTATGGCCTGCAATTAACTTTTCTCCTTTTCTTTTACACTCTATGATGTTCACAATCCACCTTATTATTCATTTAAGCATGACTCATTGGATACCCCATTTCTTTTACTCCTTTCACAAGCTTTATTTCACAAGCTCTTTTTTTTTCTTTTCCATTTTCACCTTTTATTTTTCTTTTTCTTCTTTTTTTTACATGAAGGGGTTCCATCTTTTTCAAAACAATCCATCAATGAGGATTTTTCACACTACTAGACTTTCCTCCTTTTTCACCACACCCCCAACTTAGGCTTTTGGCCTAAGTTGGCTATTCAAACGAACCAATACTTCATGAAGGTTATAGGTAATGGGACAAAGAGGCCAAAGTTGTTCAAGTTCTTCCAAAGAAAAGGATAGGCTCAAAAGGTGCCAAGCTAGGTTCACACTCTCACAAGGTGGCCACAAAGAGGTATAAGATCAATTTTAGGTTCACTCTTAACAAATTTTTCCTAAGATCATTTCAATCGCTTGCTTTCATTAATCAATTGGACTAACGGGGCAAGTTCTAGGTATTATCAAACATGCATTTCAAGAAAACCTCACCACACATGGCATTCAACACAATCATCAAACAAGACTACAATTTTCAGCTAGCGTGCAACGATCGTCACAAGAGATCAACTATACCATCAGCTAGTCATAACGAGATGCTAGAAGTTCACATATGACCTATGTAACTCAATTTGCCTCATCGTAGCCACACACTCATATCTTTCAATTGATAGCACTATTCAAGTCATCGGTATTGACCACAACCGATACTCAAAATTGCAAGAGAATAGCCACAATCAAATACATCAAGAGGTGGAATTTTTTTAAAAATCAGGTCGAAACCATTTGCCATTGAAAACAAAGGACAAACACAATGGATCAAAACCTTATATATAAAAACACAAGATAAGATTCAACATTCAAAAAACAAACACAAAAAATATACACAAAACAACCCAAACGAGGTAGGTATAGAAATACCTCACCCCGCCACACTAGTCTAGCAGTTTTCCTCAAATGCAAAGAAATAGAGAAATAAAAAATGATAAAAACAGAAAGGGAGTCAAAGGAATCATCCTGCCAGGCTAAGCTTGGGGTGAACTCTGCATGTCGGTGACTCCATCAGCTGGGGCATCAGTGCCCGGTGCAACATCATCCTTATCTCCACTGGAGCCCACCATCGATGTCTCTCTCAAAGAAGCCAGCACAACTGTCTCAATAATGGCTCCCTCAAGGTCCGCCAAGTCATCATACATAGCTGCGTCTCTAATACCGAGCTCCTCCTCATCAGTCTCAACCACGGACTCGGCATCTAGATCATCAGCCCTAGTAACATCTCCGATCGTAGTAGCCAGAGGAATCTCAAAACTGGTTGGAACATCGGTGCCGAGAATGTAGGGGATGTCCACTATGCCGAATAACATCGATAAATTAGTGGACTTTAGCTCGTCCACATCCTTCATCAACCTAACAATATCGGCCTTGAGGGCCGTCACCGTATCAGAATCACCCTGACCCTGCTCATAAGCCTCTACCCTCACCGTAAGAGCATCTAGTGCCAACCTGTGGCCATCAATAAACTCTCGATGCTCTCTCATCTCAGCCCTAAACAGGGCCAATGCAGCAGAAATCGCCCGCTCTATCAACCCAGGCACAACAGCTTTAACCCGGGAGGTACACACATCAGCAGATTGAGCCAGATGGCCCATCTTGTATAGCATGGCCTGGGTGATACGGGGTTGGGAAGTAGCAGCAGCAGAAGTAGGAAGGGGAATAGTATATGAACTAGGAGGTGTAGAAGTAGAGGGGCCATATGTACCTGTAGGCTCACTGGCCTGAGGCGGAAGTATTGCCTCAGTCAGAAATATATCAACATCAACTACCGGGGACGTATCCACCGGTGCAGCTCTCCTCATGTCAGCCTCATCCCTCATGTACTCGGCCTCGATCCGTCGGATGTCAATAAAGGAAGTGGGAGTCACCTCCAAATCCATCTTCTCATTCATAGGGACACATGCCCGCCTGTACAGATCAGTAATCAACACCGGAAAGGGAAGAGAAGTCTGACTCTGCTTGGCCCTCAAGGACATCTCCTGCTCTATAATCAAGCCTAGGTTTAGCTTCTCTCGATCCATGATGCAGCCCAAACATGCAGCCTTCAGATGCCGGAGGATTGACTCATTCTGCGACGGCATAATAGTGCTGCTAATAAACCCAAACCAATATCAGGCAGCCATGTTCAGGTCTTTCTTCTCAATCGGCACACCGGCCTTAATCCACCTCAGTGTCACATTAGAGATCAGAGGTGCTAGCCAACCCTTTAAATCATCAAGGGTCTTCCTCTTGATTTTGTCAATGTAGTAGTTCATGAAGTTCATTGTACACCCGAGTGCCTCATTTATATCTGAGCTGCTCCACTTCACATTCTTCCCCCGAACTACTACAAAGTGAAGTGGCTTGAATGCGCTGGCCTTTTTCTTTTCCGTCAGTACCAGCTCCCCGTATGCCGAGTAGATCTCCTGGACCCAAGTAGGAATGTATGAGTCACGGGGCTTAGTAAATATCTCGAACTGGTGGAACTTTATGGTGTTCCACACCTCTGGGTACCGATCTACCACACCGTCAATAGACAACCTCTTCTCTTCTAGAATGGTCCTCAAACCCTAGGTCTTTAGTCTGTTGAGTGGCTGGGGTGGAGGAGCCTGAACTGGTGAAGCCTGCACTACTGCCTGAGCTAGAGCTAAAGGACGAGGAGGCGTAGGAGGCACCGGGATCCTAGATGGATTATTCATTTCTTTAGAGTGTAGCTCCGCTCTCCTATCTTGTAGGAGCTGATCATCTTCTAGCTTAGAAGCAGAGGCCGCAGAAATATCCCTCAAGTGATCCTCACTACCGGATGTTGTGAGGTAAGTGGCATAAATTCCCTCGTTGTCGGAGCTCCCCTCCGTAGGTGTAGGTTGTACATGACCTTTTCCCTTGCCCTTTCCCCTTTTTGGAGAAAATTTGGATACCGTTGCCCGGGAGGATGTAGCCTCCTAATTGATGACTATCCCCCGAGCCTGCTTTCGGGGTGGTTGATTTCTTCCTGCAACCTTTGGTCTAGACATTTCTGCAAAACAAAATCACACACGTTAGATGAAATTCAAGAAAAAATATTGCAAAGTTCTTAAATAGTGTAGGAAGACTCGCCGAACCGATCGACGAGCCGCCTAACCCTTTCAGCGAGCCAAGTCAGGATCGCCGAAAGTCCAGAATAAAATCTTTCAAAAATAAGCATAGTCGGCGATGTCCAGGGCCATTTGGTGTATCACCGACACCATTCGGTGAACTAGAAGTAGTTCGCCGAATGTTACAGAATATTTTCAGAAATTTGGGGGGAAGAAGGGCGATCATAAGGGACTTTCGGTGAGTCACCGAGTGAACTCGGTGAGCTCAGGCGTATCGCTGAAAGTTACAGAACTCAAACCAGCAAAATGAATAATTAAAAGGCGATCAAGGGGTCTTTAGGCAAAACCGCCGAACCACTAGGCGAGCTCGACCCAGCTCGCCGAATAGTCCAACCTGCCAGATTTTTATCCCGACCTTAAAAATCTAGCCCGCAGCCCACAAAAACAAAATTAACCCACTATTCCATGAAATTGGGTTCAGACCCATACTACCCATGCCCACGGGGTACTCAGACTTCCCCCGATTTGGCCAAGATTGGCCAATTGCCGTCTTTTTCCCTTAAGAATGACGTAAAGTGCTCTATCATTAGGCAAAATCCGATAATCGGCACAATTCGGGGTTACTCAGACTTCACCCCACTAGATCCATAAGTAAACCAACACAACCCACACAATTAAACATGCTCAAACACAGTATTTAACGATTTAAGACCAATTAACATCAATTTAAACTAAATTCAGGCAGGCATTAATACCACACATTCAACAAATCACAATTAAGCACAGAGAACAACCACACAATGATCATGCATTTGATTTCACTAAAATATAAAGACAGGGTTTGGATAACCAACCTTAGACGCAGAGAATTTGAAAAGCTAGGCTAGCAATGAATCCAAAAATCCTCCCAGAGTTATCGATCCCACACAAAAAACAAGTAAAATAGCACGAGAGTAAGAAAATATGTGGGCGCGAAAGTTTGGAAGTCGAAAAGTATGAAATGAGGGAGATGTTTGAATTTAAACATGGTTTGGCCTCTTTGACTCCTCAGTTTGTGCTCTAGTCGGCGACCATAACTTACATCGCCAATCCACTCGGCGATGCGCCGAGTAGCATTTTAGCCCGCCGAGTTTTACAGAACCTCCAGCAAGCTATGTGGTTCAAACGGTGATCCAAGTCGGGCTCGCCGGCCTATTCGGCGAGTCGCCGACTAGACCTTTGGCTCGTCCAACTACTCATTTTCCCAAAAATTCAAATTTGCAACCCATACATTCAACAACTGTTATTCAAACAACAATATTAAAAACTTAAGAACTTGGGTTGCCTCCCAAGAAACTCCTTATTTAACGTCGTGGCACGACGAAGATACCCATTCAAGATTCATTCTTGGGATTGGCCAAGGTATCACTTGGTAGACCCCATTTTGTTCTTGGGTTCAAATAAGATAAGATTTGACCCATTTGCGCTTCCAGTTGTTTGATGGACATCGAGTGAGAGGTAACCGTCTGATTTAGTGTGGAGACGTCCTCTTTAATTTCTTTAAGCACTTTTTCCGACCCTACCACTTTATTGAGAATGTGTGCAAGCATATCTTCAGTGCCAAAGTTCTCCGGGTCATCCCTTTGCTCCTTTGGATTTTGACGCTCATGGGGAGGAACGTATCTCTCCTTGTCACCATCCCGTTCCTTCCAGTTAGTTCCAGGGTCACGCCATTCCCTGTCACGGTCTCTCCATCCATCATCACATTCTCTATTCCAACCTTGATTCCCACCCGACCTTGGATAGCTCGGACGGAAACCTCCTCTTTGATTTTCAAGGAAACTCACTTCCTCATTATATAGGGCATCAAAGTATGCCTCCTCAGGGTTCACCCCGCTAACACCAACATCATTCACAACTTTATACCCACTACCCATTACATTTTTTGACAAAAGATCTAATTGGGTTATCATTTTGGCCATGTTTTCTCGCTCTTGGTGTTTTTTTATCTGCTCCTTTGTCATCCTAAAGGTCAAAGGAGACACCTGATCCTATCTAGTATACCAAGCTCAGTTTATGTTTGTCATCCCGTCGAGGAGATTTGATGCTATTTCAAAAGGTTGCTGCATAATACCTCTTTGGACAAGTTGATCAGTCACACCTTTGTTCACCGAGTCTAGACTCCGATAGAAGTGTTGTAACAACACGTTGTTTGGAAGCCCGTGAGTCAGAAATTGAAGTAATAATTTCTAAAATCTCAGCCACGCCTCATGGATTGGCTTACCATCCAAGCGTTTGAACCCTTGGATATTATCTCTCAATGACATCATCCTTGAAGGAGTAAAGAACCTTATGTAGAACGCCTCAGTCATCTCATCCCAAGATGTGATTGAGTCCGCTGGTAGATCAGCTAACATTTGGTTGCTTCTCCCATTAAAGAGAAAGGAAACAACCGGAGCCGGACTCACTCTTGTGAGATTTTTTTGAATGGGAATGGACCACATACGTCCATGAAGTTCCGAATATGATCATGGGGATCCTCATGAGCTAGCCCTCTAAATAATCCTTTCATTTGCAAGAGTTGCAACATCGTGCTAGTGACGTGGAATACAACATTCCCCACAACCGGAGGCAACCAGATAGCACCTACACCACCAAACTGAATGTCATTGACATCGTTCATGTTACCGATGTCATCTTGGTGTCCAAGTTGGCTACCGTTACTTCCGTTCACACTCATCTCTTCACCTATTCACAAACAGCTAATAACGAACATAAAACAAAGTAAGTCGATTCAACTACAACACAGGAAGATCATAATTATACTTCAATAAGAGAATTCAAAACATCATTCCCCGACAGTGGCGCCATTTTTGATAAAACGCCCAACTACACCTCATCCAATACTAAGTGTAGGTGATCACAATCTAGTATAAACCCAACAAAGAGTTAGGGTCGATCCCATAGGGAGTGATACAAGCTAGAATTCAGTTACGAAGTGAAAGGCATATTCTCAAAGATTGTAGGAATAGAAATTATCGAAATCATTCAATTAAATCTAAGGGGTTGACAATGAATGTCAGATGGGGCTAAAGTTTGTCAATTAACAGCTACTAAGAACAGGGGATTAATCAAGTAGAGAGGGATTCTCGGGGATGTGATTTATTAAAGGATAGTTTCACTATATGGGTAATTGTAATTTACTAACAATTGTTGAATCTTAGTAGGTAGGCTAGACTATAGATGCAATAGCTTTCTCTCGATATTACGATTCAAGCGAGTTCTCTCGAACCTCGACAAGCATAACACTACAAGCAGCCCAATATCTCAATTTATCTACTGTCTCGAGCTAGATAGGTAGGATCGAGTTAAGATTCACTCTCTCGAGTTGAACCCACAACAACTCAATCACACTACAATCATCAATCAATAACCTTAGTTCTAAAACCTCTTTCTCAAGCAAGCCCAGAATACTAAGTTAGAATTGTATTTGCAACTACAATTCATGGGTTAATACACATCTATCAATTAAACCCATTTCAAATCAGCAAATAAATCAGTAAACAACAATACCCATAAGCTAATTAGAGCAAATAATCACATGATCACATCCCCAAGAATGGGGGTTTTATCCACACATCATAAGAAAAAGAAATCAATACTAATTACGTTCTCCATAATCTAGGTATTGCAATTCGCGTCTTTACAAATATCCAAAATGCTTAATCTAGAAAACCCAACTCAAAATCTACTAGAAAACTCCTTAAAACCAAGTAAAACAAAGTCTCAAGCGAAAGCTCAAAGTTTTACAATGGGGCAATTACTTCGAAAATGACTGGATCCCTTTTTCTACTTTTTGAAATTCAATTTATACGTTCTCAAATTTTGGCCTTCAGGATCACTAGGAGAGGTTAGTCGAGCATCATCGACCAGTTCGAAGATGCGCCAATGGCTCCATTCCATTACTAATTTGCCTTGGCTCTTCATCCCTTGGATCCTGTAACATTAGGCGATCCAAGTTTGTGTCACCAACCCGTTTGGCGGTTCGCCAAGTTGGTTTCTCCCCAGGGCTGGCAGTCTAGAACATTAGGTGAGCTAAAGTACCACTTGGCGAGTCACCGATTGGCTTTGGTGATTCTCAGCTTTTACTATCTTCAGCCTTTTTAATCTTTTTTGCTCCTTTTTTCCCGGTATTGTCCTTGCCTTACTCTTTTGCCTATATATCGGCAAATTAACATTAAAACATCAATTTAGAGCACATAATAGGAATCAAGGACACTAATATTATGAATATTAAGCCCTAAATGAGTCGAAATCCCAGACTTATTATCTAATTAGATGCTAAACCATTCTTGGTCGTTCCTAAACACATAGAAAAATAAGAGAAGATTTCAAGAGGAGAAAGAGCTAGGTTTTGAGTATTCATCAAGATTATGTCGATTTTTGCCAAGAACATTATTCTTTCCAGGTATGTAAAGCTTCCCACACTGATGGACTTGTTCGTCCTCATCCCATACATTTAATTTATCCACAAAATCATTGTATCTAAAGGGTTCTTGCATAGTTCTTGAGTTTGGTTGAATTCTTTAACAATGGAGGTTGTGAATTCTTTTGTATTGTGGATCGTTGGTATCTCATGTTTCAAGGAGGTTTTTACAATAAATTCTATGAATATTTATTTGTTTTGAGAATCAAGAAGACTTTAGGAGGAATCATTCAATTCTAAACGAGTTAGGACCCTAAATTGAGAAGAAAAAATCATCGGTTTTCTTGGTAGGGGGTTGGGAAGGTGTGCCATCCATAGCACCAAGGTTGGACTTCACTAGTTCAGCCGCTGGCGTGACATGCCAGCAGTGCACCAAGGCCTAACTTCTGAAGTTCAGGCCCTAGGGCGATGTGCCACCGGTGCGCTAGGGTCACCTGGTCTTTTTTCTTTCTATGCTTCTTTCCGAACGCCTTCATTTAAATCGTGACTACCTTTTCCTCTTTGTATTGGATCCTAAAGGCTCTGTTAATCCTTGAGAGATCCTACATGTCTTAATTCACATTCCAAACTAAAGTGAGTTTAAGTGAAAAGTACAAGAGCTTTTATTGAGTTGATTTTTAGTTCTTGAGTTCCTGATCCTTTCTGAAACTCAATTCCTAATTTTTGAATTGCTATATGTTATGCATTGAGGTTCTTGAGTTGATTTGTTCATGTCTATATTTCAGCATAAACCCTATGAATTGAGTATTGTTGATATGAGTAGTGTCGTTGAGTTTTTAGTTCTTGAGTTCTGAGTATTGAGTTTCCTATATTTTCATAGAGATCCTTGAGTTGATTCGTTCATGTCTATAGTTCAGCATGAACTCTATTTTGAGTTATAAATCTTGAGAATCTTTTAAAGCCAATACTTGAGTTTTAAACTGAGTTTTTGAGGAAAGTTTAAAGAGACATTTTAATTAAAGTTTAAGGGAACTAAGTATTCCCAAATATATCATTTTTACATGAAGAAAAGGGAAATTTTGATTTCTAAATAGAGTTTATGAGTTCAAAGGTATTTCAGATCAATTACCTCTTTTAGTAGGATAGTTTGAACAATATCTCAAACTAGAGAAAGAGTATGTTTTACACATTTAAGCATGAGTATATATTATTGGGAGTAGTATTGAGCATCGATATGAGGATGAGTTGAGACAACTCAAAGCCCTCATAAGCAATGAATGCCAACATGGGTAAATGATCATACTTTTGAGATGAATCCTTAGTGCCTTCGAGTAGAGATTAGTGGATCCACTTAGATGAGGTATTCTATATCCCGGTAAAGTATAGGATAGTTCTGGCTGCGTGGGTAAGACAGTGTATCATCTCATAGCTCATAGTGATGGTTGTCGGTTAGAGAATCTCCCAAATAAGAGGAAAGAGTATTTTTATTATATTTTTATATACATTCTTGAATTGATATCTTTCATTTATGAATCTTTAATCATGAAAATCTTTTATTACTGCTTTTGTAATGAGTTAAGTTGAGGTGAGTACTTTTCCAGTCTTGTCAGTTCATTTATCTACATTTTTCAGTTCTCCTTGCATACTCATACATTCAATGTACTGATCCTTTTATGAGCAGATACATGTGTAGGATTATCAACAAGCTCTTCGTTGGGATCACTCTACACTCTAGTTAGCTTTTTGTGAGCCTCCTTGTATTCTGGAGTACTTCACATTTACTTTTAGTTGAGTAGCTTTGAGATGTCGTGGGTCTTTTCCCGATATCCCTCTTTAATAGTAGAGGTTTCATAGATAGTTATAGTTGAGGAGTGTTTCAGTATTTACTTTCTTTTGAGAGGTTTTACAAACTATAAGTATTTCTCTTAAGTATTTTTCGGACCTTATGAGTTGAGTAATTGAGTTTAAGGAATTTAATGTAGTTTTAACCTTATGTATGCTTGAGTTAGTATTCTGCTTGTAGTCATCCAGGATGAGCATTCGGTTGGGGACCAGCAATGGTTCTCGAGTGCCGGCCACATTCAGGGTGTAGGCTTGGATCGTGACAAACTTGGTATCAGAGCACAGAGTTCAAGTGTCCTATGGTGTCTATGAAGCCGTATCGATAGGATCTTATTTATGGTTGTGAGGAATGTTAGTACCGGTTTATGGAGAGTTTAGTAGCCATGAGATAAGCCTTTCTCGAGTATTAGAGTAAGCAAATATAGACCAGTTTAGAGACGATGGAATAGATCGATAACTTTAAAGTATTAGCGATAGACCTAAGGGGGAGATGATAAGATGAGAAACCAAGTCAAGTGTTGAGAATCAGATAGTAATGTGTTCAGGAAGAGTTAAAGTAATATATCAATCCATTCATTCTTTAACGAATCCATCAAAGTGCAATCATTACCAAATCTTGTTGATGTTTCTAAAATCAGAATTGTGTCTATGACCTATGCTCATACACTTCAGAGAGAGTCACATCAGTGCTTAGTTTCCAGAATGAGGGGCAAAGACTTTAGCCTATTGATCTCAATATTACTCCATAAAGTTATGGATATCAACCACATAATATGAACCTATCATATAAACATTCATGTCTCATAGTATGCTCAGTATCACAAATTTATTATTTGATCTCAATTGATAGCAACATAATGTTATGTCATGCATATTCTTATATCAGAACTCTCGAATGAATCGTGCTTATGATCTTTCACCCTAAAGCTCATTCAGTGATTCTTTTTATTAGAGAGTGATGTTGATGATGGTAGTTGAGTGATGATAGAAGGAAAAGGTTGATGTTTCTTATGTTGGTAGCAGTTGTCTGCTTATTCCATCTAAGATTATAAAAGTGGAGAAAGGATGAATGAAGTTTTACTATGAGTAATTGTTAGGTGAGAGTAGTTTGTTAGCTTCTGATAGTAATCCATGAAATTTTAATTGATACAGATGATGAGAGGAGGAGGAATTCTTGGGAGGATTTGTTGGTAGAAGTCCATGGATTGACTGTACTAGGCTTGAATGTGGTGTTGTTACAGGTGGATGAGTACATGATGCATTAGATGCCTCTTGACTAGGACTCAAAGTTTTGTTGAATGTAGTGGTAAGGAGTAGTATTCTTGGGATGAGATTCCCTATAGAGGTACAAAACCTGAATCTTGTGGTTTAGATTAGTATAAAAATCTCATGTTTAACATCTTTTGAATTAGAGATTTGGCTTGAACACATTAAGAGCAGTCAGTTTAACTTAGACCTTGGTAAGGGTAGTCATGAACCCTTCTAGGAGTTATGAGTTGTAGCTAATGAGGTGCGGTATTCAGAAAGGTGAGCATAGTTGAAGAGTGTTGCTAAGCTTAAAAGCTACCAGCCATATCAGTCAAGGCATATTATTTCCACTCTTACTTCATACCCAAATACCTTTGTTTCAGGTAATGAAAGCTTCAGATAGAGAGTGACAGTTCCAAACTCTTAGTAGGAATCCGTTCCACCTGTGTTAGTAGGAAAGTTCAGAAGTCATAAAGATAGTAAGAGTAACCCCTTTCCATTCTCAGTCCAGCAGTCATTCGAGGATGAATGATCCCAAGGGGGAGATATTGTAACATCCCAAAAAAATTTACATTAAGACTCGAGCCATGCTTCATTTGTGAAAAATATTTTACCGAGCAATTCTAAACTTTTTTGGTGTTAAGGTCACTAGGTGTAACACCTCAGATTTCAAAAAGAACTAAAGATAAATTCGTTCAAGTCACCCATCAGTTTTTAAGTTTGGGTCAACTTGAATCGAGCATATATTTTAGCACATAAAAATTTAGGTGGCCCATGAACTACCAAATTGAAGGTCTTTGAGTTATCTTTCTAACAACACCAAGTTTGCTTAATTTCGAGCTCGGAGTAAAAAGTTATACCTGTTTGAGTGAAGCCTCTCTGTTTAAGGCATCTCATATTGTAGAAGGGTATTTTGGTCTTTTCCTTTCTCCTATTGTCACGACCCAGGGGTACACCCTAGATGTAACATGGCGTATAGGATCCTGAGAGGCCCCATACAAGCCACTTAGCATTCATAACATAAGAAATAGAACATAAAAGGAAAAACAATAATTAAAGTCCAAACATTTTATAAAAGAAAAACGGATGTCTATAACTCTTGTCTCAATAACCATCTAATACAATCGAATGAAAGTGGGCCTAGCTGCTACATCATGTCAAAAACTGAAATACAATAAGGAAACTAGGAACAATGAAAATCCGTCCTCGAAGCCTGAGGACTCACCAAAGTTCGGGAACCCGAAATCAACCTCTAGCCGCGAAACTGATGACCCTACATTTGGGGAAATGTAGGCAAGAGTATGTGTTAGTAAAAAATAATATACCAAGTATGATAGCTATGCATAAAATATTTAAATCATGCTAAAAGGGACATTTCATTTCATGCAATTGACCAAGCTAAAACATGATATAAAAAAAGGCTTAGAAAACATAAGTTATAAAACATGGTCAATGCAAGCTAACATCATTAAAACCTTTAAACACATATGAGATACTTCTCGAAGTAACCTTAGTTCATTATTAATGTGGGAAGTAGCCTTAACCGAAATAGAGACCATGTGAGCTATAACATGAGACCCGGTGTCTCCCACACCGAAAAGAGTTGTCCTACTTGCCAAGGTAAGGACCATAAACTTCTAGCTTAAGTGTATCCACTTGCTAATGTCTATCTAGACAATCATCCTATGGGGGCACATAGGTAAGGAATAAAGAGATTGCTTCTAAAAACCCGACCTCTACTAACTGGAGAGCTTCCATCTCAATATCCTCTCGGTGCTAAGCATAAATTTCACGGAATAGTCATTTCTTACTTGACCTTATTATCAATGGAAGGGAACGTCATCTTGCCAATCCAAGCTAAGTCATCATCCATGGAAAGGTATCATTCAATAACCAATCCAAGCTAGGTTTGATTAGGATAGCTCTTAATCTTTGATTCAATTAGGTAAGAAGACCTTTCAACCTTAGAATCCTTATTATGTGAGAAAACCTTTCACATCATGCTTTTATGTGTATATGAGAATAATCTTTTCAACAACAAAACACAACACAACATCATCATTAATACTTTACTCTCAAAGCATCCTTAAAACATTTGCATAGATTTCATAAGAACATGCATAATTCCATAATTTACCTTTCAAGGTTCATAACCCTCTTTCAATCATCAACATTTAGAAAATATGGGTTAGATATGGATTTAATCATAAATTCATGTAAAGATAGCAATACATGCTTAATTTCATAAAACTCTTCGTTCATAATCAAAATTCCACATCATAATCTCATAACTTGAAAGCATGGGGATTACATGGGTTCATGGGGTAAATCATCATAAAATCATAGTAGTTCATCAATTCATGCATAAGAGATCATAATTCAATCATACAAATCAATAATCAAGAGAACCCACGGAAATTGAAGAAAACCCTAACTCAATTGGGGACTTCTACCTTTGAAAATAGAGGAATTTAGGAATTCCATGAATGGAAGGAATCCATAGATGAAAACTATCATACCTCAAAGCCAATTGCTTATCTTCAATGATGAAAAATGGAGGCTTTACTTGAAACCCTAGGTTGAACCATTCTTCTTCTTCAAGTTTCTAGAGAGAGAAATATTTTGGAGAGGAGAATTGATCTTCTTTTGTGATTTTTGAAGAATGACTTGAATGGTTTGAATTTGGGGGTTAAAATGCTTATATATGGGTCTTACTGAAGGGTAAAATGTCGAAGTATAGAGATAAAATAATTAGGAAAAGACCCAACTACCCCTAACACTAACTGTCGAACCCTGACCCACGAAGCCAGACCGACGGACCGTGGACTGATCAACGGTGCGTCCTGCACAATCGTCACTAACTTCAGAGATTTTGGGCCTGACCTACGGACCCCTGGACCACGGACCGTGGACCCATCGACAGTCCGTAGGTCCAGTCGTGGTTCCTTCCCTTGACAATCGTTGGGTGGCCAATCCAGGACCCACCTACGATGCGTGGTCCAACCCACGGGCCGTGGTTGGCCTTCATGGATGGCACCTGAAAGTCCTGAAATTTTGATAGGTTGCCCTCTTTCGAATCTGGGGTGTTACACCTACTAAGCCTAGCAACGTTTTTCCTCACCCAATTAAGGGTCTAATCAGATGATAAACCATTTTTGGTCGTTCCTAAACACATAGAAAAATAAGAGAAGAGTTCAAGAGGAGAAAGATTTAGGTTTTGAGCGTTTGTCAAGATTCCATCGATTTTCGCCAAGAAAATTATTCTTTGCAGGTATATAAGGCTTCCCACAGTGATGGACTTGTTATTTCTCACGCCATACATTAATTTATCCGCAAAATCATTGTATCTAAAAGATTCTTGCATATTTCTTGAGTTTGGTTCAATTTTTTAACAATGGAGGTCGTGAATTCCTTTATATTATGGATCGTTTGTAAGAGTCATGTTTTGAAGAGGTTTGTATGAGAAATTCTATGATTTTGTGTTGGGTTTGAGAATCAAGAAGAGTTTAGGAGCAATCATTCAATTCTAAACGAGTTAGGACCCTAAATTGAGAAGAAAAAATTTGTCAGTTTTCTGGGTAGGGGGCTGGAGTGGCACGCCACCCATAGCGCCAATGATGAACTTCAGTAGTTTAAGCCCTGGCGCGATGCGCCAGAAGTGCGCCAAGGCCTGATTTCTGAACTTCAGGCCCTGGGGCGAAGCGCCACTAGTGTGCCAGGGTCGCCTGGTCCTTTTTCTTTCCGTGCTTCTTTCCGAACGTGTTCCTTTGAATCGTGACTACTTATTCCTCTTTGTATTAGCTCCTAAAGGCTCCATTAATCCTTGAGAGATCCTACATATCTTAATCACATGTCTTAATTCACATTCCAAGCTAAAGTGAGTTTAAGAGAGAATTACAAGCGGTTTTATTGAGTTGATTTTGAGTTTTTGAGTTCGTGATCCTTTTTGAAACTCTATTCTGAATTTTTGAATTGCTATATGTTATGCATTGAGGTTCTTGAGTTGATTTGTTCATGTATATATTTCAGCATAAATCCTATGAATTGAGTATTCTTGATATGATTAGTATCATCGAGTTTTGAGTTCTTGAGGTCTTGAGTTCTGAGTATTGAGTTTCCTGTATTTTCATTGAGATCCTTGAGTTGATTCGTTCATGTTTATATTTCAGCATTAACTATATTTTGAGTTAAAAATCTTGAGAATCTTTTAAATCCAATACATGAGTTTTAAACTGAGTTTTTATGGAAAGTTTAAAGAGACATTTGAGTACAGTTTAAGGGAACTTAGTATTCCCAAATGTATCATTTTTACATTGAGAAAAGACAAACTTTGATTTCTAAAAAGAGTTTATGAGTTCAAAGGTATTTTAGAGAAGTTACCTCTTTTAAGAGGATAGTTTGAGAAATTATCTGAAACCAGAGTAAGAGTATATTTTACACATTTAAGCAAGAGTATATATTGGGAGTAGTATTGAGCACCGATATGGGGATGAGTTCAGACAACTCAAAATCCTCATAAACAAGTGCATGCCAACATGGGTAAAGGATGATACTTTTTAGATGAAACCTTAGTGCCTTCGGGCAGAGGTTAGTGGATCCACTTAGTTGAGGTGTTCTGTACCTCGGCAAGGTATAGGACAGTTCTCACAGCGTGAGCGAGATGCTTTATCATCACATAGCTCATAGCGATGGATGTCGGTTAGAGAATCTCCCAAATAAGAGTAAAGAGTCATTTTATTGTATTTTTATATACATATCTGTCATTTATGAGTCTTTAAACATGTAAATCTTTTGTTACTGCTTTTGTAATAAGTTGAGTTGAGTTTAGTACTTTTCCAGTCTTGTCAGTTCAGTTATCTATGTTTTCAGTTCTCCTTGCATACTCGTACATTCAATGTAATGATGTCATTCGACCTGCTTCCTTTTATGATGTAGATACAAGTGTTCAGGATTATCAACAGGTGCTTCGTTGAGATCACTCTACACTCCAGTTAGCTTTTGGTTAGCCTCTTTGTATTCTGGAGGATTTCACATTTACTTTCAGTTTAGTAGCTTTGAGATGTCGGGGGTCTTGTCCCGATATCCCTATTTAATAGTAGAGGCTTCATAGATAGTTATAGTTGAGGAGTCTTTTAGTATTTACTTTCTTTTGAGTTGTTTTACAAACTGTAAGTATTTCTATTGAGTATTTTTCGGACCTTATGAGTTGAGTAATTGAGTTTAACCAATTTAATTCAGTTTTAAGCTTTATGTATTGTTGAGTTAGTCTTCCGCTTTTAGTCAGCCATGATGACGGTTTGTTTGGGGACCAACAATGGTTCTCGAGTGCCGGCTACGTCCAGGGTGTAGGCTCGGGTCGTGACACATCAAACCACTAAAAACTCACACTCTGACGAGTCAATCTAGTCAAGGGAGATGTAATAGTACAAAAGCTCTGCACAAATCGTCGGTAATAGCCCACAAGTCCTACAAAACTCCGAATCTCAATAACCGATGTGGTTAGGTCCAACCCCTCCCTGCCTTAGTCTTGGCTAGATCAACCCGAATACCCTTCTTATACATCACGTGTCCATAAAATTCCGAAGAATCGAGCCAAAACTCGCACTTCAAGAACTTGACATAAAGCTTCTCTTCCCTCAATCTCTAGAGTACAATCCTCAAATGTCGATTGTGATCCTCCTCAATCTTTGAGCACACCAAGATGTCGTCAATGAACACTATCACAAATGTATCCAGATAAGGTTGGAACATCTCGTTCATCAACTCCATGAATGTTGCATGGGAGTTAGTCAAACCGAACAACATCAAAAGAAACTCATAGTGACCATAATGAGTCCTCAAAGTAGTCTTAGGGATATCCAATTCACTATTCATCAGTTCGTGATAACCGGATCTCAAATCAATCTTAGAATACAGAGATGCACCCTGAAGCTGTTCAAACAAATCATCAATACGATGAAGAGGATACTTGTTCTTCACTGTCACTTTGTTCAATTGTCGATAATCAATACACATCCTCATGTGTCTATCTTTCTTCCTCACAAACAACATAGGATCACCCCATGGAGAAACACTAGGGTGAATAAATTCCTTATTCAACAAATCCTGCAACTGATCCTCCAATTCCTTCAACTCAACTGGAGCCATATGATAAGAAGGAATAGAGATGGGCTTGATGTCCGACTCCAAGTCAATAGCAAAGTCATTATCCCTATCCGGAGAAACACCTGGATGATCAGTAGGGAACACATCTACAAACTCTCAAAGCACGGGCATAGAATCCATGGGAGGTGGCTCAACAGTAGTATCTCGAATGAAAGTCAAGTACGACAAACACCCTCTATCAACCAATCTTTGAGCTCTAATGAATGAGATAACCTTGCTAGGGTAAGAACCACTAGCACCCGTCTACTCAACTCTCAGGACACCCGGCATCGCTAAGGTCACATTCTTAGCATAACAGTCAAGAATAGCATGATAGGGAGAAAGCACACCATACCCAAGATAATATCAAAGTCTACCATCCCCAAAATGATCAGGTCTACCTAAGTATCATACCCGGCCAAAGAAACAAGACAGGATCGACACTCAATCCACCACTAAGGATTCACCCACTGGTGTAGAAACATGAATAGGCATAGCCATGCAATCAGAAAACATATCAAATCAAACAAAAAAAATAGGTAAACACATATGAGAAAGTAGATACCAAATCAAAAAATACAGACATAGGTTGATGACAAACTTGGAGGATACCTATGATCACAACATCAAAAGTCTCAGACTCAAGCCTCTGTGGAAAAGCATAACACTGGCCATCTCGGCCGCATGTAGTCTGACTAGAACCTCTACCTCCACCTTGCGGAGCTCGAGTACCCCTACCAGTAGTCTTGTTACCTCTATCAAACTGAAATTTGCCTCGACCCCTGGCCCAAGGTGTAGAATTCCTAACAGGAGCAGCTGAATAAGTACGTTGAGGTCCTAAATGAGTCTGTAGAGGACAGTGTCACATCAGATGACCTGGATCCCCATAAGTAAAGAAAGATGTCAGCACAGATAACTGCTCTGAACCGGACAAACTACCATGGCCACCTCGGCCAAAACCATAGGATCCTCGGGTTGACTGTCCACTCTCAACTGTTGGCATAGAAGCATAAACGGGCCCACGATGCTAGAAGAAACCACTACCTCTGTGTGTTCCTCTGCCTCCAGATGAGGCACCAGAAGAATGAGACCTCTTGGGCTCCCCAAACTCTTCTAAAACCATCAACTCCGCCTCTTTGGCGGTGCTCACAATGGACTTGAAGGAAGCCCCTTCTCTAGCTTCCCTGGACGCATAAGATATGACGGAAAAACTCAACCCTCTCACAAATCGGCAAACTCTCTCTACCTCATCTGATACAATAGTCGTAGCATGCCTAGAAAGCTCACAGAAACAGACCTCACACTCGGTCATAGAAAAACTGCCCAGATCTAAGTTCTCAAATCTCAGATGACTCTATTCTCTCACGCTCCACGAAATGACGTTGTCCTAGATAGCACTAGAAAATATAGCTCACTCTACAAGATGAAGTCCAACTGGTCTAGACCTGACAAAAGTCCTCCACCACTCTCTGGCACGACCACGAAGTTGAAGGGCAACAAACCAAACAACACTAGCATCCACCATGCCTACAGCCTCATGCATCTGTTTGCACAAAGTCAAGAACACATGAGCATCCTCGCTCTTACCACCCTGAAATAGGGGTGGTTTCATCTATTGAAATATTTCATAACACTCCTTATCAGTCACTTTCAAGATAACCTCCGGAGCAATCTGTGCACCAACAACCGGTGCATGAACCACTGGTGGCTGGCCCACCTGAACATGAACACCTGGATTCCGCTACTGACCTAGGGTCTGCGCCCCTGGAGAAAGGTTCTCTAACACACCAAGCATCCTCAACAAAGTCTCGTGAAATAATGGAGCTCCAAACTCGGGAGGAACCTGATCCTCAGCAACCTCAACCTGTAGCTCAGGGGAAGCCTTTCTAGCTCTACCTCTGGCTGGTGCTACCCTACGGGCACGACCTCTAGCTGGTGCTACTCCACGAGCAAAACATCTAGCTCGGCCCTAGCTCTACCCCTAGTTGGGGTCTCCACAACAGCCTCGGGGGCTACCTCCCCTCTACCTACAGAAATAGAAGCTCTGGTCCTTGGCATCTGCCAAAACAACATGTGGCAACTCAGCACTAGCGAAGGTAACCACGCACGATGAGAAAGGATGAATGAAAAGAAGTTTCCTAACAATCTTTGTAGCCCCTTGAAGATTATAAGTACAGACTCCTTCCTACCGATCTTCAAGACTCTACTTAGACTTGGCGTGTACACACGTGAGACCTATGAACCTGGAGCTCTGATACCATTTTGACACGACCCAAAAATGGACGTGATGGCATGCTTCCCTTCGAATGTTTTTTAGAAAGAGCCACAAGTGTCAATTGCAATTGGTGAGCAAGCCAATGAATATAATATACAAATGGAGCATCTTGCAAAATCAAAGACTTTAGGCCATTTTTTTTCTCCTTGCATATTACTAGCTCCATCATAACCTTGTCCACAGAGTCTTGATAGGCATAACAAGTGATCCAAAAGAAAAGAGTAAATTAATTTTTGTAATGATCTTGCGAATGTATCACTCACATGAACAATACCCAAAAAGCTTTCTATCAACTCTCCATTTTTGTCAACATATCGTAAAACTAGTGCCATTTGCTATTTATGTGAAATGTCCTTTGACTCATCAACTAACATTCCAAAATAATCACCATCCAAGTCTTTGATGATATCTTTAATTGTTTCTTTAGTACAAGCATCCACAATCTGTTTTTGAATTGTTGAACAAATCATCATATCATTTTTGGAGCATGTTGTAATATCACCTCCTCCACATCCGGATGATGAACCCCATGAAATTTTAAAAGTTCAAGAAAAAGACCTTTGTAATAGAAATCTTCACTCTCATCATGACCATGAAATGGTAATCCATTTCTTAGGAGAAACCTTACCACATCGATTGAGGCATTTAAACGAATTCGATAATCACTTTTTGTTTTTTCACTTTGCTTGTGAAGAGAAGATTGAATTGATTGACGTTGATTCGCAAAATCAAGCATCCTATTCACACATTTATTATGAATACTATTTACCTCACCAACATGAAATCGAATTCTTTCCGGACCATGGTTCCAATTTTTAAAACCATCTTGTGTAAATGATTTTTCCGTATTGCCACGACTTTAAGATTCATTCTTGAAGAGATAACAACACAAACAAAATATAGCATCATCATTTATGCTATATTCAAACCAAGCAGAATTTGGAGCATTAAACCACTCAGGATTAAATTGGTGATTCCTAGTCCCAAATGTTAGTTTAGGATATACACGATGTTTTGGTTTTAAGGCCCCATCAAAATATAATGTCTCCTCACAACATCTCGAATATTGGAATCATATTCAAAGATGGGTTTTCTTTCTCCGGGATCCCGTTTGAGAGATCCAACCCCAAGAATACAATCAACATTTGAAGAAGAAGGTGTAATTGTCTCTCTTTGAGCTTCTGAAGCTACATGTGAACTAACAGATGGACTGCTACTAGAACGTGGTTGCTTAATAAATTTTTTTATCCACTTAGATATTCAACGATAAATGTTCCTACAAATTCAAATAACTATTCAACTTAGTTAAAAATTTAACTAGAAAATTTAAAATAAATTAAGAGAATCGCATACCTTTCACAATAAAAAATAAGGGAATCACACCCTTGCAAGTTCGAATAAAATAGAGGAATCACAATCCTTGCAAATCTAACTAAAATAGAGGAATTACACCCCTTTCACATTTAACAATAAGAAAATCACACATTCATAATAAAAAGAGGACTTATACCTCTTTTGCATTCGGAAACACATATTCATAATAAAGAAGAGGAATCAAACCCCTTTCACATTAAAAAAAAAGGGGAATTACACCCCTTTCACATTAAAAAAAAAGGAATCGCAACCTTCATAATTGATAATATAATATAAAACACATTCCTTACGAGTTACATCCGCAAAATATGTAAGTTTGAGATAATCAATTCATTAGCTCTTGATGATTTCCTATTATAAGTAATGGCAAGATTTTTTTTATGGAAACCCTAAAATTAAATTGATATATTTTTTTAAAAAATTATTTTGTTAGTTTGTTTATTAAAAAGAGAAGTCATAAACTAAAAAATATTTACCTTAAACTTTGACAATGATGACTTTTCTAGATTCTTGACTTGAAGTTGGAGAATTGAGACTTAGTTTCTTAGTTTGGAAAATAAAAGGCAAATTTGAAAAGAGAAGAAAAAACATCGTTTGAACTTGAAAAGTGGGTGGGAAGGAAACTTTTGAAATCCTTTGACTTTAGAAATTTCAGAATTTAGCTTCTTTTTTTTGTTTTTTGAAAAACGTGTTTCTATTTAATAAAAAAAATTGAAGCGAATTGTGGCTGGCTAGGATAGAACTTGGGACCTTGGTGTTAAAATTTGGTTGTCAAACCAATGAACCATCCAGTCATTTCGAGAACGGGTTCCACAAGTTTTTATTTAATATATTCTTTAGTAATTATACAAGTAAAATATTGAGTTTAGTCGGATGACCACGGGTTCCGGTGACCCAATTTTAATACATAAATTCGGCCCTGACTAAAACCCCCAAAATCTGGTTGTCATGTGTACAAGCCACTAAATACATATGTGCAGAATTAAGAAATAATTACAGGTCTCAACCTTAGTTTCTCAAACAGAGCAAAGTGTAAGAAAAGGAAAAAGAGGGCCCACCGAATGACAAGAAGCTACCTCTTCAAATCCTTGACGAGCCTAGAGATCAATAGAAGGATAAAGAGATCACATGGGTTCAGGCTCGAAACCTACACAAGTGTAGAAGAAAGGGTGAGTACCAACAACACGGTACCTAGCGAGCAACCGACTAAAAAAAGCAACTAGCTAGAAATCGAATACCCATTACACTACAACCGAACCTCCTCAAACTACAACCTGCACAAAAATCAGCCCAACCTAGTAATTCTACAATACACGACTCATAGGCCCAATATTCGCAGTTCAATCTTCATAATTTAACAATCAAACAAATCAAATAAGTCAATCTCAATGACAAGTAGTTCAGTTACACATAACAACCACATCAATTACAATTCACAAGTAAGTCACGCATAAGCATAGAGTGTATCAAGTCACAATGATCATCACTAGCCGGAACAATATCCCATCGACTTTATCACTCGCCGGCAAAGACCTTGGCACAACAACACTAGCCGGTAAATACCTTGGCATCATAACACTCGCTGGCAAAGACGTCGACATAATAACACTCGCCGGCAAAGGCCTTAGTATAATAACACTTGCCGGAAAAGACCTCAACATAATAACACTCACCAACAAAGACCTCGGCATAATAACACTCGCCGGCAAAGACCATGGCATAATAACACTCGCCGGTAAAGACCTCGGCATAATAACACTCGCCGGCAAAGACCACCGCATAATAACACTTGATGGTAAAGACCTCAGCATAATAAATCATTACATGTCTCATCACAGTGTTCACAATCAATGCACACAAGCAATATCACACAACACGGGAGAGATAACAATTCATACAATTCAAGTTCACATTCATACTATCAAGCATTTCACCACTCAATCAACAGGGGTTACAATATGGCAATTCACATCATCATGTTCAACACAAAGCCTTTTTTCATTTCAACCCCCTTTTATTCATTTAGATATAGGAAGTGGATAATTTAAACCCTTCACATCATTCCCATTACTCCCAACACACAATCAACAAATGAAACATACGAATTCAAACTAGAATACAAGGTTTAGGAAGCCACTTGCCTTAAAACAATCAACATTCACTCCAATAGTTGAGTTTTCCCCTTATGAATCACTAACAAAGCCACCCAATCTGTGCACAAGAAAGTATTCTCAATAAACTTCCAAAATAAAAATACCCACATTAATGTTTCTTGAAAAGTGAGTTAATCAACACAAACCCAATTTTGAAAATAAGGTTTGAATTTGAGATTTAATTTTTAAAAATATTATTCAACGCTTTAGGAAGTCATTAGGGAAAATTATTTCGGAAAAGGACTTGAAATCAGTTATCAAACTCCATTTTAGTAAATTCTTGGGTTCTTAAAGAAATCCCCAAATTTCACATTTCAAAAGCTTGATTTGAATGTATAAATCCATAAATAATAATGAGTAATTGAAGATTTAGAGTTAAGAATCGTTACCCAAAATATTTTACTCTAAAACATAGTCCAAATCGCTTCCCCAAAGCTCCCAAAACTAAAAATTAGTGAAATAGGATCGAAATCCTAATTTTAGAAAACATTCTTCTCAGGTTACATATGATCATCGCGATCGCGCCTCAGGGTCACGCGACTGCGCTGAGTAAGGTAATCAACAAATTAAAGTTGACCATCGTTATCGCGGGAAGGCCCACGCAATCTTGATGTGCCCCAAGATGATGCACGCGATCGTGATGAGGAAGTCTCAGGATTGCGATGACCAAAATGTCCATGCACCAGAACCAAAAACCAGCCAAATTTAAAATCATCGAAAGGACCCTCAAGATTTGTTTGGAACCCTGTTCACACTAACCGGTATGCAAATCAATTAAAGTCGACATTCCGAACCTAATGGAACCGTCAAAACACAAATCTGAGGTTTCCTTGACCCGACATCCATGAAAACCACAAGAAACTAACTCACACTTAAAAAGGCTAAAACAAACTCTGGACCTCTAAAAAATCAACCAAGACCTCACTTAGGCCTAAAATCATCCCCCGAATCCAACAAAACTCTCAAATCCCGATTCAAGCATCTGAACCCCGATGTTGACCAAAGTAAACCCAAAGGCTAAGCTTTCACAATTTCACAACTTAGGACCTCAAATCGTCAAAAAGACTCGGAATCAGAAACCGACAAATCTCATGGACGAGATTTCACATTTAGGAATTAATACAATCGATGGAATCTCATTTCGATACTCGAAACTCCAAAAGACATCGAAAACCACTTTATTAACAACTTAGCCTTTCAAACTCAAGACATACCAAATTCTCAACTTTTAACTCAAAGTTTAAAACCAACATTTTAAACTCAATCAAAAACGACTCGGGGTCGACATCGGGAGGGGCAAAACTGTAATTTCTATAGAAAAAAATAACCGACCGGGTCATTACATGTTCGAACGGTTATTTTTATAAATTTACATCATAACAACTTTTTGATTATTTAATTGATATACCCAAAATTAGATTTTTCAAAACCATATCACCACCTCAATTTTTCTTTGGTATTAATATGGTTCGATTAATTTTTGATATATTTTAAAATGTCATGTAATTAAGATTCACAAATAGATATTTATTAATTAGAAAAAAAGATATCATATATAGTTTCGTAGGGCTTTGGCAAAAACTATCTAGACAATTTTACTACTTAAAAGGTATCAAATTAAGAAAACATGAAATACAAAAAATTAGAGATTCATCTTACTATTTTATAATTATATAAAATATAGTTAAGCAAATATTATAAAAAAATTATAACACATGAGTGAAAAAAATGCTACTCAAGCATCGAGTCTACTAAAGTTAAGGTATCTAATAAGATAAATTTAAATTACAAAAGAACAAAAAATATTTAATAACTTGTAACTTACTACTCGTAATTATTGAAATACCTAATAGCTAATTATTCAAGATACTAAAATTAATTTATTTTTTAAAAAAAGTAGCATAATACATTTGAAATTGAGACTTTGAGCCTGTTTGGATTTGTAACATCCCGAAAATTTCTAAGTTAAGACTCAAGTCATCCTTTATGGTGAATAAGATTTGTACGGAGTGATTCTAAACTTTCTTAGATTTAAGGTCACTAGAATTCCCTAGCATAAAGTTGAGTTGAAAACTTTGCTTCCAATTGAGTTTCACTATGAGATTTTTCTTTGGTCAACATCAAACGAACATATATTTTATCACGTAAAGAGTTAGGTGGCTCATGACCTATCAAAATTTCTTTGTGTCCTCTTTCCAATGCCACCAAGTTTGCTAAATTTTGAGCTCCGAGAAAGAAGTTATGCCCGTTTGAGTGAAGCCTCTCCATTTAAGGCCTTCCATCCATTTTAAGAAAGGGTATTTAGGTCTTTTCCTCTTTCCCACTTGTCTTATCAAGTTTTTCCTTACCCAATCAAAGGTTTAATTAGATTCTAAATGCCCATTCACGTTCAAAACACTTAGGGTTTTTAGAGCAAAGTTTCACGAAGAGAAAAAGAGGGGTTTCAAGCGTTCATTCAAGACTAGAGGAAATTCACCAAGAACAATCATTCTTTCCAGGTATGTGAGGTTTATCATAGTGATGGACCTTTTCTTCCTCATGCCAATCATATAGTTATTCCATAAATTTATCCATGAAATCGTTTATGTAAAGATTCAGGAGTTGTTCTTGATTTTTTGCACCATTCCTTATCAATGGAGGTTTTGAGTTCTTGAGGTGAGGGTCTTGCGAATGAGTGGCGTTTCTTGATAGATTTTGAGTAATATCTTGATAATTTCATTTTGGGTTTGTGAATCAAAAGGAGTTTGGAGGAAACTAATCGATTCTAGATGAGTTGGGACCCAAAAAATTGAAGAAAAAATTGTCAAAATCTGGGTACCCTTAAGGCGCCAAGGCCTAGGCACTGAAGTTTTGGGGATGGCACCCTGCACCTGCAGTGCACCGCAAAATAGCCCCAGGACTTTTGGGGCTGGCGTGACGCGCCCCTGCTACGCCAGAGTCATCTGACCATTTTCTTCTCTGTTCTTCATTCCTTATGTATTCCTTTGAATCGTGTGTTCGTTCTTTCCTTGATATTAACTCTTAAAGTCTTCATTAATCCTTGAGACATCCTACATATCCTAATCATATCTCTTAATTTACACTTCGAATTCAATTAAAGTTAAGAGAAAAGTTCAAGAGGTCCTTTTAAAGTTATTTTGAGAATTTTTTTACAATTAACTATAGACTTGACCTACGTTTTGAGTAAATGAGTATGAGAATAAGAAGAGTTGTATTCATGAGTTTACATTGTTATTGAGATGCTTGAGTTGATTTGTTTATGCCCATAATTCCGCATGAACTTTATGAAGTGGGTGTTTTTGAGATAAGTAGTATCGTTGAGTTCTTGAGTTCTGAGTTTCCATATTGTTATTAAGATCCTTGAGTTGAGTCGTTCATGTCCATAATTACGCATGAACCCTATGAATTGAGTTATAAATCTTGAGTAGCTTTTTAAAGCCAGCATTTGAGTTTTAAACTGAGTTTTGAGGTAGTAAATATGAGTTTTGAGAAAGTGAGTATGCCATCAGTATTTAAGAAGTATGGTATCTAGATATGTCATCAATGTTTATGGAGTATGACTTCCCGAGCAATCAATGATCATATCACAATATGATGAATCGAGTAAGAGTATAAGGGAACTAAGTATTTCCAAAAGTATCGGTTTTTACATTAATAAAAGAGAAACTTTGATTTCAAAATGAGTTAATGAGTTCAGAAATATTTTAGAAAAAATACTTCTTTTAAGAGGATAGTTTGAGCAATTATCTCAAATTACAGGAAGTGCATGTTTTTAAACATTGAACATGAGTATATATAATTGAGAGTAGTATTGAGAATCGATATGGGGATGAGTTCAGACAACTCACATTCCTAATAAACCATGTATGCCAATATGGGTACATGATCATACTTTTTAGATTAATCATAAGGGCCTTCGGGCAGAGCTTAGTGGATCCACATAGTTGAGGTGTCCTATACCCCAGCAAGGTATAAGACAGTTCTGGCAGTGTGGGCGCGACGCTGTATCATCACGTAGCTCATAGTGATGGTTGTCATTTACAAAATCTCCCAAATAATAGTAAAGATCATTTTATTGTATTTTCATACAACATTTAGTGTTATCTCCTTTTTATAATATTTTAAATATTGCATCTATCATGGTTACTTTGTATTGAGTTGAGTTGTGGTGAGTATTTCTTCCAGCCTTGTCAGTTCAGTTAGTTATTTCTCTCAGTGATTCAAGTCAGTCAATTGTTTAATTTAACCTTATCACATATTCATAAATTCAATGTACTGATATCATTCGACCTGTATCGTTTTATGATTCAGATACAGGTGCTCAGGATCATCAATAGGTGTTTCGTTGAGATCATTTGATATTCCAGTCAGCTTTGGTGAACCTTCTTGTATTCCGGAGGACATCACCTTTTCCTTATAGTTAGTAGTTTTTAGATGTTGTGGGTCTTGTCCCGACGCTCATCTTTGCATAGTAGAGGCTTCATAGATAGACAATTTTGGAGAGTCTTTCAATTTTCAGATATTTTATTTAAACTTATTTTTTATGCCCAGTATATTCAGCAAAGTTTTAAGATTCAGTAAACTTGTTTTAAACTTTTATTTCAATTTTATGCTTATGTATGCTTGCGTTAGTCTTCCGCTTCTAGTCAGCCAGGATGATGGTTCGATTGAACACCAACAATGGTTCTCGAGTGCCGACCACGTCCAGGGTGTAGGCTCAGGTCGTGACAAATTTTATATCAGAGCACAGAGTTAAAGTGTCTTAGGTTGTCTTTGAAACCGTGTCAAGTAGGATCTTATTTATGGTTATAAGGGCCCCACTTCTATAAATGAGGGACTACAGACATTTAAAAAAAGTTTCCCTTCTTTCGTACTCTAAATCGTGCAGTAGAACTGTTTCATAAGGAACTTATTCATCCTCGTGCGTTTCTCAAATCCATTTAATTATCCCTTATACTAAAGGTAGTTTAAAGCGAAGCCCAAATCCTTATCGATGAGTTACTCTCAGCATATGTCTTGAGAAAGTCATAAGACTGCAGAGGGGCTTGAGAGATGCCCGTGAGTGAGCTTAAGTGTTGAAATTGGAATAATGCACTATTATTCATATGAATCATGCGTTCGAGCTAAAACGAGATGTACTCCAAGACTCACTTCTCTAAACCTTATTCAGCTGAGACCTTAAGAGGATGGTATATTTTGGAATGCTTGGGTAGTATTTTCACCCGAAAAGATAGTATGACTTACGAGATTATGAGTAGTAGTAGTGAAAGTGCCCTCAAATTAGAAGAATGCATACAGAGGTTCAGTTATCTACGAAAGGGAGATGGTGATGAGACAAGCTAGGTTTTTATAGTCATGCACCCAGTAAACTATTAATGAGGAGTTTTACCATATGGGTAGACTAAGAAGTGATGAGTTTGTATAGATTTCATGATAGGAGGTAGAGTAAGAGTTACTAGTTAGGATGAGTTAGAGTATACTTTAACTAGAGAGGAGTTTATGATGATATGTCATTGTGTTAGTAACGACCAAGTGTAGGTTTTCAATAGAAGAGCATGAGTATTCATGCGGTGATAGATCTAAGCTAGGCTTATTATTTTTTGAGGGAGAGCCCATAATATTCAGAGGATTACATAACTAATTAGGCAACGATCTATAGCGAATGGGTAAATAGTACTTAAGTTGTGAAAGAAAGTGTGACAGTGAATTGTAAGTATGAATACTGAGATATAAAGATCAACTACTTGTCATGAGGCCTTAGTGGGCGATTATTATCTAGTATTCATAAGTTAGTATAGTATATGAGAAATCTTATTGATAATTGTGTTTAGAACTAGACACTAAGCTTGAATTTGAGATGAGTGACGTTATAAAAAGGATGGTAACATGAGGGTGATGTTGTTCATCTTGAGATCTGATCTGGTAGACTCTACATAGAGTAGGTGAGGAATTGAGATATTAGCTGAAATGAATGTGAGTGGTAGAAGTATGGGATTCTAACTTTTAGATAAGAGTAGTGAAGTGTGGCTAAGTCATTAGAGTAACAAGAGGATTAAGAGGTGTACCCGAGATTGTATGTAACCAGACGAGATTCCAATTAAGTTAATGATTTTTTATGTGTGCCTATATAGCATAATTGAGCTGTCAATGCTGAATAGGCTGAAGTAAGCATTATTTTTCCCTTAAAGAGTTAGATGAAGTAGCCTTATAAGCCAATGAGAAGAGGTTAATAGAAGCATCTTAGAAAGAGGTCTTAGTACCTGCTTATGGAGAGTTCAGTAGCCATGAGATAAGCCTTTCCTTAGTATTAGAGTAAAGGGAATGCAGACCAGTTTAGAGATGATGAAATAAATTCATAACTTTCAAGTGTTAGTTTTAGACCTAAGGAGGGAGATGATAAGATGAGAAACCAAGTGAAGTGTTGAGAATCAAATAGTTATGTCTTCAGAAAGAGTTAAAGTGGTGTATCAATCCATTCATAATCTTGTGTATTCCTCAAGTTCAGTTATTACAACATCTTGTGCATATTCCTAATATCAGAATGGTGTCTATGACCTAAGCTCATACACTTTAGAGAGATTCACATTTATGCTCGATTTCCAGAATGAGGGGCAAAGACTGTAGCCCATTGATCTCAATCTTATCCATAAAGTTATGGATATCAGCCTCATGATATGAACCTATTCATATAAGCATTCATGTCTCATAGTATGCTCAGTCTCACAAATTCATGATTTTATCTTTATGGCTAGCAAAATAATGTTATGTCATGCATATCCTTACATCGAAACTCTCGAATGAATCGTGCTTATGATCTTTCACCCAAAAGCCTCTTTCAGTGATCTTTTTAGTTTTGAGAGTGGTATTTCTAATAGTAGTTGTGTGCTGATAGAGAAGAGGATTGTTATTTTTTATTGTGATAGTAATGGTGTAGTTATTCCATGTAAGGTTATAAATGTGGAGGTAGAAGGAGATAAGGTTTTACGAGGAGTAATAAGTCAGTTCCTAGTAGTAATGCATGAAAGTTCAGTTGGTAGAACTGATGAGAGAATGAGGAATTTTTATAGGGGTCGGTTAGTAGGAGTCCATGGAGTGGTTATAGTACTAGGCTTGAATATGGTGTTGGTATCATGTGGATAAATGCATGATGCATTAGGCAAGTTCGAAAGTCAGAAAGATAGTAAGAGTAACTCTTTTCCTTGCCATTCTCAGTCCAGCCATCATTCGAGGATGAATGATTCCAATGGGAGATATTGTAACATCCCAACAATTTCTAAGTTAAGACTTGAGTCATCCTTTATGGTGAATAAGATTTGTACCAAGTGATTCTAAATTTTCTTAGATGTTAAGGTCACTAGAATCCCCTAGCATAAAGTTGAGTTGAAAACTTTCCTTCCAATTGAGTTTCACTATGAGATTTTTCTTGGGTCAACATCAAATGACCATATATTTTTATCACTTAAAGTGTTAGGTGTTGTATGACCTATCGACTCGAAGGTCTTTAAGTCCTCTTTCCAACGCCATCGAGTTTGCTAAATTTTAAGCTCCTAAAAAGTTATGCATGTTTGAGTGAAGCCTCTCCATTTAAGGCCTTCCATCCGTTCTAAGAAAGGGTATTTTGGTATTTTCCTTTTTCCCACTTATCTTAACATGTTTTTCCTGACCAAATTAAGGGTTTAATAAGATTCTAAATACCCATTCACGTTCAAAACACTTAGAGTTTTTAGAGCAAAGTTTCAAGAAGAGGAAAAGAGGGTTTTCAAGCGTTCATTCAAGAGTTGAGGAAATTTACCAAGAACAATCATTCTTTCCAGGTATGTGAGGTTTCTCATAGCGATTGAATTGTTCGTCCTCATGCCAATCATGTAGTTCTTCCATAAATTTATCCATGAAATCATTTATGTCAAGATTCTTGAGTAGTTCTTGAGTTTTAGCCTCATTCTTTATCAATGGAGGTTTTGATTTCTTGAGGTGAGGGTCTTGTGAAAGAGTGGTGTTTCCTGATAGATTTTGAGTAATATCTTGATAATTTAGTGTTGGGTTTTTGAATCAAAGGAGTTTGGAAAAACCCAATCGATTCTAGATGAGTTCGGACCCAAAAATTGAAGAAAACTTCGTCAAAATCTGGGTTTTGGGGCTGGCGTGACACGCCGCTGCTACACCAGAGTCATCCGACCCTTTTTTTTGTTCGTTCTTCATTCCGTATGTGTTCCTTTGAATGGTGTCTTCGTTCTTTCCTTGATATCAACTCATAAATTCTTCATTAATCCTTGAGATATCCTACATATCCTAATCATATCTCTTAATTTACACTTCGAATTAAAGTAATGTTAAGAGGAAAGTTCAAGAGGTCCTTTTAAGTCATTTTCAGAAGTCTTTTGCAATTAACTATAGACCCGAGCTAAGTTTTGATTAAATGAGTATGAGAATATGAAGAGTTGTATTCATGAGTCTACATTTTTATTGAGATCCTTGAGTTGTGTAGTTCATGCTCATAATTCCGCATGAACCCTATGAAGTGAGTATTATTGAGATGAGTAGTATCGTTGAGTTTTTTGAGTTCTGAGTACTGAGTTTCCATGTTGTTATTATGATCCTTGAGTTGAGTCGTTCATGTCCATTATTCCTCATGAACCCTATGAATTGAGTTAAAAATCTTCAGAAGCTTTTTAAAGCCAACATTTGAGTTTTAAACTGAGTTTTGAGAAAGTAAAGATGAGTTTTGAATTTTAAAACTTGATTAGTATGACAGTCGAGTATGCCATCAATGTTTAAGAAGTATGTATCTAGATATGCAATCAATGTTTATGCAGTATGACTTCTCGAGCCATCAATGATCATATCACAATATTATTTTGATATATTTTTTAGAAAGAGTTTTCAAACATGAATTGAGTAAAAGTAAAAGGGAACTAAGTATTCCCAAAGGTATCAGTTTTTACATTGATAAAAGAGAAACTTTAATTTCTAAATAAGTTAATGAGTTCAGAGATATTTCAGAGCAGTTACCTATTTTAAGAGGATAATTTGAGCAATTATCTAAAACTAGAGGAAGAGTATGTTTTTAAACATTGAGCATGATTATATATTATTGGGAGTAGTATTGAGCACCGATATGGGGATGAGATCAGACAACTCACATTCCTCATAAACCATGTATGCCAACATGGGTTCAAGATCATACTTTTTAGATGAATCCTAAGTGCCTTCACGCAGAGCTTAGTGGATCCACTTAGTTGAGGTGTCCTATACCCCGGCAAGGTATAGGACGGTTCTGGCACCGTGGGCGAGACGGTGTATCATCACCTAGCTCATAGTGATGGTTGTCGGTTCGAGAATCTCCCAACTAAGAGTAAAGAGTATTTTATTTTATTTTTATACATCATTGAGTTTTATCTCCTATTTTATAATGTTTTAAACACTGAATCTATCATGGTTGTTTTATATTGAGTTGAGTTGAGCCTTAAGGTGAGTATTTATTCCAGCCTTGTCAATTCAGTTAGTTATTGCTTTCAATGATTCAAGCAAGTCAATTTTTTACTCTAACCTTATCACATACTCGTAAATTCAATGTACTAATGTCATTTGACGTGCATCATTTTATGATGCAGATACAGGTGCTCATGATCATCAATAGGCGTTTCATTGAGATCATTTGACATTTCAGTCAGCTTTGGTAAGCCTTGTTATATTTCAGAGGACTTCACCTTTACCTTACGGTTAGTAGTTTTTAGATGTTGTGGGTCTTGTCCCGACACTCATCTTTGTATAGTAGAGGCTTCATAGATAGACAGTTTTGGAGAGTCTTTTAGTTTTCAGATGTTTTATTTAAACTTATGTTTCATACTCAGTATATTCAGTAAAGTTTTTTGATTCAGTAAACTTTTTTAAACGTTTGTTTCAATTTAATGCTTATGTATGCTTGCGTTAGTCTTCCGCTTGTAGTAGCCAGGATGAGGGTTCGCTTGGGGACCAACAATGGTTCTTGAGTGACGGCCATGTCTAGGGTGTAGGCTCGGGTCGTGACAGGATTGGCTGAAAAAAGTAACTTTTAAGTCAAAAAATTAAAAGTAGGAGTCTTACTTTTGGTTTCTAAATTTTTTTTAAAGTCATTTTAAACTTATTTTAATTTATTTTTAAATTTTTCAAGCACTCCCAAAAGCTAAAAATGACTTAAAAGTAGATTTGACCAACTTGTAAATCAATCCATGCAAACTCGTTATGTGTTGACTTCTAGTCATTTCCATCACACAAGACTCATAGCGAAATATTGTATACTTGATATAAAAGATATGTTTTATACATATAAATATATGAGAAAATTACACTGTATTGATATCGAGATATCTTTTGACTCCCCCCATCCCTTTTTTTTTTACTTTTAGCCAATATACAGTCCACTTTTTTGGCAAATAATTTTCTATTTTATTCCACTTTTTGAATATTTTCTTCATTTTGTATAGAGGGATATTTATGTCATAGAAACATTTCTTACAAACTAAAAATTATTAATGAGAACCAAAATTAATAAGAAAAATAAATTTTATTGTGAAATTGATGAATGCCTCGAAGAAGTTTCTAAACCCAAAATATTGGAGATAATCATCTTTCGAATATTTTATATCTGAGATGACCCAATATTTCGTCTTCTTGTATTTTTTTGTGTGTGTGTGATAATTTTGATGTTGAAATGGAGATCTTGTGATGACTGAAAGGTGTCATATAGTATAAATGTCACGCCCCGAGCCTACACTCTAAACGTGACTGACACTCAAGAACCATTGACTGCCCCAAGAGAACCCTTGGCCTGACTTAACTCTTAGCGGAAGACTTACTCATAAACAAGATGAACTCAAAAGCACAACTTTACTCAATGTATCAAAGAAATACTCAGAATATTTTAGAAATAAAACATTCAACTGGCCAAAGAGGTCACTCAAGTCTCAACATGAACAATTGAAAATGAAAAGACTCATGAACTATGTCTATCTATCTATGAAGCCTCTAATACTATGAGGGATGTCGGGACAAGACCCCCGATCATCCCAACAACTGAACTAACTGAAAATAAAGAAGGGATCCTCCAGAAGAAAGAAGGCTCACCAAACAACTCTGGAACTCAACTAGATCAACGAAGCGCTGGTTGCTGATCCTGGTTACATGTATCCACATCATAAAAGATGCAGGCCAAATGGCGTCAGTAAATGTAATATACGAGCAAGTGAGGGGAAATCTAAAACATGACATAAGCTTGAACTAGATCTGAAGAAACAGCTTACCTCGTCTCAACTCAACTCAACCTCATTTTAATATAAAAGCAACAATAATAATGCGATATAAAGAAAATCTTTAAGACTGTAGATAACAACTCAATGTATTTAAAAATACAATATAACTCAGTTTGTATGCAAAAATACAAAATAAACTTTGTTTGAGAGATTCTCTAACCAACAATCATCACTATGAGCTATGTGATGATACAACGTCTAGCCCACGCTACCAGAACTGTCCTATACCTTGTTGGGGAATAGAACTCCTCACTAAGTGGATCCACTAGTCTATGCTAAAAAGCAATAAGGAATCATCTAAAAAGTATGACCCTTCCTACCCATGTTTGCTACATGGTGTATGGGGGCTGTGAGTTGTTAGAACTCTCCCCCATATCGGTGCTCAATACAACTCCCAAAATATAACTTAGCTCAAATGTTCTAAAGAAAACATTTCCTCTTCCTCAACTTTGAGATTATTACTCAAAAGATTTCTCTAAAATGAGATAGTACTTAAAACTTCTCATGAACTCTTTTGGAAATCAGTGTTTCCTCTCATCTTAAATGTAAAAACATTTTCTCTTGGGAATACTTAGTTCCCATATATCATTTTAAAGATAATGAACTCAACTCTACTCTTCGTCAAACTCAAACTTTCAAGTCTTAAAACAAGTTTAAAAAGGTTTGCAAAAGACTCGAAAGAACTCTCAAGACTTGACTCTTAGCTCTACCTTGAATTTGAATTATGGATTCAAGTCTATGATCGCATGTTATGGATGATATCTTGATGTTTAGAAGTAGTTTTGAGTAGTTAGAATCAATAGGGATTGAAGGAATACTTTAAAGGAACTCTGACGGGTTAAACAACTGAAGACAGGACGGGGCAAGCGACCCTGGCGCACTGAGTGGCGCTGGGCGCCAGCCCCTAAACTACTGAAGGGTAGTTGGGGCGCACTGGCTGGTGCAGGGCGCCAGGCCCCAAACTACAGAGCTGATTTTCTAGCGCACTGGTTGGCGGAGGGCGCCAGCCTCTGCCCAGATTTTTCCCAATGAATTTTCTTTCTCGTTTTCTAACCCCATCGCCTAGAATCGAATGGTTTCTTCCCAACTCATTTAGATTCGAATACTCAACATTAGTATACGATAATCTACTGAAAACTACCCGCAAAAGATTAACACTTATCTCAAGAACTCATCAAAAACTCAAATCCTTCAACTTCAAGAATGAAATTGCACTGAAAATAACATGATTGGTGGGTGGGTGAACGAACCCAACACTATGAGAACTCACATACGTCTTAGGGATCAAACCCTTGGCGAAACAATCCTCGATTCGCAAGAAATCTTGACGAACGTCTTGAACCTTTTCCTCTTTTTTCCTCTTTTCTCTTCTTGAACTTTCTTCTAAAACCCTAAGCGTAATTAGGATTGTGAAAATTGAACCAAATCAGTTTAGACCCCTAAATATTACCATAATTCGTTTTAAGCTGATGGGGTAAGGAAAAGACCAAAATACCCCTTCTATTTTTGGGTAACTTTCCTTAAATAGATAGGCTAACTTCAAACAGGCATATCTCCCTCATATGAGCTCGAAATCCAGCAAACTCGGTGGCGTTGGAAAGAGGATTCCAAGACCTTTCATTTGATATTTTATGGGCTACTAACCCATCCTATACTGAAAGTGATGGTCGTTTGAAGTTGATTCAAAGCTCACAACTTAAGCATAACTTGCAAAATTTTAGATTTGGCTCTTTCCAAATTAATTCTTTCTAATTTTGGCTCTTTCTAAGGCGGAATGTTAAAATATCTCCCCTTGGGAACATTCTTCCTCGAATGAGATCACTCTAAAGTGAAACTATGGGAGGAAGCATCTAACACCAAACTCAAACACTCTTCATGCAAATTAACACAACATTTCAACTTAAAAAGTACTAAGAAAAGAATTAGTGTCGTCATTGGGAACTTCTCTGAGCTCAAAAGAGATGTGGATATATCTTCTTCATATCCTCCTCAGCCTCCCATGTAGCTTCCTCAACAAACTGATTCCTCTATAAGACCATGACTGATGCTACCTCCTTGGTTCTCAACTTGCGAACCTGACGATCCAGAATCTGAACGTGAATCTCCTCATAAGATAGGTTGTCCTTAATACCAATATTTTAGTAGTAATAATAAGGGAAGGATCTTCCATACACTTCTTCAACATAGAAATGGGAAACACCGGATGGACTGCTACTAATTCTGACGGTAGCTCCAATTCATAGGCTACATTGCCAATCCTCTTGGATATCCTGTAAGGACCAATATACCGGGGACTAATTCCCCTTCTTATCAAACCTCATAACACCCTTCATGGTTGAAACCTTCAGGTAAACCCAATCATCTTCCTCAAACTCTAAGTCTCTTCTCCTAACATCAGTATAGGAATTCTGACGACTCTGCGCTATTTTCAACCTTTCTTAAATAGTCTTCACTTTCTCTATAGCTTAATGAGACAAGTCTTGTATTATCAACCCAGCCTCACCAACATCAAACCATCCAATAGGGGATCTAGATCTTTGACCATAAAGAGCCTCATAGGGAGCCATTTGGATGCTAGAGTGGTAATTGTTGTTGTAAGCAAACTCAATTAAAGGTAAGTGATCATCCCAACTACCCTTGAAATCGATCACACACGCCCTCAACATATCCTCTAAAGTATGAATTGTACGCTCTGCTTGACCATCAGTCTGAGGATGAAAAGCAGTACTAAGGTTCACCTTTGAACCCAAACCCTTCTGGAAAGACTTCCAAAATTATGCGGTGAATTGCGCACCTCTATTAGAAATAATGGAGACCGGAACTCCATGAAGTCTGACTATCTCTTGAATATATAACTTGGCATAATCCTCTGACATAAATCTAGTCTTTACCGGTAAGAAATGGGCTGATTTAGCCATTCGATCTACAATCACCCAAATCGAATCATGCTACCTGCGAGACCGCGGTAAACCAGTAATAAAATCCATATTAATAATCTCCCATTTCCATTCCAAAAGTTCTATGTTCTGAGCCATACCACCGGGCCTCTGGTGCTCTACCTTGACTTGTTGGAAATTCCGGCACTTAGCAACGAACTCTGCAATATCCCTCTTCATACTACTCCACCAATAGACTTTTCTCAAGTCACGATACATCTTTGTGGAACCAGGATGGATAAAATATCTGGAGCTATAAGCTTCCTCCATGATCTCCTCTTGCAGTTCATCCACCTTGGGTACACACAATCTACCTTGATACCTGAATACACCATCTCCCCCTTGTTCAAAAGCCATCACTTTTTTCTTATGAACATTTGCCTTCCATTCAAGCAAAATAGGATCTTGGTCTTGTTTCTCTTTCACTTCAGACACTTATGATGATTCAACCTCATTCATCACCACTACTCCTCCTTCGTTGGAATCCATTAATCGGACTCTTAATCGTGCAAGTCTATGCACATCTTTGGCTAATTATTTCTTTCCTTCCTCATCATGGGTGGTACTACCCATAGACAATCTGCTCAAAGCTTCAGCAACGACATTAGCCTTACCTGGGTGATAGAGAATACTCATGTCATAATCCTTGAGTAACTCCAACCACCTCCTCTGTCTGAGGTTAAGCTCTTTCTGACTAAACACATACTGAAGCCTCTTGTGATCGGTGAACACATCTACATGAACACCGTAAAGATAGTGACGCCATATTTTCAAAGCGAACAGTACAGCAGCAAACTCTAGATCATGGGTTGGCTAATTCCTCTCGTGAATCTTAAGTTGTCTGGAGGCATAAGCTATAACTTTGTCATTCTGCATCAATACACAACCCAGTCCAACTCTGGACACATCACAATACACAACAAAGCCTTGTGTACCTTCTGTAAGGTCAACATTGGGCCAATAGTTAGCCTAGTTTTTAATTCATGAAAGTTGTTCTCACAAGCTTAGGACCATTCAAACTTAACTATTTTCTGAGTCAACTTAGTCAACAGGGATGAAATAGATGAAAACCCCTCGACAAACTTCCTATAATAAACTGTCAACCCCAAGAAACTCCTAATATCAGTTGGGGATGTGGGTCTAGGCCAGTTCTGTACTGCCTCAATCTTTTGAGTGTCAACTCGAATCCCTTCACCAGAAACAATGTGGCCTAAGAATTTCACATACTCAAGCCAAAATTCACAATTAGAGAATTTAGCATACAACTCTCTATCCATGAGAGTTTGAAGAACTACTTTGAGATGGCTAGCATGATCTTCCTCATTCCTCGAATAGATTAGAATGTCATCAATAAACACGATAACAAACATATCCAAATATAGCTTAAACAGTCTGTTCATAAGGTCCATGAATGATGCAGGAGCATTAGTCAAACCAAATAACATGGAAAGAAACTCGTAATGACCATAGCGGGTCCTGAATGTTGTCTTAGGGATATCACTTTCTTTTACTCTCAATTGATGATAGCCAGATCTGAGGTCTATCTTAGAAAAACACATGGAACCCTGAAGTTGATCGAAAAGATCATCAATTCTCGGAAGAGGATACTTATTCTTGATAGTAACCTTGTTCGATTGATGGTAATCTATGCATATTCTAAGAGAACCATCTTTCTTCCTCACAAATGAGATCGGAGAGCCCCAAGGAGAGACACTTGGTCGAATGAAACCTTTCTTAAGAAGGTCTTTCAATTGTTTTTTTAACTCTTTCAACTCAGCTGGAGCAATCCTATATGGAGGAATAGAGATAGGACGAGCATCAGGAAGAATATCTATACTGAAGTCTATTTCTTTCTCAGGAGGGACTCCGGGAAGATCATCTGGAAAGACCTCTAGAAACTCACTCACAACTGAAACTGACTGAATAGGTGGTGTCTCAATACTAGAGTCATTAACTCGGACTAAGTGATAGATGCACCCCTTGGAAACTAACTTTCTCGCCTTAAGGTACGAAATAAAATGATCCTTAGGCACAGTTGAACTACTACTCCACTCTATAACTGGGTCATTAGGAAACATGAACTTAACTACTCGAGTTCTACAATCAACTGAGGCATAACAGGCATGAAGCCAATCCATACCTAGAATGACATCAAAATCTACCATTTCTAACTCGACTAAGTCAGCCATGGTATCCTTGTGATTGATGTAAATTACACAATCAAGATAAACTCTCTCATCTAGAATAGACTCACCAACAGGTGTGGAAACACTGAATGGCTCAAGAAGTTGTTCGGGAATAATATCGAACCTCATAGCTATATATGGAGTCATAAAAGATAGACTCGCACCTGGATCTAGCAAAGCATATACATCAAAAGAAAGGACTTTGATCAAACCAGTGACAACATCTGGTGAGTTAGCTTGCTCTTGGAGACTAGTTATAGCATAGATACGGTTTGCTCCTCCGACTGTTCCTGAAGTAGCTCCTCTAGGTGCAGCTCTGTCTGGCGAAGCCACTGAAGAAGATTGGGCCCTGTTGCCCCCATTTCCATTACCTTGCCTGTTCTTAGGGCACTCTATCATGAAGTGACCATTGTGATCACACTTGAAGCAACTAGTGGATCCATCACGACACACTCCTAAGTGGGTCCTACCATACTTAGCACATGAAAGAGTCCCATTACCTCCTTGTGCCACACTACCTTGCGACTGTGCATGTCTAGCTCTGAAGTTCTGTGAATTCTGATTCTTGAACTCACCGTTGTTCCTTGGTGCAGGTGCACTAGCATACGATGGAGCAGGTCCATTTTGCTTTTGTTGGAATGATGACCGGTTCGCATTACTATTCTGCTGCCCAGATTCATTTCCTGTTTTCTTAGCTTTCTTGTTTCGAAACTCTTCTCTATCCCTAAGCTTATCTTCCTCAACCTGCTGCACATGGATCATAAGTCTTGCTATGTCCATGTCTCCTATCAACATAGCTGTCTTACCCTCTTTCCTTGATAGACGAGATAGCCCTGACACAAACAAGCTCATCCTGCTCCTCATATCAGCAACCATCTCAAGAGCATAACGGGAAAGTTGAGTGAAATTGAGGTTGTACTCATGCACACTCTTGGATTCCTGCTTAAGGGTGAGGAATTCCTTTACCTGTGCCTCTCTTAGTTCACGGGGAAAGAAACGCCCCATGAAGGCCTCTTCGAACACCGCCCAACTCACAATTGGTGCATCCTCAGCTCTACTCTTCTTCCACTGGTCATACCATACTCTAGCAACACCCTTTAGTTGGCATGCAGCTAGTTCCACTCGCTCAGCATCAGCAACATGCATGACCTCAAACACTTTTTGCAACTCTTCCACAAATTTTTCTGGATCCTTAGTGACACTTGAACCGGTGAAGTCTGGAGGATTCATCCTTAAGAACTCACGGATTCGGGATGTATCAGCCACATCTTGTCGATCCCCTCTCTGCTGACCTGCTTGGTTGGCCACCACTTGACTCAAAATCTGGATAGCATCCCAGAACTCAGCATTTGTGACCTCTTCTTGGGGTTGCACTTCTGGTGAATTGGGTACCCCTTGATCCTCACCATTCCTCCTAGCAGGATGACCTCGGACATCACTTTGTGGAGGCATGATCTGAAAGATACGCGCAAGAATGCATTAGAAAGAAACTTTATAGAGATGAACTCGATCGCACGAAAACAGTATGAAAGAAGTGAGGTAGTTCATAAATAACGTAGCTTCCTAATTATAGATGTGGCGCGCTTCACACCGATAACTAGGATTCTACATACAAGGCTTCATAGACACCCTAGGACTCTTGAACTCTGTGCTCTGATATCAAGTTTGTCACAACCCGAGCCTACACCTTGGATGTGACAGGCACTCGAGAACCATTGATGGCCCCAAGCGAACCCTTGCCCTGGCTTAACTCTAAGCGGAAGACTTACTCATAAACAAGATGAACTCAAAAGCTCAACTTTACTCAATGTCTCAAAGAAATACTCAAAATATTTTAGAAATAAAACACTCAACTAGCAAAAGAGGCAACTCAAGTCTCAACATGAACAACTGAAATTGAAAAGACACATGAACTATGTTTATATATCTATGAAGCCTCTAATACTATGAGGGATGTCGGGAAAAAAACCCTGATCATCCTAACAACTAAACTAACTGAAAATAAAGAAGGGATCCTCCGGAAGATAGGAGGCTCACAGAACAACTTTAGAACTCAACTGGATCAACAAAACGCTGGTTGATGATCCTGGTTACCTGTATCTGCATCATAAAATATTCAGGCCAAATGGCGTCAGTACATGGAATATTCGAGCATGTGAGGGGAAATCTAAAACATGACATAAACTTGACCTAGAACTGAAGAAACGGCTTACCTCGTCTCAATTCAAATCAACATCATTTCAATATAAAAGCAATCACAATAATGCGATATAAAGAAAAGCTTTAAAACTATAGATAACAACTCAATGTATTTAAAAATACAATATAACTCAGTTTGTATGCAAAAATACAAAATAAAATCTGTTTGGGAGATTCTCTAACCGACAACCATCACTATGAGCTATGTGAAAGTACAGTGTCTAGCCCACACTGCCAGAAACGTCCTACACCTTGTCGAGGTATAGAAATCCTCACTAAGTGGATCCACTAGTCGTTGCTAAAAAGCAATAAGGAATCATCTATAAACTATGACCCTTTCTACCCTTGTTGGCTACATCATTTATGGGGGTTGTGAGTTGTTAAAACTCTCCTCCATATTGGTGCTCAATAGTACTCCCAAAATATAACTTAGCTCATATGTTTTAAAGAAAACATTTCCTCTTCCTCAACTTTGAGATTATTACTCAAAAGATTTCTCTAAAAAGAGAGAGTACTTAAAACTTCTCATGAACTCTTTTGGAAATCGATGTTTCCTCTCATCTTAAATGTAAAAACATTTGCTCTTGGGAATACTTAGTTCCCATATATCATTTTAATGAAATGAACTCAACTCTACTCTTCCTCAAACTCAAATGATCAAGCCTTAAAACAAGTTTAAAAAGGTTTGCAAAACACTTTTGAAAAGACTCGAAAGAACTCTCCAGACTTGACTCTTAGCTCTACCTTGAATTTAAATTATGGATTCAAGGCTACGATCTCATGTTATGGATGATCTCTCGATGTTTAGAAGTAGTTTAGAGTAGTTAGAATCAATAGGGGTTGAAGGAATACTTTAAAGGAACTCAGACGGGTTAAACAATTGAAGACAGGACGGGGCAGGCGACCCAGGCGCACTGAGTGGCGCTGGGCGCCAACCCCTAAACTAATGAAGGGTAGTTGGGGTGCACTAGCTGGCGCAGAGCACCAGGCCCCAAACTACAGAGCTGATTTTCTGGCGCACTGGTTGGCGGAGGGTGCCAGCCTCTGCCCAGATTTTCCCCGACAAATTTTCTTTCTCATTTTCTCACCCCAATTCGCCTAGAATCAAATGGTTTCTTCCAAACTCACTTAGATTCGAATACTCAACATTAGTATATGATAATCTACTCAAAACTACCCTCAAAACACTAACACTTATCTCAAGAAGTGATCAAAAACTCAAATCCTTCAACTTCAAGAACGAAATTGCACTGAAAATAACATGATTGGCGTGTGGGTGAACGAACCCAACACTATGAGAACTCACATACCTCTTAGGGATCAAACCCTTGGTGAAACAATCCTCGATTCGCAAGAAATCTCGACGAACGCCTTGAACCTTTTTCTCTTTTCTCCTCTTTTCTCTTCTTTAACTTTCTTCTAAAACCTTAAGCGTAATTAGGATTGTGAAAACTGAACCAAATCAGTTTTCACCCCTAAATATTACCGTAATTCGTTTTAAGCTGATGGGGTAAGAAAAAGACCAAAGTACCCCTCATATTTTTGGGTAACTTTCCTTAACTGGACAAGCTAACTTCAAACGGGCATATCTCCCTCATATGAGTTCAAAATCCAACAAACTCAGTGGCGTTGGAAAGAGGATTCCAAGACCTTTCATTTGATATCTTATGGGCCACCTAACTCATCCAGTACTGAAAGTTCTAGTCGTTTGAAGTTGATCTAAAACTCACAATTTAAGGAAAATTTACAAAATTTCAGATTTTGTCTCTTTCCAAAGTAATTCTTTCTAATTTTAGCTCTTTCTAAGGCGGGATGTTACAATAAAGGTATATAATATATGTTTATGCGCACCTATAAAGTGCATGTACGTTATTTAAAAATTATCTACAAGCAATTTATTTGTGTGTGTTATTTAGTTATGTATATCAATATAAAAGTGTATATAAACACCTTTATACACTATTATACATGTATATACATGTCTATATATTTGTGCATAGTAAGTGTATAAAGTTGTATATGATCTCTTGTGAAAAAGGTCAATACAGGTGTAGTTTTAAAATATGGGCTATGTAGATGTAATTATTTTATTAGAATTCATATTTATGAAAATATTTCTAAATATATTGAGTACAATTCTGTCATTTTTTGTTTATTTTTATAAAAGTTAAAAATTATTCAGTACAATTATAAATTTATATAAAATTAAACTTTTGATTTTATTAAAATAAATCTAAGAATCAGTTCGATCCGATCAGTGAATCATTTTTTTCAAAAACATTGATATCCATAACTACAATACTTTATCATAACATATTTGAAATCCTAGTTGGTTAATTTCTTTCATTTGTGCTATCATTTTTTTTAGTTTATTTCAATTTTCACACCAATGGAAATGGTTAATAGAAATCCATGAAATATTTCTCACTTTTGCAAAGTATATATTTGTAAGTCGATATTATCTTTGTATAGTTGCTCTACGTACGTGGAATCACTACTAAATATGTACGTATTTTTAGACACAAGCAAATTGATCAACTTAGTTTGTGTGGTTTACCAACCACAAAATCTATAGACAGACACAAAATTAGCATCAAGACTTGAGAAATTATGTTTTCTATCTTATTTGTCGATAAAAGTGTATCAAATAAAACATGAAAGTCTTAAACCAAAAAATATTAGTGATCTAGTGGTAGAGTACTACCGACTCACGGTGCTTATAACCTGAATTGTATTTTTCAAATGATGCATTTTATAATTGCATAATTTAAGAAAATTGATGAATTGAATTTTGTAATTTTTACCAAATCGATCAAATTCCTCTGTTTTAATTTTCCCCCTCGACAAATAACGAATGCACTCTGTCTATTTCTTATGAAGCACTTGTATTATTATTTTTTTCAGTAGTCACCATTAACTATGAACAATCGTAGCCAAAGAAGATTTTGTATTTAGTTATGAATTTTTTCGTAGCAAATAGTTGAATTATTCAACTACAAATTTTAAGTCATCACTATTTAACACATTACATATTTTGTGACAATTTTTTGTTGTCACTAAATAGCAGATTTATTAGGGATAATAAAAGGATTGTCACCAATAATATATATTATTAGTGACAAAAGTAAATGTCACAATTAGATCAATTTTTTTATAGCTAAAACTTATAATATTTAACTACAATCTCTAATTTGTCGCTATAACAACATATTTTTTTAGACGAATTTTTTTTGTGTCCAAAAATTAATTAATTTTAAGACAAAAAATAATTTGTCAAGAATTAGATACATCATTAGTTACGAAATAATGTGTCAAATTTAAATTCGTGACTAACAGTGCTCAATAAATGGCACCAATTCTTTATTTTTTGGTGGAAAACTTTAGTGGATAAATTTTGCTACGAATTTTTATGTTTCGTAACTAAAAAAATGTGTCTCATATATTTCAGTCGGCCTATAATTCTTATTGAGTCCATGATATTTTGGTACTCATAATGCACTCTGCATTTGATTCGTGATGCTAGTCTGAGTGTTATCTATCAATGTTTAGATCGAGCTTGTAGTTGCCGAATTCAGAGACGAGGGTGAGCACATGGCATTCTGGATCTTACCTATCTCAAAATTTATTGTGCTTACTAGTCGTTTGTATTTTGAGACAAGTCTTTTGTTTTTGGCCCACTTTTGGGGCTTCTACTCCTTTATTTAGTAGTTCTGTACTTGTGACTTCCTAGTTCTGGGAGGGGTCTTTTGATTTATGTGTTTATTGATTTTCTTCCGCTATTTATCTTGTTAATTATTATTTCCTCTTTGTTTCTCCTCTTATACCCATTACATGTCATTTTGGGATATGGGTTCGCTTACCTACTGCTGGGTTATAGCAGGTGCCATCAGGACTTGAGAAATTGGGTCATGACACTAGCCTTCATAATCACAATTTGAAAATATGATCAGTGCTCAAAGAATGGGGCTGGTCTTTCATTCAGAGACCAGACAGGTGACCTTCACGAACACGGGACCTAGTCTGCGATTGTGGAAGGTCAGGCCCCCAAGGTTAGGCAAACGCGGCGTCTAACACTAAACATGAAGGGTCAGCCCCCTTGGACTATGCAAATGCGATGCAAGTCCTGCGAACGTGATGGCCAACTCTACTAACCTCTGCAAGCATGACACTAAGCTTACGATCGGAGACCGAATATTTCCAAAGGCGCGCGATTGTGAAGAGGAATAGGAGCTGCACCAGCTAATGTAGATCAGCTAGTTCCACAAGGCTTAAAATCCTTGATGGGGTGCTAAGGATTCGTTAAGAACCCTGTTCAAGAGAATGAACTATTCTACACAACTGAATTCGACATTTTGAACTCAATGGAGTTGTCAAAACATCCACCCAAGGTTTTTCACCAAAAAGTTTGTCCCAAACCCATACCTAAACTCCATTTTAAGTCTTCTCAAAATGATCTCAGAAGCCTCAAGATCAAAACTGAAGATCCTTCTGGAGTAAACTCAATGTTCCAGAGTTAACGGAACCATTAGAGTTGCATTATGAAGTTGTCTTCCTGATGTTTTAACAAAAGTCAACCATTCAAAGTTTAAAAGCTTTAAAACACGGAAACTTGCACAAAAACCAAATGAACGACCAGGTGACCGTAATGTTCAGCCCTGCAAGTCCTAAATGACTTTGGGTTTCTATAGGAATACCCTAAAAATAGAAAAGAATGCATAAAGGGAAAACGACCTAGACGTTCATTTAAATTTGGTTTTTTCTTATCAATTAAATTGTGATATATCTTTGTGTTTAGTAAGAAAACCAACATTTTTGTGTGAAGGAATGGCAAAGGAATCCCTACAGTCGGAGAGGAAATTGGGTAGAAATACAATCAAAGTCAAAGTTAAAATAGTATCGAGGAGATGGAGAGAGAAAATGGGGATTGACAAAGAGAGAAAGAGGGTGTCGAGATGGGGAGAAAGGAGAGAGAGAGAGAGAGAGAAAGAGAGAGACAGAGAGAGACAGAGAGAGAGAGAGATAGAAAGAAAGAGAGAGAGAGAGAGAGAGAGAGAGAGAGAGAGAGAGAGGGAGGGAGAGAGAGGTGAGGAAATGTAGTAGGAAACTACTAAGTGATGAATGATTATCGAATTATTTTTCTTTATTGTGAGATCTAGTAGATATGGTAAGGATTTTTGTATAATTAGTACTTTTTAAATATTAAATTTTAAGTCTTTGTTTATTTTAAATAAACTAGTTATGAATATTTTACTGCACAACATCAAAATGATTATAGAAATCACAATTTACAATTAAAAAATTATTTCTCTATTAAAAACTAAATAATAACCTATAATTCTTTTAAGAGGATACATATCAAATTAACCAAAGAAATTACTTTCAGAAAAGAGTATCAACCAATTTTGTCCATATAATATTTCATCAAAATTTGTGTAAGCACTTGAAAAAGCCCATCATATATGTATTATTAACATTGAACACACCAACGTACACAAATTGTAAAACATATACCACACCAAACAGTTTTATTAATTCATAAAGAGATTTACAATAGAACTAATACTTCATCAAGCTCCTGAAGCATATATCACACCAAGTAGTTTTATTTATTAACAAATATTTAGGATAGTCATAATACTTAATCATGTTATTAGGAATGGGGAATGATATCTATTTCCCAACATGGTGAGTCTCAAGGTCCTTGATGACACCAATATGAAACTCCATAAAATCCAGGGGCTCTAGAGTATTTTCATTCAATTTCTCATACACAAGAGTCAAAGTGATCAAGTTTTCCTCTGCAGTCAATGTAAGTTTCATTCACTTGTATAGTTCATTCATATATCCTTCAATAAAATTGAAAGTGATTGATTTTTCCTCATCGTCTATGTGTAGGACTTGTTTGGCATGCCTCTCTTTTCCTCCTGTTGTCAAACCAAATAAATTGAGGACACAAAAGAAGCAAAAGTACACAAACTAAAGTTCATAAATGATCATGATACACACAATATATGTACACACACACACACACACACACATACATATATATATATATATAACATACTAGTATAAACGTTATTTCTCAATCACGTTTTAGGTTATATTTTATTCAAAAAAATTCAATGACAAAAAGACTGAAATCTTACAATGTAAACAAACATAAAACGTTATTGTGAGTCACGTTTTATAATTTTTTACTCTGAGCAACGTTTTACACCTAAAATCTGAGTCACACTAATGTTTCTCTGGAATGACTAAAAATTGAAATTCAATCTTGTACAAGCCATATTCAACTTTATTCAACTTTCCATTATTAAAATGGATATATATTTTGAACATACATTCACTTGAAATATATATGATTTTCTCTTCATACATATTACATAGACAATACTTTTTACAACAAAAGGAAAAAAAGTGAGAAGGACTTTGCACAAATTAGAGCTTATTTTGTATCCTTTCAGTTTCAAAATTTGTAAATAAATCATATGTGAGAACTTCTTCTAGCCTAAGGTACCATCCCTTCTAAATATTAGACCAACATGTTTCGTAAGATTATTAAATACTAGTTTCTAGATACGTGCGTCATGTGTCCAATGTAAATTTTTATAGATATGTTAGAACAATTTAAATTATATCAAAACATGTATGGTTTGAACTTTGGTTAGTAGTTAATAAACAGTGAAGTTAAAAATAACTAATTTGAGCATAAATAAAAAACTTACAACAATCAAAAGTAAAAAGAAAATTAAATTAAACAAGTCTAATAGCGAGAAGATACAAAAAATAATTTTTTTTTAAAAAAGAAGAAGAAATAACAACATGCTTATTCTTCTTAAGACTTTAATCATAAAAATATAGATGGAAAAAAATATATATAGAAGTTGTACATAATTTTTTGAGTTCTTGGCTACACTTTCTCATTAACCAATCAAAATTCAAAAGTGTAGCACCCCAGATTCGAGGAAGGAAAATTTTTCAGATTTTCAGAAGTTGCAGGTGCCACTGACGGAGGCCACCTACCAACCGTAGGTTGAACCACGGATCATAGGTGGGGTCTGTGGTTGGCCACCTCAACTCCCCCTCCACCCCAGAACTCCCCAAATTTTTTCAGTCAACTCTCGACCCACGCCAGGACCTACGGACTGTAGGTGGGACCCTGATCCGTGGTTCAGACCCCAAATTTCAGCCCTCTGATAGCCAAACAACGACTTACAGGATGGACCGTCAGTCAACTTACGGCCTGTCAGTCAGCTCTGTCGATGGGCCAGTCGACTTTTAGTTTAGGGGTAATAGGGCCTTTTCCTAATTATTTTATCCCTAAACAATTTTATTTTGGTCAGTTTAAGCCTAGTAATTTAATCAGAACTTACCCCAAGTGATTCATTCACCAAAATTCACCAAGCTTAGAACGAAAAAGGAGATTAAGAGGCGATAGCTTTCTCAAGAACAGGAAGCAAGTTTCTTCAGTTTCAACCCCAAAATCGAAAGATTTCTCCATGGATTTCATCACCAGGTATGTGAGATTTCACTAGTGGGTTCCTTTCATCCACTAGGTCCCTAGAATTCAATCAGATTCTTGATTCGTTATATCTTGCTTAGACCTAGGGTTTCTAAAACCTTAGATATTTGTTGTAATTTAGCTGTTATAGTATTCTTAATCAGATTATCATGATTTCGTGGAATTATTGCTTACTTCCTTGCAAGAAACTCAAAACCCTAGTTATGTAGATTCGTTTAATTCATGAATTACACTAGCTAGGTCAGATAAACAGATATACATGCCTCAGATTTCGAATGTTTCATTATCAGTACTTAAATGTTGCATTCTCAGTTAGCATTTTAGAATATTGAGCTAATCCAGTATTTCAGTTAAGTTGTGTCATACACATTCTAGTTGGGAGTAGGCTTAGCACCGAGTTGGACTAGGGTTCAGCGTACCCTCATAGTCCCAGAACTACGTGCCTCGTAGGTTATAAGTCCTCTCTGTTGGGCATCTGATTTAGTGATCACGCCAATCATGCCTTTAAACCCCTGGCAAGGTATATTGGGTCCTCTCGATGGGGCATATACATTGGAATCCACGTTTAGCTCACGTGGTTTATTATCGGTTAATAGTAGCTCCCACAGTAAGACTCAGTGCATTTGACCAGGTTTTCAGTTATACTTCAGTATTCAGCCTCAGCATGTTATGTACTTGGTCATTGCATTTAGTTCAGTTCATTTCAGTATATTTCAGTATTTACATTCAGCTCAGATTATATCATTGGTCAGTATACTTTGTTCAGTTTAATTATATGTTTTGTTCAGCTTTTATCCTATCCTACATGCTCAGTACCTTCCAAGTACTGATGCATACTCTGCGCTACATCATTTCATGATGTAGGTTCAGGTCCTCAGTATTCAGATCACGCATAGATCGGTTCCCGATCCACATTCAGCAACTTCAGTGGTGAGTCCTCATACTTAAAGGATAATAGACATGTTTTTTTTTTCAAATATAGCCTTTCATTTCAGTTTCAGTTTTGCTAGAGTTAGCTGGGGGCATGTCCTAGAAACTCTAGTTAGTTAGAGGCTTTTTCAGACATAATATTAGATTAAGCTTTAGTTTTTGGGTGATTGTTCAGTATCACTAAACTCAGAGTACTTTTTATATATTTAGATCAGTTTTGGGTATTCCCCACTTTGAGACTAAATTCTGTAAAACATGGATAGCTCTATGTTCTGACATGCAAACTCTGAGAATGCAACAATTATATTTGATAATATGACATTTGCAAACTGAAGCATGTATATAACTAAAAAAGCTGGCATAGCATATGTAATTCATGAACTAAAGGAACTACATAACTAGGGTTCTGAATTTCATGCAAGAAACTAAGCAACAACATGATATTCTGATTTGGATCATTCTAACAGCTAAAACCCAATAATTTCTAACATTCAAGAAACCCTAGGTCTAGATAATATCAAGGGAATCAACATTCTGACTGAATTCTAGGGACCTAATGGGCGAAAAAAACCTACTAGTGAAATCCCACATACCTAGTGATTAATTCCACGGAGAAATCTTTCGATTTCGGGGCTGGAACTGAAGAAAACTCATTGCGTTCTTGGACTAGGGCTGGTAGACTCTTTCTCCTCTTTTTGCTCTGAGTTTGCTAAATTTTGGAGAATGAATTGACTAGGGTAAGTTCTAATTAAGTTACTACACTTAAACTGACCAAAACTATGTAGTTTAGGGGTCCAACGCATAAGGAAAAGACCAAAAGACCCCTGACTTAACTGTTGTTGGACTAACTGACGGACCAGACCGACAGACCGTGGCTGGACCGACGGTTCGTGCTGGTCGTCCGTCGACAAGCCTCTGGGCTTGGACCTGAAGGCCACGATCCACGGACCTAGACCACGGACCGTGGTCTGACCTATGGTCCATAGTTCCTGGCCGTGGGTCATGCCTTGGCTGAATTTTCTGGAGTTCTGGGCTAGAAATCTGGGGTCTGACCTACGGCCCTGGACCACGGACCGTGGTCTGACCTACCGTCCGTAGGTCATGGCGTAGGTCTGGACTTAGAATAATTTTTTGGGCTTTTTCTGGGAGGGACTCCAGGTGGTGAACCACGGACCACCAGGACGGACCATGGGTCACCCTACGGTCCATAGGTGGTGCCCGTAGGTGGCACCTGTAGCTTCTCAAATCTGCAATCTGGTCTATCTAGGATACACGGTGTTACATTATCTCCCCCTTGGGAACATTCATCCTCGAATGAAGACTAAGCTAGCTGAATATGGAGGGAAAGAGCTGCAAACCCTACCACTAATTTTTGAAAACTGATTTCTGATTGAACTGAGTACCAAGGACATGTAAATACGCTGAAAATTCAAGTACAAACTGAAGGAACATGATACTAAGACTGAATCTGCGCATGAATGACTGAAAAACTGAAACGGAACTCATAAGGGGCCAACCGGAGATCTACATCTACGCCCATACAATGCCTTATAGGGGGCCATCTGAATGTTGGAATTGTAGCAATTATTGTAGGTGAACTCTATAAGAGGAAGGTGATCATCCCAACTACCCTTGAAGTCGATCACCAAGCTCTCAACATGTCCTCTAAGGTCTGAGTGGTACGCTCTGCCTGACCATCCGTCTGAGGATGAAACACTGTGCTAAGATTAACCTGAGTACCAAGACCTTTCTGAAATGACTTCCAGAAATGAGAGGTAAACTGCGGACCTCTATCTGAGATGATAGACAAAGGAACCCCATGCAACCTGACTATCTCATTAATTTAAAGCTTGGCATAGTCCTTCGCTGAGTCTGTAGTCTTAACAGCCAAAAAGCGTGCAGACTTAGTAACTCTGTCTAATATCACCCAAATGGAGTCATGTTGTCTGCGAGTACGAGGTAAACCAGTAATGAAGTCCATGTTGATCACTTCCCACTTCCAAGTAGGAATGTTGATCTCTTGAGTCATACCCTGTCGTTTCTGATGTTCTACCTTCAGTTGCTGATAATTGGGGCACTTACCCACAAAACCTGCTATATCCCTCTTCATTCCATTCCACCAAAAGACTTCCCGCAGATCACGGTACATCTTAGTGGCACCTAGATGAATAGAATACCTAGATTTATGGGCTTCTACGAAAATTTGCTGTCTCAACTCACCCACCTTAGGAACACATAATCGATCCTGATAGCGAAGCACACCATCTACCCCTTGGGAGAATACCTCAACTCTCTGCTGGTGGACTGCACCCTTTATTTGAAGAAATATTGGATCGCTGTCTTGCTTTTCCTTAACCTCTGCTACCAATGAAGATTCTGACCCATTCTGAACTGTTACACCATCATCTGATATGCTCATAAGGCAAACTCCCAAGCGAGCAAGCCTGTGAACATCCTTTGCTAGTTCTTTTCTTTCTTCCTCAACATGTGCTACACTACCCAAAGATAATCTGCTAAGGGCATCTGCTACTACATTGGCCTTACCAGGATGGTAAAGCACTTTCATGTCATAATCCTTGAGGAACTCAAGCCATCTCCTCTGGCGAAGATTCAACTTTTTCTAAGTGAACACCTACTGAAGGCTTGTATGGTCTGTGAACACATCTACGTGAACACCATACAAGTAATGTCTCCAAATCTTAAGTGCAACACCACTGCTGCAAGCTCGAGGTCATGAGTCGGATAATTCTTCTCATGCACCTTAAGTTGTCTAGAAGCATAAGCTATAACCTTACCACGCTGCATCAACACACAACCTTGGCTGACTCTGGATGCATCACAATAGATAACATAATTGTCTGAACCCTTTGGTAGAGTCAAAACCGGAGCTGTAGTTAACCTAGTTTTCAGTTCTACGAAGCTTTTCTCACAATCATCTGACCACTGAAACTTAACTTTTTTCTGAGTTAACTTAGTTAATGGAGAGGCTATTGATGAAAATCCTTCCACGAACCTTCTTTTATAACCTGCTAGACCAAAGAAACTTCTGATATCTGTAGGAGAGGTAGGTCTGGGCCATTGTTTCACCGCTTTAATTTTCTGAGAATCCACTCGGATCCTTCGCTAGATAATATATGCCCGAGGAAATCAATTGATTTTAACCAAAACTCACATTTGGTAAACTTAGCAAACAACTGGCGATCTTTGAGAGTTTGTAGAACAACTCTCAAATGAGTTGCATGTTCTTCCTCATTCCTAGAGTAAATGAGGATATCATCAATAAAGACGATGACGAATAAGTCCAAATACTGCTTGAACACTCTGTTTATTAAATCCATGAAAGTTGCGGGAGCATTGGTTAGTCCAACTGACAAAACTACAAATTCATAATGACCATACCGAGTTCTGAAGGCTGTTTTCAGAATGTCACTATCTCTGACTCTGAGCTGATGATAACCGGATCTGGGGTCTATCTTCAAAAAATGACTAGCACACTGAAGTTGGTAAAACAAGTCATCAATCCTGGGGATTGGATACTTATTCTTGATTGTGACTTTGTTCAATTGCCGATAGTCAATACACATCCTGAGAGAACATCTTTCTTTTTCACAAACAACACTGGGGCACCCAATGGCGAAATACTAGGTCTGATGAAGCCCTTATCTAGAATGTCTTTCAACTGCTCTTTCAATTTCTTAAGCTCAGCTGGAGCCATTCTGTAAGGAGGAATAGAAATAGGCTGGGTATCTGAAAGGAGATCAATTCTGAAGTCGATTTCCCATTCGAGAGGAACTCTAGGAAGATCTTCTGGAAACACTTCTAGGCATTCATTAACCACTGGAACTGACTCAAGAGTTGGGGTTTCGGAGCTTGAATCCTTAACCCGAACTAGATGACAGAGATAACCCTTAGAGATCATCTTTATGACATTAAGGTAAGAAATGAATCGACCCATAGGTGCTAAGCTACTGCCCTTCCATTCTAAGATTAGTTCATCTGGAAACTGAAAATGAACAATCCTAGTTCTACAATCGACTGAGGCATAACAGGAATGTAACCAATCCATGCCTAGAATGATATCGAATTCTACAATTTCTAACTCTACAAGATCTTCTTAGGTGACATTTTGAGAGACTGTGACAGGGCAATTTATGTATACCCGTCTAGCTATAACTGGGTCACCGACTGGAGTAGAGACTGAGAAGGGTTCTAAGAGAGTTTCTGGACTAACATCGAATTTGACTGCTATATAAGGAGTTACAAAGGAAAGAGTATCCCCTGGATCTAACAAAGCATAAAAATCTAAGTTAAAAACTCATAACGTACCAGTGACCACATCAGGAGTATCTTCCTGATCCTGGCGAGCCTGAAGAGCATACAACTTGTTTTGGCGCTGACCGCCACCTGTACCAGATGAGTTACCCTGCTGAGTCAGGCGACCTGCTGGTGCTGCTGAAGTTGTGGACTGAGCTCTACAATTATTACCTCTTTGACCTTGTTTAGAAGGATAATCTCGCAACCTGTGACTAGACTGACCACACCCAAAACATCCCTCCTTTCCTGCAAGACACTCGCCCGGATGGTTCTTACTACACTTAGGACAACTTGGGTAGGTTCTATTACCTGAAACACTCCCCTGAGATTTAGAGCCTGACGCCCTACCTTTCTGATCCTGTCGGAACCCGGAGGATGGAACAATAGCTGATGAAAGTGCCGGAGCTGAAGATTTCTGCTAAAACTGAGAGCGATTTCCACCACCTGATTTTTGTTGAGAGTACTCATAGTTACCTGTTCTAGCTTTCTTGTTGTCCTTAGCTATTTCCTTAAGCTTATCTCCCTCAACCTGCTGAGCATGAGTCATAAGACTAGAGATGTTCATATTTTCCAGCAACATAGCATTTCTGCACTCTATTTTCACTAAGTCTGACACTCCATACAGAAACTTGTTCATTTGAGACCTGGAATCGGCAACCATGTGAGGAGCATACCTGGAGAGTTGGGTGAGCTTGAGTCCATACTCTTGGACTGTCATGTTACCTTGTCTCAAATTCATGAACTCCTGAGCTCTTGCCTACCTCAACTCTCTTGGGAAGGACCTGTCTAGAAAAGTCTCACTAAAGCATTCCCAAGTGATAGGAGTTGCATCTGTACCCCTGTTCTCTTTCCATTGAGTATACCAGATATGAGCTACATCCTTAAGCTGTTAGGATGCCAACTCTACCGTATCATTACCTATCACTTGCATCACTCCAAAGATCTTCTTAACCTCATTTATGAAGTTTTGGGGATCCTCACCAATCTTCGATCCTAAGAACTTAGGCGGATTAATCCTAACAAAATCATGAACTCTAGCTACAGCTGACCCAAAATTAGCATTTGCAGGAGCTGGAACCTGCTGATTGTTCTAGTTAGTCACACTCTAAGCCAAAAGTTGGTTAGCATTCTGAAACTCTGCATTCAAAACTTCCTGATCTGGGACTGGAGGAGCTGCGTTAGCTCTATGAGGAGGCATGATCTTAAACGCATAACGATGAGTTAGAGAGAGATCATACCAACGTACGATAAGAATATCAAGAAAGTAAGGCTTTCCTAAGACACTTCGTAGCTTCCCCCTCATTAGATGTGGTGGACTTCCCACCCATGAAAAGGACTCTACTTAGTGTGGCTTTTCAGACATCCTAGGACACTTAAACCTAATGCTCTGATACCAAGTTTGTCATTCCCTGAAGCTACCCCCAGGACACGGACACGGGACCTAAGATCACGAGTGACCCCAAGCTAAACCTGTTGGCATAACATAAGCATACTAAAATATTTCTGAATCAATAAACACTGTACGGAAACTAATCATAAGATAAATCTTAAATGATGGGGAATACCCATACTACATCTAAATATATAAATGCGGAGAGTTTAACAACAACTGAAAAGTCAAACTCAAATACTAAAGTTGATTCTAACAATGTCTGTAATCAAGCCTCTAACTGACTAAAAATGCTGGGACATGCCCCAGCTAAATCTAGCAATAACTGAAACTAAGACTAAAATCAAAGTAACCATGTCTGTCATCCTCGGAGAATGAGGACTCACCACTAATACTGCTGAGCTGAAGATCGGGAACCGATCTATGTGTGATCTGGAAGCTCAGAACCTGAACCTCCATCACTAGAAGATGTAGAGCGGAGTATGTGTCAGTACTTGAAAGGTACTGAGCATGCAAGATAGAATAAAGCTGAACAATATACATAACTGAACAAAGCATATAACTGAGCAGTGATATAATCTGAACTGAATGTAAATACTTAGATATACTGAATATTGAGCTAACTTAATGCAATGAACAAGTACATGATATGTTGAGTCTGAATATTGAACTGTAACTGATAACCTGGTCAATGCACTAGAATCTGACTGTACTGTGGGAGCTACTAATAACTGACATAAAACCACATGAGCTAAATGTGGAGTCCGATGTATACGCCCCATCGTGAGGACCCAATATACCCTACCAGAGGTATAAAGGCATGACTGGCGTGATCACTAAAATTATGCCCACAGAAGGGACTTACAACCTACATAGGCACATAGTTTTGGGACTATACGGGTACGTTGAATCTAGTCCAACTAGGTGTTAAGTCTACTCCCAACTGAATATGTATGTAACACATTATGACTGAATTCTGTAAAACATGGATAGCTCAATGTTCTAACATGCAAACTCTGAGAATGCAACAATTATATCTGATAATATGACATTCGTAAACTGAAGCATGTCTATAACTAAAATAGCTGGCCTAGCATGTGTAATTCATGAACTAAAGGAACTACATAGCTAGGGTTCTGAATTTCATGCAAGAAACTGAGCAACAATATGATAATCTGAGTTGGATCATTCTAACAACTAAAACCCAACAATTTCTAACATTCAAGAAACCCTAGGTCTAGATAATATCAAGGGAATCAACATTCTGACTGAATTCTAGGGACCTAATGGGAGAAATAAACTCACTAGTGAAATCCCACATACCTGTTGATGAATTCCACGGAGAAATCTTTCGATTTTGGGGCTGGAACTGAAGAAAACTCGTTGCGTTCTTGGACTAGGGCTGGTCGACTCTTTCTCCTCTTTTTGCTTTGAGTTTTCTAAATTTTAGAGAATGAATTGACTAAGGTAAGTTCTAATTAAGTTACTAGGCTTAAACTTACCAAAACTAGGTAGTCTAAGGGTTAAACGACGTAGTTTAGGGGTCCAACGCATAAGGAAAAGACCAAAAAAACCCTGACTTAATTGCTGTCGGACCAACCGACAGACCAGACTGACGGACCGTGGCTGGACCGACGGTCTGTGCTGGTCGTTCGTCGACTGGAGTCTGGGGCTTGGACCTGAAGGCCACAATCCACAGACCTAGACCACGGACTGTGGTATGACCTACAGTCCGTAGGTCCTGGCCGTGGGCCATGCCCTGGCTGACTTTTCTGGATTTCTGGGCTAGAAATCTGGGGTCTGACCTACGGCCCTGGACCACGGACCGTGGTCTGACCTACGGTCTGTAGGTCCTGGTGTAGGTTTGGACTTAGAATAATTTTCTAGGCTTTTCTGGGAGGGGCTCAAGGTGGTGAACCACGGACCACCAGGACGGACCGTGGGTCACCCTACGGTCCATAGGTGGTGCCCGTAGGTGGCACCTGTAGCTTCTCAAATCTACAATCTGTTTTGTCTAGGATACGGGGTGTTACATTATATCCCCTTTGGAACATTTGTCCTTGAATGAAGACTAAACTAGCTGAATATGGAGGGAAAGAGCTGTAAACCCTACCACTAATTTCTGAAAACTAATTTTTGACTAAACTGAGTTCCAAGGACAATAAAATACGCCAAAAATGCAAGTACAAGCTGAAGGAACATGATACTAAGACTGAATCCGCGCATGAATGACTGAAAAACTGAAGAGGAACTATTACCTCAAGCTGGAATGGAATTGGAAGGAAAGAGATGAGGATACTTGGCCTTCTTGGCTGCTTCTGCTTCCTAAGTAGCTCTCTCTACGAACTGACTACTCCATAAAACCTTAACTGAAGTGACTTCCTTGTTTCTCAACCTTCTAACCTGACGATCAAGAATCTCAACTGGTACATCCTCATAAGTGAGACTATCTTTCACAGCCACACTCTCTAAAGGTACTATGGATGCTGGATCACCCACACATTTCTTCAACAATGAAACGTGAAAGATCGGATGCACTGTTGCTAGTTCTGCTAGAAACTCTAACTCGTAAGCCACTTTACCAACCCTTTTCAAGACCTTGTAAGGGCCTACATATCTAGGATTGAGCTTTCCTTTCTTGCAAAACCTTATCACCCCCTTTATAGATGACACTTTCAGGAAAACCCAATCATTAACTTGGAAATCCAAGTCCCTTCTCCTTACATCTTCATAGGACTTCTGGCGACACTGGGCTGTCTTAAGTCTATCTCTAATGAGCTGCACTTTTTCCATAGCATCATCAACCGAATCTGGTCCTATCAAGGCTGCTTCACCTACTTCAAACCAACCAACTGGAGATCTACATCTACGCCCATACAATGCCTCATAAGGGGCCATCTAAATGCTGGAATGGTAGCTATTATTGTAGGCAAACTCTATAAGAGGAAGGTGATCATCCCAACTACCCTTGAAGTCAATCACACAAGCTCTCAACATGTCCTCTAAGCTCTGAATGGTACGCTCTGCCTGACCATCTGTCTCCGGATGAAACACTGTGCTAAGATTAACCAGAGTACCAAGACCTTTCTGAAATGACTTCCAGAAATGAGAGGTAAACTGAGGTCCTCTATCTGAGATGATAGACAAAGGAACCCCATGCAACCTGACTATCACATTAATGTAAAGCTTGGCGTAGTCCTCAGCCGAGTCTGTAGTCTTAACAGCCAAAAAGTGTGCAAACTTAGTAACTCTGTCTAATATCACCCAAATGGAGTCATGTTGTCTGCGAGTACGAGGTAAACCTGTAATGAAGTCCATGTTGATCACTTCCCACTTCCAAGTAGGAATGCTGATCTCTTGAGTCATACCCCCTGGTTTCTGATGTTCTACCTTCACTTGCTGACAATTGGGGAACTTAGCCACAAAACCTGCTATATCCCTCTTCATGCCATTCCACCAAAAGACTTCCCGCAAATCACAGTACATCTTAGTGGTGCCTGGATGAATAGAATATCTGGAGTTATGGGCTTCTGCAAGAATCTGCTGTCTCAACTCACCCACCTTAGGAACACATAATCGACCCTGATAGTGAAGCACACCATTTTCCCCTTGGGAGAATACCTAAACTCTCTATTGGTGGACTGCACCCTTTAGTTGAAGCAATATCGGATCACTGTCTTGATTTTCCTTAACCTCCTCTACCAATGAATATTCTGACCCGTTCTGAACTGTTACACCATCATCTGATATGCTCATAAGGCCAACAACCAAGCGAGCAAGCCTGTGAACATCCTTTGCTAGTTCTTTTCTTCCTTCCTCAACATGTGCTACACTACCCATAGATAGTCTGCTAAGGGCATCTGCTACTACATTGGCCTAACCAGGATGGTAAAGCACATTCATGTCATAATCCTTGAGGAACTCAAGCCATCTCCTCTGGCAAAGATTCAACTATTTTTGGGTGCACACATACTGAAGGCTTTTATGGTCTGTGAACACATCTACGTGAACACCATACAAATAATGTCTCCAAATCTTAAGTGCAACACCACTACTGCAAGCTCGAGGTCATGAGTCAGATAATTCTTCTAATGCACCTTAAGTTGTCTAGAAGCATAATTTATAACCTTACCTCGCTGCATCAACACACAACCTAGGCCGACTCTGGACGCATCACAATAGATAACATAACTGTCTGAACCCTCTGGTAGAGTCAAAACCGGAGTTGTAGTCAACCTAGTTTTTAGTTTTGCGAAGCTTTTCTCACAATCATCTGACCACTGAAACTTAATTGTTTTCTGAGTCAACTTAGTCAATGGAGAGGCTATGGATGAAAATCCTTCCATGAACCTTCTGTAATAACCTGCTAGACCCAAGAAACTTCTGATATCTATAGGAGAGGTAGGTTTGGGCCATTGTTTCACCGCTTCTATTTTCTGAGAATCCACTCGGATCCCTTCGCTAAATACTATATGCCCGAGGAAAGCAACTGATTGCAACCAAAACTCACATTTGCTAAACTTAGCAAACAACTGGCGATCTTTAAGAGTTTGCAGAACAACTCTCAAATGAGTCACATATTCTTCCTCATTATTAGAGTAAATGAGGATATCATCAATAAAGACGATAACGAACAAGTCTAAATACTGCTTGAACACTATGTTCATCAAATCCATGAAAGCTGCAAGAGCATTGGTTAGTCCAAATGACATAACTACAAATTCATAATGATCATACCGAGTTCTGAAGGTTGTTTTCAGAATGTCACTATCTCTGATTCTGAGCTGATGATAACTGGATCTGAGGTCTATCTTTGAAAAATGACTAGCATCCTGAAGTTGGTCAAACAAGTCATCAATCCTGGGGATGGGATACTTATTCTTGATTGTGACTTTGTTCAGCTGCCGATAGTCAATGCACATCCTGAGAGAACCATCTTTCTTTTTCACAAACAACACTTGGGCACCCTATGGAGAAATACTAGGTCAGATGAAGCCCTTATCTTGAAGGTATTTCAACTGCTCTTTCAATTCCTTAAGCTCAGCTGGAGCCATTCTGTAAGGAGGAATAGAAATATGCTGGGTATCTGGAAGGAGATCAATTCCGAAGTCAATTTCCCTTTCGAGAGGAACTTCGGGAAGATCTTCTGGAAACACTTCTGGGAACTCATTAACTACTGGAACTGACTCAAGAGTTGGGGTTTCAGAGCTTGAATCCTTAACCCGAACTAGATGATAGAGATAACCCTTAGAGAACATCTTTATGGAATTAAGGTAATAAATGAATCGACCCATAGGCGCTAAGCTATTGCCTTTCCATTCTAAGATTGGTTCGTCTGGAAATTGAAAACGAATAATCCTAGTTCTACAATCGACTGAGGCATAACAGGAATGTAACCAATCCATGCCTAGAATGATATGGAAGTCTACCGTTTCTAACTCTAGATCTGCTGAGGTGACTTTCTGAGAGACTGTGACAGGGCAACTTTTGTATACCCATCTAGTTATAACTGGGTCACCGACTGGAGTAGAGACTGAGAAGGGTTCCGAGAGAATTTCTGGACTAACATCAAATTTGACTGCTATATAAGGAGTTATAAAGGAAAGAGTAGCACCTGGATCTAACAAAGCATAAACATCTAGGTTAAAAACTTGTAACATACCAGTGAGCACATCAGGAGAATCTTCTTGATCCTGGCGAGCCTGAAGAGCATAAAACTTGTTTTGGCGCTGACCACCACCTGTACCAGATGAGTTACCCTGCTGAGTCAGGCGGCCTGCTGGTGCTGCTGAAGTTGTGGACTGAGCTCTACCATTATTACCTCCTTGACCTTGTTTAGAAGGACAATCTCGCAACCTGTGACCAGACTGACCACACCTAAAACATCCTTCCTTTCCTGCAAGACACTCGCCCGAATGGTTCTTACCACACTTAGGACAAGTTGGGTAGGTTGTGGTACCTGAAACACTCTCCTGAGACTTAGAGCCTGACGCCCTACCTTTATGATCCTGTCAGAACCTGAAGGATGGAACACCAGCCTATGAAGGTGCCGGAGCTGAAGATTTCAGCTGAAACTGAGAGTGATTTCCACCACCTGATTTCTATTGAGAGTACTCATAGTTACCTGTCCTAGCTTTCTTGTTGTCCTTATCTATTTCCTTAAGCTTATCTCCCTCAACCTGCTGAGCATGAGTCATAAGCCTAGAGATGTTCATATTATCCAGCAACATAGCATTTCTGCACTTTGTTTTCACTAAGTCTGACACTCCATACAGAAACTTGTTTATTTGAGACCTGGAATCGGCAACCATGTGAGGAGCATACCTGGAGAGTTGGGTGAACTTGAGTCCATACTCTTAGACTGTCATGTTACCTTGTCTCAAATTCATGAACTATTGAGCTCTTGCCTCACTCAACTCTATTGGGAAGAACCTGACTAGAAAAGTCTCACTAAAGCATTCCCAAGTGATAGGAGCTGCATCTGTACCCCTGTTCTCTTTCCATTGAGTATACCAGATATGAGCTACATCCTTAAGTTGATAGGATGCCAACCTGTCACTTGCATCACTCCAAAGATCTTCTTGACCTCATCTATGAAGTTTTACGGATCCTTACCAATCTGCGATCCTTAGAACTCAGGTGGATTCATCCTAACAAAATCACGAACTCTAGCTACAGCTGACCCAACATTAGCATTTGCAGGAGCTGGAACCTGCTGATTGTTCTGGTTAGTCACACTCTGAACCAAAATTTGGATAGCGTTCCAAAACTCTACATTTGAAACTTCCTGATCTGGGACTGGAGGAGCTGCGTTAGCTCTACGAGGAGGCATGATCTGAAACGCATAACGATGAGTTAGAGAGAGATCATACCAACGCACGATAAGAATATCAAGAAAGTGAGGCTTTCCTAAGATACTTCGTAGCTTCCCCCTCAGTAGATGTGGTGCACTTCACACGCATGAAAAGGACTCTACTTAGTGCGGCTTTTCATACATCCTAGGACACTTAAACCTAATGCTCTGATACCAAGTTTGTCACACCCCGAAGCTACCCTAGGGACACGGACACGGGACCTAGGATCACGAGTAACCCCAAGCTAACCCTGCTGGCATAACATAAGCATACTAAAAGATTTTTGAATCAATAAACACTGTGCAGAATCTAATCATAAGATAAATATGAAATGATGGGGAATACCCATACTACATCTGAATATATAAATGCAGAGAGTTTAACAACAACTGAAAAGTCAAACTCAAATACTAAAGCTGATTCTAACTATGTCTGAAATGAAGACTTTAACTGAATAGAAATGTTGGGACATGCCCCAGCTAAATTTAGCAAAAACTGAAACTAAGACTAAAACCAAAGGTACCATGTATGTCGTCCTCGGAGAATGAGGACTCACCACTAATACTGTTGAGCTGAAGATCAGGAACCGATCTATGCGTGATCTGGAAGCTGAGAACGTGAACCTACATTACGAGAAGATGTAGCACAGAGTATGCGTCAGTACTTGAAAGGTACTGAGCATGCAGGATAGAGTAAAGCTGAATAATATATATAACTGAACAAAGCATATAACTGAGCAATGATATAATCTGAACTGAATGTAAATACTGAGATATACTGAATACTGAGCTAACTCAAAGCAATGACCAAGTATATGTTATGCTGAGTCTGAATAGTGAACTGTAACTGATAACCTGGTCAATGCACTAGAATCTGACTGTACTGTGGGAGCTACTAATAACCGATATAAAACCACATGAGCTAAATGTGGATTTCGATGTATACGCCCCATCAAGAGGACCCAATATACCCTGCCAGATGTGTAAAAGCATGACTGGCATGATCACTAAAATGATGCCCACAGAGGGGACTTACAACCTACGGAGGCACGTAGTTCTGAGACTATACGGGTACGCTGAACACTAGTCCAACTCGGTGTTAAGTCTACTCCCAACTGAATGTGTATGCAACACATTATGACTGAATTCTGTAAAACATAGATAGCTCGATGTTTGACATGCAAACTCTGATAATGCAACAATTATATCTGATAATATGACATTCATAAACTGAAGCATGTATATAACTGAAATAGTGGCCTAGCATGTGTAATTCATGTACTAAAGGAACTACATAGCTAGGGTTATGAATTTCATGTAAGAAACTGAGCAACAACATGATAATCTGATTTGGATAATTCTAACAGCTAAAACCCAACAATTTCTAACATTCAAGAAACCCTAGGTCTAGATAATATCAAGGGAATCAAGATTCTGACTGAATTCTAGGGACCTAATGGGCGAAAGAAACCCACTAGTGAAATCCCACATACTTGGTGATGAATTCCACGGAGAAATCTTTCGATTACGGGGCTGGAACTGAAGAAAACTCATTGCGTTCTTGGACTAGGGCTGGTCGACTCTTTCTCCTCTTTTTACTCTGAGTTTGCTAATTATTTGAGAATGAATTGACTAGGATAAGTTCTAATTAAGTTACCAGGCTTAAACTGACCAAAACTACATAGTTTAGGGGTTAAACGACGTAGTTTAGGGGTCCAACGCATAAGGAAAAGACCAAAAAAACCTGACTTAATTGCTGTCGGACCAACCGACGGACCAGACCGACGGACCATGGCTGGACCGACGGTCCATGCTGGTTGTCCGTCGACTGGCGTCTGGGACTTGGACCTGAAGGCCACGATCCACAGACCGTGGTCTAACCTACTGTCCGTAGGTCCTGGCCCTGGGTCATGCCTTGGTTGAATTTTCTAGAGTTCTGGGCTAGAAATCTGGGGTCCGACCTACGGCTCTGGACCACGGACCGTAGTATGACCTACTGTCCGTAGGTCCTGGCATAAGTCTGGACTTAGAATAATGTTCTAGGCTTTTCTGGGAGGGGCTCCAGGTTGTGAACCACGGACCACCAGGACGGACCGTGGGTCACCCTACTGTCCGTAGGTGGTGCCAGTAGGTTGCACCTGTAGCTTCTCAAATCTGCAATCTGGTCTGTCTAGGATACGGGGTTTTACAATATTTTTAACTTGTGTTTAGGAGTTCGCTTGCTGAGTACTGTGTGGTTTGGTACTCACCCCTTGCTTCTACATTTTTGTAGCTTATGGGCTCGGATCTTCATGATACTCTCTCTTATCTTCTTGTCTGAGGCTTCCTATGGAGACATATGAGGTATTTGTTTGTCATCGCAACAGACCTTCTAGCTCCTTATTTATGATCTTGTTCTATTCTAGAAACAATTTCATTTGCGACTTGTATTTTGCTTTTGAATCAATTGTAATACTTTAGAGGCTTGTGCACGTGACAACAAGGTTTTGTGGGTTTAATTAAGTTGACTTTGTATTCCGCTTTAGTATTAGTGTTAAACTTTCATCCTTATTTTAACTTCCGCATATAATTGTTATATTTGGGTTTAGGCTGACATGTATTGGTTGGATAAGTCGAATGGCATCACATCCATTTTGGGGTCGTGACAAAGTCAAACATAAATATGAATCAAATAATATAATAGTGATAGAGTTTCACTATTCTCACTACAGATGAAAGTGATGCTTTTGGGTAAGTGTCTCATGAAATAAACAAGATCAATTATATAGATAAAAATTTAGGAATACATAAAGCTATCATAAAGTTTTAAATTAAATAATTGGAGGTTATGAATAAGAAAAAATGGGGGGGTGGGGGAGGATCTGTGTTACAGGTGAAAGAGGAAAATGTCACTCATAAAAGATAATTATAAAGAATGTATTTGAGTCTTGGAGGATTAATGATATATTATTACATAAGATATTTAAGTTATAATTATTTATTATTTATGAGTAAATAAGGCAACTACTAAGAACTCAGGTAACTATTGGATACAAATATGAATTTGTAATATTCTAAGATCTTCTCACTTGTATTATGTAATATAATAATATGATCCAATTATTATATAATATTTAATTTATTAGATATTTTATTTTTTTTGTTTAGTATAGAGATAAAATGAGGCTAATATAAAAACGAAAAAGATGTAGAAAAGATGTAATTGTACCTTAATAATTATTTATTATTTACGAAAAGAAGTAGAAGATATTTATTATTATAGTGATTATTAGCTATTTATCATATAAATTTTAACGTTTTTGTATATGAAAATTAATGAATTATTTATTTTTTAGTATTTATAAAATAATAATTTTTATGGCATTATTGTATCTCAACTTTACAGGAATATTTTGGTATTTTAACTTTTTTCGTTCCCACTTTTAGTAATATATGATATATGATATATGATATATGATATATGATATGATATGATATATGATATATGATATATGATGATTAGTAAAATATGATATGATGATATCTATACACACATTTAAGTTAGTGTAATAAATCACCTAGTGAAATATGATGTTATTTAAAAATAACATTATAATCTAAAATTCTATTTGTTCTTTAGAATTTTAATTTGGGGGTTCTTACTCTAAATGAACATACTGCAAGAATTTTATCTAGAGAATTCCTTTGTGACCATTAACTAAAAATATTGGTATTTACTCTGTCCTTTTTATGAACTTTTACTACTTGAAGAATCAATACTTTTTGGTTGATTATGATTTCTTGAACTCTTTTAGAATATTTTGAATTATTATCTGTACTCTTCAACCATTTGAAACTAGTTGTTCGTACTTTTGATCTCCAACTTTTATATAAAATGATGTAAACTTTTAGAATATGTGTAAAGCCATCTTCTCATAATACTCTTTCCCTACTTAGTTTTTCTTTTGAACCTTATTTTCACATAAAGATGTAAAATACATTACAAAATTAAAAAGGGAGAGAAAGCTAATTCAATGCTCACTTTTACCAAAGTCAATGGAAATATGAAATGAATAAGTGACTTACCAAGAATATAATTCCGGCTAACAACACAGTTAGCTTTTCCCAATTGACCTTCATGAATTGTGAAGTTTGTTATCTTATCAGGAGACATGACAGATGTTTTGTGTGGATTTGATTTGAAGTGCTCATGAAGCAAATGTCCAGAACACTTCATTTCTGTTTGAGAGATCAACTTGCCCTTTAAACCCATTTCCTTATAAGTGAGTGTGATTTCCTAACAAGAGAAGGTTTACAAATTTAGTGAGAGACATTTTCGCCTTTATATAGAGTGTAGGTTGTGAATAAGTAAATCATTTTGCATGATTGTACAGATTGTTAATCTAATCATATTTACAGTGACAAAGTCAAGTGGGAGCAACAAGGGTTCCATTTAAACCCCCTATGATTAAAAAAAATATATGTTATATATTTATTGTTAATAGAATTTTTATGTATATACAATAGTTTTTGAATCGCATTCGCTTTTAAGTGCATTTTAACTATTCATATTTTGAACTAACTTAGTGAAAATTAAAACAATGTCATTGATGTCAACATGTCATTATTTAATAACAAAGCTTCAGACCTAATTTTTTTATGAAATAGTAATAATTATTACACACACATAATAAAAATTACTTTTAGGCTTAACCCAATTAGTGGTTACATATTCTATGAAATAAGTATAGGGATGGAAAAGATCACAACATGATATGTGTATCCCACTGTGTATCTTTCATGGATCTTTTTTCCCCCTTAGTTTTGAAGAATATGGATCAATTTGTCCAGTTAAGGTGACAAATTTATGCAAGAAATTTATATAAGGAAAATGTGAAATACATATCTCATTTTCAACCATGTCTGTAATCTAGAAACTTGAAATTTTCAATTCAAATTTTCACCAGATCATTCTGAAATTGAAATTTAATCTCTTCAAGATATTTCTCTTATTATCTAATAGCACCCACTAAAACACACAATTAAGTCTTGTTTTGCCTCCTTCCTTCTTCGCTAATTGAAAGCTAGACTCACACATCTACTTATGAAGATTAATAATATAAGATCCTTTAAATATGTAACTTTGTTGTATTTAGAAAATAGTAGCATCTTATAATGTCCAATTTTTCCTATTACCCTCCTGTTAATTGATGATCTTATAATAATATTGATTTAAGATAATTATAATGAATATTTAGAACAAAAAATTGTTTACTCCTTACAGAACGGTTACTCCGTCCACTTCGATTTATTTATCATACTGTCTCTTTTAGTTCTTTTCAAAAAGAATATTTCTCTGATTTATAGCAACACTATTTTTCTACATCATATGTTTTAGACTACAAAATTAAACGACATTTCCATATATATAATATATTTTAAATTTATGACAATAAGATTCAAGAGTCTTTTTTACTTTTTTTAAAACTCCATCGTAAGTAAAAATAGGTCTAACAAATTGAAATGGGAGAGTACTACTTTCGTATATTATCTTCATAAAATACATAGTAATTCTTGATATATCTTTTTCATGTCAATAAGGTACTGTTTAAGATTTGTTAAAAATAAAGATGCTATTTGATGGTAGATTTCTAACATAGCTCTAGGTAGCCATATGTTAAGTTGAAAAAGTTTCTCAAAGAAAGTTTTCTAAAATCCTAAATAGAAGGTGAGCATTGTTTGGAAAGATTTAAAATCAAATTTTTAATATTTAGTTTGAATTTTATGTTTATGAATTGGACTTCAACATTTGTTTGTAAGAATTATGAATTTTGTATTGGATATCAAATCAAGTACTATGGATTTTTTGGTATCCGAAAATCCTAAATTTTATACTTATATTCAATCCTACCCATATCATATGTACACTATCCTAATAAGTTTAATTTCTAATGCTCTAGTGGATTAAATCCAATGGTCGTACCAATTATATCATATATCCTATTGACTAACATTACGTGGATTCATTGATGAACATAAAATAATAGTTAATGTAATCTCTAATTTCATGTATTTTTTTGTGACAACTAATATAAATAAAAATGAAAAATGTTCCACAAGTAAAGCTTTATGCACCATGTGCGGCAGGATGACCTCAATCATTGTATAATGTTAGTCATTCTAAGGAAATGAGTAAAAAATATCCTTATACTATGTGAAATTTTAAAAAAATTCTCACCGTCAACAGATTGGTCAAAAAATGCTCGTCATTAATAGTTTGACTTGATAGTTGATATACCGTGGGTTTACGGTATTTTTGATACATTTCACTTAGAAGTTGTATGTGTCTAGAGCTATATTGTGTTAGAATTAATGTTTTTGTGCTATATTTGCAGGAAATAGGGTTGAACGTGGTAGAGTGAGATGACAGCCGAAAATCTACAGAAGGAGCCACCCACGAAAGTCACCTACAGACTGTAGGTCCTTCGACGGTCTGTCGATGGGTGGCGTAGATGGAGAATCAGGGAAGTCTGACCAAGTGTGGAACAACGGATGCAACTGACAGACCGTAGGTCGACCTACTGGCCGTCCTGCACATCTGTCGATTGATTCTGGGAGTTGAAGTTCCAGTACCTGATGAAAAAGAGCCTAAGTATGGAGCTATGGTCCGTAGGTCGAAGTCGTCGAATGAAGCTGCGTCCCAGAAGTTTATTTCCTTATTTCATTTCCTTTTTGTTTAGAACGTGTTTTTCTATAAATAGGGTATGTAAAACTCATTTTTAGGGGTTGGACAATATAGTTTACTTTTAGTTCTTGGTATTTTGTGGAATTAATTAGTAACTTTAGCAATTTGATTTCCGGATTTCATTTTACAAGATTTTGACTTTGAAATTCAATTGGAGATTTCTGGTTTCTTCTACTCTAATCGTAAGTTCATGAATTCTCTTTATCAAAACATGAATTGTGTTCTTTCAAGCACGAGTAGCTAAATCCACAACTAGGGTTGTGGGAACCATAAGCAATTAACAACGTATGAATAAAAATTAAGTAATTCTTGAATAGTGTTTATGCATGTATTATTAATTCTTTCGCTTAGAAGTTTTTTAATGAGTGCACGCGTTAGAACTTGCCTTGTTGCTACTTACCGGACCAAGGAGGTAGTTAATACGAAAAGAATTAATACCAGAGATTTAGTGGATGCTATCTAATAGTCTAATGTCAATTGGTGCGAGAGTAAAAACTAAGCCATACATTGATGTGATGTCTAATCTGAGGTAAAGGTAAGGGTTAGTAAATGTATACACTCGTAGCCGGACCAAGGTGCGTAGTGAAATTCCCTATTTGGAGGACCAATCACTTAGGGATACCTATCTTACCAACTCTGCATGTACAATAAACGGAAAGGATTACTATTATTAGGATTACCGCGTTAAGAGCTTATGGGGAACACATATACCCTATTTATTTCTCATATTGATAACTCGAATTTTGAATCTTGTTTGCTTGTCACTTAATCAACAATCTGTTACTTGCTTACAAAACCCCCCCCTTTATTTTACTTGTCTCGTAAATAGTTTGACTAAACGGATATAATAGTGAGTTAAGTTTAAGTCTAAGTCATTTTCCTCGTGGGATCGACCTCAACCTACAAGTTGGGTTCTTTATTTGACAATGATCACTTATACTTCTTTAGGGAGGTGTAATTTGAGCGCATCAAATTTTGGCGCCACTGCCGGGGAATTTGGCTTTTAGATTAAGTTTAACTACATTATTGAACTGTAGTCAAATATTTCCTAATTTTACATTTTGTTTTTGTTTTTGTTTTCTACAATTTTCTACTCTAGTGTATGCCAAGTACATGGAGTCAAGGCGAACCACTGACCCCCTACGATCCAAAGTTGAATAGAACTTTGAGAAAAATGGATAATCAAGGGGTCCACAATAATCCAATCAGAGAGGATCTTGGAGATGGAGTGGAATTGCAGCCTCTAGGAGTCATTAATGTGCCCGCTCAGGTTCATGGTGGTAATCTAATCAGAAATGCAGAAAGGGTTCAGAATCCACCAGCACCGAGGTTTCGTGAGCATTACAGGGCTGCTTATGATGCGACCACTTCAGATGGTCCTATTGTTCTTCCACCTCTACCTCCAGGTCACACATTCGTGGTCACTAGCAGTTTGATACAGATGCTTACAGCGAGAGGATTGTTTGCTGGGTTGGCTTCGGAGGATCCCTATGCTCATATGGCTAAACTTTCCAGTGTGTGAAAAAGTTGTGTTGGGCGACCAGAGTTAGATATGGATGTTATAGGTCTGAGGGTCTTCCCACTATCATTAACTGGTGATGCCGCTATATGGTTCTTTGAGTTACCATACAATTCGATCTACACATGGGATCACTTGCATAAGGTCTTCACAGCGAGATACTTTCCGGTGTCCATAAAGCTCAATCATAAGGATAAGTTGAACAACTTCGCAGCACTACCAGAAGAGTCGATCAGCAATTCTTGGGATAGGTTCATTGGGTTCATCAGAAATGTTCCAAATCACCGCATTGATGATGCGTCATTGAAAGAGTATTTCTATAGAGGGCAGGATGACAATGGAAAGGCTGCGCTTGATACTATTGCTGGAGGATCGTATTGTGAGTGCACCTTTGAGGAGATAGCTGACACTACAAGAAATCATACTTTTAACGATCAATTCATAACGAAGGGATATGAATACGGTCGTTAAAGGTAAATTTATAGCGACAATTTTTTTATTCCATCGTTATAAGTCAATTTTATATTAACATTCACAACAGGATAATATCAGAATGTAAATAAAATTAGTATCCGCTTGTTAATATAATAATAGAATAGAGTGCTACATTAATAAAGTTGCCCTCTTCAATTTTTCAACTACACACATTTCTCCACCACCCCACTCCTTTGTGAAGAAAACAATATTGATATACTCGACATTTGTCTTTTTCTATGGTTGTTAGAGAATTCAGCAAGCAGAGGAAGCATAGCAAGCCTTGCAAGAACAACTTCTCTCCATTTTAGTTATAGAAAATAGAGTGATGTTTATAGAAAAATCTACAACGCTTGCTTCTATCCAAGTTTGGTAAGAGTAAAATCAGAAAAGTATTGCGTCTCTTCTAGGTTCGTTAGAGGAGAATCAGCAGATAGAGATACTCACGTCTCTGTGCTCCATCTTCTAAAAGGTAATTTGGGTGTCTCTGATTTGATAGCACAACAACAAAATCAACTTTCCTTTCTTATTGCTCTTTTTCACCTTGTTGTGATTGATAATATTCGAATGTGTTCTTGGAGTTCCCATCTATTCAAGGTAAATTTTTTTATTATATCTATGAATTGCTTTGCGGAATAACTAATTTTTTTCAATTATGTATTTTCCCAAATTTTAGGTTTTCGTTTAGGTTTTTCTTCTTTTTTGGTGTTCTTGAACTTACGTAGATAAATTGCAATTACATTTTTGATTGTCATATGTTATGTGTACTGCTTTGAGCACTTCTTATGGTAACCTTGATTGAAATAATAAAAAGTGTAATTCCACAGTTCTTATGATTCAAATACTTTGAAGTGAACTGCATCATTTAACGTCTGCTCGTCATATGTTATGTGTACTAATTTTTTCATTTCTATTTTAATAATTTATATTGTGATTCAAGACACTGAAAAACTTAAGTTTATGTACTAATAAGAAATGAATCCAAATACTTATAGCTACTTTTTTTATTGCATCAGTTAACATCTACTTGTCATATGTTATATGTACTGAGTTGCTCGTTTATACTTTTCTCTATATTTTTTAATAGTTCAACACACTGAAAAACTTAATCTACCGCACTAATAAGAATCCATCAATTACCACGAATCTAAAATAAGATTTGATAGCTTCTTCTTTTTTTGGTCTACATCAGTTAATGTCTGCTCTTATACATTATGTGTACTGATTTGCTCATTTATATTTTTCTCTATTTTTCTTTATGGTTCAAGACACTAAAATACATAAGCTACCGCACTAATTAGAATTCAACAGTTAACATTAATCTAAAATATTGTTTGATAACTTTTTTTGGGTCTACATCATTTAATGTCTGCTCGTCATATTTTATGTGTAGTCATTTGCTCTTTTCTGGTTTTCTCTATGCTTTCTTATTGTTCAAGACATGGAAAAACTTAAGCTGCCACTAATAAGAATCCATCAGTTAACATGAATCCAAATTATTGTTTGATGGTTTCTTTTTTTTTATTTGAAAAGATTAAACATTTCATCAAACTGGGTAAGAGTACAGGGAGTTCTGTGTTGCATTGATAATTCTACAGTAAATGAAAGTAGTACACTAGAATTATGGTTAAGTTCTACATTAGTGGGACAAGAAGATCCCACTGGTAGAAATTTTTGCGAGGGTGGGTTGGACAAAAAGAGGTGCTTCTCCCAAAGAAGAGAGTCCATTCAAAATGTCGTCACTTAGAGTTACCTTACCCAATCTACTGCAAGCCTATTAGGTAGTTGGTGGAGGATCTAGCCATAATTATGTAGAATGTGACCAAACTATGAAGTAGGAACATGTCTAAGATCAAGTACCTGTATAGCATCAATTTCGATTATTACTGAGCGTAAGTTGTGTATTAAGAATGCTTAAGTCCATGAAAGTGGCAAGTAACGTAAACAATAAGTTGTCAACAACAAAAATAGTGTGTGTGTAACCCAAAATACATTTTCCTAAACAATAAGCTGTCAGCAACAAAAAACAATGACTGATCTCGTATAAGTGTTACCTGTATGATTTTGTATAACCCCAGCTGGTCCTCCCCTGTCGGGGACAACATCAAAGGCCTCCATCCGCATTTAACTTAAAGGAGTTATGTTTTTGAGGCCACCATTTAAGCCAAATGAATGTACACATAAATTTTGATTTAATGATTATAGTCTAAAATGCAAAGTACTTGCACCTGGATTGTTGTTGTAAAGTATAAATATAAAAAACATTAGCTTTGAGCATAACTTGTGTAGTTGAAAGGCCATCAAAACATCTTCTACTTCTTTAATTCCAGATAGTCCATAACATGGCAGCAAGTACTAACTTCCAAATCTTTTTATGGTGCTGTCAACTTTCTAGCAGCTCAAGCCTTCAAAAATTTTCATGATAGTATTAGGCATTAACCTTCTGAGGACAAAAAGGCTGAGGAACATGTTTCATAAGTCTGCTGCAGCCAGGCACTGCAGAAACATATGGCTGTGAGTTTCTACTGCTCTATTGCACATGTGGCATCTATTCTCAGTCTGAATCTTCCTTCTTGTAAGGTTAAACCGGTACTAGATTGAATTCATGCATTTTTGTCCACCAGTTCTTGTCTCCACTTACAAAATGACATATGTATTAACTCCGATCAACTGATTTTTAGGCTTCCCTAAGGCAACCACATCACTTTTTATAAGATGGTTCACTATTTTCTTATCTATAGTATCGTGTGTACTTCTGTTTCTCCTTGCCTTAGCTGCTGGATAATTGTAAGTTCTGTTTTTGCCTTTACAGCATAACTTTTTATTCCTTACAACCTATTGGTTATTAAAAAAATAGATTATACAATCTGCTACTTGCCTGCTTTAACTTAGGACAGAAGTATAATTGCACCTAGATTACTGTTGCCTTAGTTGCTACTAACAATTGTTGGTTTGCTGCTACATTATCTACTGCTAACCGATAGGAAGCGTTGGTTTAAGGCCTTTAGGTGTTTAGCTTCTGCTCTATAATAATGTGATTAATACAAAATCTTCTTTTGTTAATTATTACATATTTAAGAGAAAAATTAGTAGATTATTTAAAGTTGGGAATTTATTCAGCAGTGACATGTGTTAAACGAAGAACTCCAGCCTTCTCGCACCACTACTCATCACTGATCGCTCATCAGGATTGCTCATCTGGTGGTCTAGCTCTTGTCAATTGCTGCTTGATAAAAAAATTATGCATTCTCAGAGTGCTCTTCTCATCAAAGGTAAGTTTCTGCTTTTCTACGTGTATTAATGAATTTGATTCTATGGTGCATCTTGTTTGATTACTCTTTTTAATTTATGGGTTATTGGTGGTGGTGTTACTAACTAATCGAGCAGTGAGTGGTGGTCAGATGTAAGTATTGTTTATCACCTTAGCTAGTTGCTGCCGGACTTTTTTCCAAAGGAGTTTTTTCTAACTCTTTTTCCAAGATTTACTTTTCTTTTAAACTTTAAGTGAAGTAAACTTTTATTTGTCTCTATAGTGCCCCTAAAGTATTCTTCAATTTTTTTATTGAAGTTTTATGTCATTCGTAAAACACATAAATACAAACTCGTTCCTCAACTGGACATGCGCAACCTGCGAATGAAACCTCTTCATCTATCTACTTCTTCTAATTAAATCTTATGTTAACCCTCTAGGAAGCACGGGTATCTATTGAGTTGAGAAGCACACTGTTGTATCTTTGGATGTATGTTGCCTCTCACTAGTACTTCTTAGATGATATTCTTCACTGTACAAGCCTCTTGTTTCCTTCTTTGCTCGAATATTTTACTGTTCCTTTCCAACCATATTTAATACACAACATCCACAAGTGTGACTCTATATATTGTAGCCATGTTCCCCTTGCCTTTCTCCCAGTTCATGCACCATTGAACTTCCTAAGTCCATGATCAGGGTGGTCTCAGTATTCCTAGCAAAATCAAAAGTTTTCTCCATATGCTCTTGGTTGCTGGACTTTCCAGGTTGGTGTCGCACAGTCACTCACGGCTCACTTGCATCCCTCAATGATCAGTCAGCTTCTTATATATAGTTTCCCATGTAGTGCTAGGAAAACAATGAAGAGCCATTTAGGATATCCAACATTGTTACAAATCACTTTCCTCCAGGGTAGTTTAGGATATTTTCATAGTAGCTTATAATACATTCTTTTAATAGTGAATGTGCTCATTTGGGTCAGTTCTAGTTCACACATCCCTGTCTTCTCTATATACTGTTGTATCTTCAAAATCTTCTGTATAATCCAGGTAGCTTGTCTAGGTTCCTTACCCCACAATGAGCTTCCCTACCGTAATAGATATGGACCAATTGAATCCATAACACATCCTTTTTTTCTACTTAGATTCCATAGTAACTTACATAGGGATGCCTTGTTGCAGATATGAGGGTTCAGAATATTAAGGCCTTGTACAACCAATGAAAGGAGAGATTCTATATGACTCTGCCTAGCTGTACCTACAAAAGGTAGCAAACAATTAGTAATAATTTGAGCATCCTCAGCCTCCTCTCGAAGGATTTGAATATGAGATATTTTTATTCTATCTTCTTTCCTTTCAATTCTCAGCTTCATTCAATTTCCATTTGATCCTGGTGATTCTATTCATCTATCCATTATGTTCTAGAGCTTGGATATAGATTTAGATATAACACATTACTTGTGTATTCCACTGTATTCTAGTGTATTCGTTCTTGATGGTACTTTGAAAGGTCGCAAGTTGTTCAATGAAATGTCCAGTAGCAAAGTTGGTGTACAAACTGCTTTACCTTGGCTGTCATCTATGTTGTTCGGACTGTTCAAAAATGTCATCGGGTGCGTGTAATATCCTTCAAGAGTAGTGTATTTTTGAAGGATCTGACACGCGTGCGGCAATAATTTTTAAGAGAGAAACTTAGTCTGCCATGACCACTTACAAAAACACGTCTCTCGATTTTAATGTTAGATTTCCTAGACCAAATTGAGCAGTATGTTGAAATAGCTAAGGAATTCTACTTAGATGGGATTGTCATGATTGGTGGGGTTGATTCCAAGACATATGCTCATCTTGTCACTGCAAACATCAATAATAAAATGCAACTTGTAGCAGCTGCACTTGTTGCCATGGTACAAGTGGCTTTACTTGCTGCAGCTGCACTTGCTGCCATGCTGCACTGCAGTTGCACTTGCTTGTACTCTCTTCTTGACCTATCTTTGTAGAGTAGTCCTTTTAAATGGCTTCAACTGAAAGAGAGGACAAGAACTTGCCTCCTGGAAATCACTTTCTAGTTGTATGTTAATGAACTTTATCTGTAAAGATCTTCAATTTTAGAGAATTCTATACTTTTGTTGAGATATTTTATTTTCTATCGAATGTAGTCATACTAATCCATTCATAAATTTTCAGAGGCATATATACATATTAATGATATGGGAGATTTTATCACAACCATTTTTATTTAAAACTTTTGAGTTGTACTAGCTATCACCCGGTAATGCATTAGTTTATATCATCCTCTCAAAAAAATGTGTGGTTGTAGGGTAATTTATCAGAAGTCCAGTTCTCTATTTGACAATTTCTTTGGGATTCGTTTCCAGTCACCAAATGCACTATGCATGTCGATAGTGTCATAGATTGTTGGGGCATTCTCCCAGTCCCCTGGAAAATTTGAGGAGTCTACTATCTGCAACATTAGTTGCAAAAGCAAGAACAGATTCCACTTATGAAGATGAGGAAGTATATAACCGAAGAATGTTGTTCATAGCTCTAGTAATCTATTTCTTAGAACCTCAGACAAATTGTTCTGGAAAAAAATAGCACTCAACATTCCAGATATATATGGTGATAGTAAAACACTTTGGAACCATGTCACTGACAACATATACCCTTCAAAAAGTAAAACTCCAATATGAACCAGCTTCATGAATTAAGAAATCATATACGACTTCGTAGAAAGTGACTCTATATCCTAATTACTATTTTTTAATATCATATTAGACTCTAGAGAGAATTATAAGAATATAAACAAACAACTGAAAATATGCTATATTTAGCCATACTATAAGTTATTATTCACGTGTTTTTTAGAAACTTAAATGTTTTGCATTCTTTTTGGTAAATATGTTGAGGTTTTGTGCTTATTCTTTATGAGACTTTTTTGCTAAACTGACATAAGTTTCTTTTTTTATAGCTCAAGAATTCCAATATGAATCTAATGTTCAAGAAAGTACGGAGCAAGTTGAAGTTCAAGAGTTCTTTTACCAATTTGATTCGGGGTAGTTTAAAGATGATGTCTTATTATTTAGATATGCTGAAATTTTTCTCTTTTTTGGAGTTGATAAATATAGGTCATACTAACTTGAATATGATCTATATTTCTTTAATTAGTTATTTGTATTAACAATGAAGTTTATTAAGTTAATTATTAAAAAATATTTTTTGGTGTTTCTGTGTATGAAATAATCAATATTATTCACTAGTATAAATTTTGTATAATATTAAATAAAAATGGGGTCTTTAAAACTCATTTACAAATAGCATATCAACTATTGAAATGGCCATTACCGATGGGAAACTTGGTCATTAAACGTATTGGCAAGAAACTAACATACCATTAACGGAAGGAATTTCGGTCATTAAAGTATATGTACCAAGGGGAGAACCGGTCGCTAAAAAGGACATATAACGATTGGAATTTATGTGGTCGTTAAGGATACTTTTAACGACCGAACTAAAATCTGGTCGTTGACTTATAACGTCGGGGCTTTTATCGACCGGCGACGACCAGATTTTTTCCGGTCGTTATTGACATATAGAGACCGTATTTAGACATGTAACGACCAAATTTCCCCTCCTTAATGACCTATTTTCTTGTAGTGTGAGAAGCTTGAGAGGATTTCGCAAAACAACAAAGCCTGGAGCACTAGAAAGGCAAACACTAATAGGACCACGTTCGATGTTCAAGACGCACCCAACCAAGCCAATGATGACATTCGGGAAGAGATGGCTCAGATGAGAACAAAATTGGGTTTGGTACTAAAGCATGTGAGTGGGAGTGCAGAAAAGTTAAATGCGGTGAATTATCTGACTAGGTCTCCACCACCACCACCAGTAGAGGAGTGCTACTATGAGGAGGATGCGTACTTGGTAAATGATCAGACGGGGGGTTTTCGAACCAACGCCCAAGGTTCCAACTCAGATAATTGGCGCCAAGGTCAAGAAAACCAAGGTCGGAACTATGGAAGCTACAATCGTGAGGGTAACTACAACTGTGAGGGTAACTATGTCCAGGATGGGAACTACAATCCTGATAACAACTACAACCAGAACAACTATGGCAATAGGAATTATAAGGCTGGTCCCTACGTCCCTCCTGGTAATAGAGAGTCTGGTAGTAGTATGTGAAGAATTGAGGATATGATGCAGAAGATGATGAAGAGGTTTGATACAACTGATGAGAATTTAAAAGAGATGCGAAATGACTTGTCTGGAATCGGTCAAAAAGTTGATGCCCATGCAGTGTCAATCAAGCAACTTGAGCAGAATTTTAGTCAGTTGTCCACCACTGTGAATCTACGTCAGCCTGGCACACTTCCTAGCAACACCATCCAGAATATGAAAAATGATAGGCATTGTATGGCAATCACTACTCGCGGAGGAAAGCAAACCATAGACCCTCCCATGCCGTCCGAGGTTGAAAAAGTGGTAGAGAAAGATGAGGATGAGATTGAGGTTACTGAAATTCAAAAAGATGATATTGCAAAGGAAGTCGAGGTGACCCAAAAAGTTATTCCCATGCCTAGACCTCCACCTCCATTCCCACAGAGATTGGTGAAAAAGACCGAAGAAGGAAAATACCACAGGTTCATAGCTATGCTGAAGCAACTATCCATAAATATCCCGTTAATAGAAGCTTTGGAAAAAATGCCTGGGTATGCTAAATTCATGAAAGATGTGGTGACCAAAAAGAGGGCTGTTAGTTTTGAGAATGGAGAGAGATTGGAACATTTTAGTGCTATTGCCACTAGGTCACTTGTGCAAAAGAAAGAGGACCCTGGAGCTTTCATGATTCCTTGTACCATTGGGAAGTCACACTTTGCGAAAGCTTTGTACGACTTGGGGGCCAGCATTAATTTGATGCCATTATCCATTTATAAGAAATTAGGTTTAGGAGCTTCGAAACCGACTGCTATGCGTTTACTTATGGCCGACGAACCTGTGAAGAGGCCCGTTGGAGTGCTCGAAGATGTCCTTGTGAAAATGGGGTCGTTCATCTTTCCGGCAGACTTTGTGATACTCGATTGTGAGGTTGATTTTGAGGTTCCCATCATCTTAGGGATACCATTCCTTGCTACTGGGCGTGCCTTAGTCGATATGGAGAAAGGGCAGATGAAGTTCCGACAGAATAATGAGGAGGTTACTTTCAACATTTGTACGTCTATGAAGCAACAAAGTGATCTGAAAGAGGTTTCTGTGGTAAATCATATTGTGGAGCAGGGTTCTGAAGTGCCTATTGAGGAGAGGATAGGTGTTGATGCACTAGCAGCGGTAACACTGAATTGTGACAGTAATGATATTGAAGTCATGAATGAGCTTGATGAGTTTTACCTAAACATATATGAAAGTTCAGCCTTGTACAAAAACAAGATGAAGAAGTATCATGATCAAAAGATTAAAAAGCGTGAATTCATTGTGGGTGATCTGGTGCTTTTATTCAACTCAAGGTTGCGCTTGTTTCCTGGCAAGCTTGAGTCCAAGTGGACCGGGCCATTCAGAGTCACTCAAGTATTTCCACATGGAGCGGTCGAGCTTGAGAACAAGGAAGGAATGAGGTTCGAAGCGAACGGACAAAGGATCAAAGTCTACTTGGCGAAATCTGAGAGTGTGCAAGAAGTGATTGAGGCCTATTATCTTGATGAAGTCTGAGTAATTAAGGTGTCTGTGTCGTGCCGAGACATTAAATCAAGCGTTGATTGGGAGGCAACCCAAGATGTACAATCTAGCCAACTATAAGATTTTCTTTTCGATTTAGGAGTTTCTTCTTTCTTTTTGAATTTTGTAGCTCTTTAGATAGGTGTTTATTTTTATGTTTTAGTGTTGGCTAGATATAGAATAGGGCCCATGAGGTGGATGTTGGCCCATCGGGCAATGTTAGCACTACTGAGGGTGCTAATTTTGTGGTGAGGGCGCTACTGATGGCGTCCCTAGTATTGATCCAGCGGGCTCCGGGAAACCGGACCCACCCGCTTCTTGAGTGGTCTTCGGCGCATGTGCGCCACATGTTTGCTTCACCTTCACCCTATGCTTTATTTTATTGTTTTCTGTGCATTGAGGGCAATTGCACTTTATTTTGTTGGGGGTGGGGTAAATGGATTGGAGTGTTAGGGTGAAGTCTGAGTAACCCAACTCATAATCCTCCTTTGGGGTTTTCTTGCTTGTGTTCTTTTCCCCCAAAGGACTGTTTACTTTTATGTTGAACCGACATATGTTTAGGAATGTATGTTTAGAAGTAAGTAGAAGAATAAAGGCATGATGGCATAAAAATCATGAAATTGATACCCGTCCAAAATTTATGAAATGTGCTAGAATCTATAGGCTTGATGAGTTGAATGTGTTGGCTCTTAATATGACATGATAAAGAATTGATTTGACCTCATGACTTAAGCTAAAACTCGAACTGGATAATCTGATAATCCGTTAATGAAATAATATGCCAAGTGTGAGTGAGAAAGGTTTAAATGTTCAGACAGTAATGTGCCAATCTAGAACTTGCCCCGTTGGTCCTGCTAAGATAATCTAGGCTAGAAGTTGGGAAATGATCATAGGCCCGTGTTCTAATAAAGTCCACTCAAGCCTAAAATGATCCAACCAAAGGAAACAAATGTTCCCCTTGATCCAAATGTTTGAGCCTAAAATAGACCACTTCTTTCAATACACCTAACTCACCTTCCCTAAAAATAATTGGTTTGGCCCTGGTCCCTCCTTGGACATGTGCACCTTGACTTAGGCCAAAAGCCTAAGTTGAGGGTGGCTAATTCCAAAAAAAAAAGTTACCTTGATCTTGGCCCCGGTCCGACATCGGATATTGTGCACCTCAACTCATGCAAAATACATAAGTTGAGGGTGGCTATGAAAGAGGAAACCAACAGAAAAAAAGGTATGAAAAGAGTTTTATATTGAAGAGAGAAAAAAAAAAAAAAATAAGATGTGATTGTATTCAAAAGATGAATGACAAAAGTGCTGAAAGAAACAACAAAAAATGAAGTAAAAGAAAAAAAAGAAAAGTGAAAAATATGAGCTATAAAATCAAAAGTCACATCTGTGTTGAGGAGAGTCAAAGGAAAGAAAAGAAAATGAAAGGATGTCAAGAATAGGTTGAGAAAAGAGTTAAAAAGCCAATGTAATGTCAAGGAGGGCAGAAAGTCACTAAAAAGTACCCAAATATATCCTACCTGATCCTAAGCCTAAGTTACAAGCTAAGAAAGTCCTATAGTGATCCTAGTGACTAGTTTGGAGAGTCTATGCAGTGAAAATAAGGGCAAGCCTATGGTATTGAGCACTAACTGTAATTGAAGTCACTTCTGAGTGTGAGTGTTGAATGAATCCTTAAACTCAAAATTCATATTTATTGTGTGAAAAAGGGATTTCGTTTGAAGTGAGGGCACTAGTTACATTGTTGGAAAGTTGGTAACTTGGGGATTGTGAAAAGTGTATGTAGTGATGTCTATTGGTCAATATATGTCATATCTTGATCCGCATGAGTTAGCTTGTTGAGTCTAGATGAAAAGGTTTGCAGTAAATAAGGGATATGAGTTAGAAAGCCATGTGATTGCTTGAGTTTGAATGTCTGCTTCTACACAAGTGTCGTTTAGAGTTTAGTGTGTCACTTGAGGACAAACAACGAGTTTAAGTTGAGGGTGTTGATATATCATGGGTTTACGGTATTTTTTATACTTTTCACTTAGAAGTTGTATGTGTCTAGAGCTATATTGTGTTAGAATTAATGTTTTTGTGCTATATTTGCAGGAAATAGGCTTGGACATGGTAGAGTGAGATGGCAGCTGAAAATCTGCAGAAGGAGCCACCCATGGAAGTCACCTACAGACCGTAGGTCCTTCGACGGTCCGTCGATGGGTGACGTAGATGGAGCATCAGGGAAGTCTGACCAAGTGTGGAACCACAGATGCAACTGACGGACCGTAGGTTGACCTACGGGCCGTCCTACACATCCGTTGATTGATTCTGGGAGTTGAAGTTCCATTACCTGATGAAAAAGAGCCTAAGTATGGAGCTACGGAAGGGACCTACGGACCGTAGGTCGATCCACGGTCCGTAGGTCGAAGTCGTCGAATGTAGCCGCGTCCCAGAAGTTTATTTCCTTATTTCGTTTCCTTTTTGTTTAGGACGTGTTTTTCTATAAATAGGGTAAGTAAACCTCGTTTATGGGGGTTAGACAATATATTTTACTTTTAGTTCTTGGTATTTTGTGGAATTAACTTGCAACTTTAGCAATTTGATTTCTGGATTTCGTTTTACAAGATTTTTACTTTGAAATTCAATTGGAGATTTCCGTTTCTTCTACTCTAATCATAAGTTCATGAATTCTCTTTAACAAACATGAATTGTGTTCTTTCAAGCACGAGTAGCTAACTCCACAACTAGGGTTGTGGAAACCATGAGCAATTAACAATGTATGAATAATAGTTAAGTAATTCTTGAATAGTGTTTATGCATGTATCCTTAATTCTTTCTCTTAGAAGTCTTTTTAACGAGTGCACACATTAGAACTCGCCTTGTTGCTACTTGCCGGACCAAGGAGGTAGTTAATGAGAAAAGAATTAATAACAGAGAATTAGTGGATGCTATCTAATATTCTAATGTCAATTGGTGCGAGAGTGAAAACTAAGTCATACATTGATGTGATGTCTAATCCGAGGTAAAGGTAAGGTTTAGTAAAGTATACACTCGTAGCCGGACCAAGGTCATAGTGAAATTCGCTATTTGGAGGACCAATCACTTAGGGATACCTATCTTACCAACTTTGCGTGTACAACACTAGGAAATGATTAGTATTATTAGGATTACCGCGTTAAGAGCTTATGGGTAACATATATACCCTAGTTTCTTTCTCATGCTTGTCACTTAATCAATAATTTGTTACTTGCTTACAAACCCCCTCCCTTTATTTTACTTGTCTCGGAAATAGTTTGACTAAACGGATATAATAGTGAGTTAAGTTTAAGTCTAAACCATTTTCCTCGTGGGATCGACCCCAACCTACAAGTTGGGTTCTTTATTTGACAACGATCGCTTATACTTCTTTAGGGAGGTGTAATTTGAGCCCATCAGTAATGCCCCTATTGTTTCTTTATTGGGTTAAAAAATATTTTCCCTAATAATACTACTATATTTTTTTGTTTAACCATATAATTTTCCTAATAAATATAATATTGTAAGGATTTATTTTATTGTTTCTTTTCTTAAATTCTCTTTAAGTAATAAAAAAATTGAAAGTAATTTTCTCTACTTAATTTCATTTCAATAATTAAAATAGAATAATCTCATATTTCTTATTGATATCACTCATATTTATAAGATCATAGTTATTTATTATTGTTTTTATTTAGATAAAGATAAAATTCTTTTTCTAATAAAATATGAAATATTGTTATTTCTTAATCTTTTCCAAATTGAAGAAGAATAAGTATTTGCTAATATAATTCTTGATTTTAAAGTTAATATACGACAATCATAATGTCATAAAGTGATAAAATTTATTACACTGCCTCAAATAAACAAATATCGTCGATAGTGTTAATGTTGACCATTTTTTTAATTTTAACTTTTAAACCAATGAATATATTAACAAATATTTATCCTACTTGCATTAAAAAATATTATGAATTTTTTTTACCGTCTTTCCAAATAAAAATTAATGAAGGTGTGCAAAAAAATATTTACCTCAAAGTTTTAAAATTGTTGTTCGGATTTTATAAGTAAAAAATAAGAAAAAACTTCTCTAGTTGTATTCGGTGTTTTGTTATCAATTAAATCGTGATATATCTTTGTGTTTGGAGACTTTAAGTTGTTAAAAGTGATTTTTGGCAACAACCACAGCTAAGAGTCACAGAATTGAATTTCTTTAGTTCCATGAGCTCTAGAATGCAGAATTTGATTGAGGAGTGTGTTCGTATTCAGTTTCGGAGTCCATTCATGGATTTTAGCGCTTTAGTTGGAAGTTTAAGTATAATTAGGCAAAGAGTTTACTTTCATCAACGTTAGGTTTGTATACACTTTGGATTTCTGACAATTCAGTATGATTTTAGGCCTAGATGAGGTCTTTGTTTAATTTTCACAGGTTCCGAGGGGAGGTTTGTATTTTTGAGTGAATATTAGTTTATTGCGACTTTAATGGGTTCCGGATCAAGGAGACCTTGAATCCGTGTCTCGACATTTCCATATAGTCCAAAACGTCGAGTTTAGTTGGGTAGCATATCTTGCATGTTTGTATGGGATTCCGAACAAATTGTGAGTGTTCATTCGTGATTTTTTAAGTCTTGATGTTTGTTGATGCTTCTATCAGGTGCTTATTGTGTTGTTTATTGCCATTGGAAGGCCCTCTCTAGCGATCATGTAAGGGTGTTTTGTTGCACATTGTGATTGCATGGGGTCTGTCGCGATTGCGAAGGTCAATCAAAGAGCTGTCACACCCCGAGCCTATACATTGTACGTGGCCGGCACTCGAGAAGCATTGCTGATTACCAAACGAACCCTTGGCCTGGCTGTCTACTTAGCAGAAGACTAACTTAAGCAAGTATAAGCTTTTAAAATAAAATGCAAATTCAAAAGTCTCAAAACTTCTCAAAACTCAAACTATCTCAAAATAGTATACTGAAAACTGTCTGAAAATACTCTTAAAACAATAATAGTTTGCCAAAATAGTTCGAAGGAAATATTGAAATAAACTCAACACTAGATATCTATGAAGCCTCTATAGTTCAACAAGAATGTCGGGACAAGACCCGCGACACCTCAAAACTACTAAAATGAAAGACAATAGTGGAGTCCTCCGAAATGCAAGGAAGGCTTACCAAAGCTAGCAAGAAGTGCAAAGTGATCTCAACGGAACGCCTGTTGTTGATCCTTAACACCTGTATCTACATCATAAAATGATGCAAGTCGAATGACATCTGTACATTGAATGTAGGAGTATGTAATAAAGTTGAATGAATAAATAACTGAACTGATAAGGCTGGAAGAATACTCACGTCAACTCAACTCAATACAATGCAATAGTAAGAGATGAAATATTTAAAGCTTCATAAATAAAAGATTCTAACTCAAGAAAATTGTATATAAAAATACTATAAATTACTATTTACTCTTATTTGGGAGATTCTCTAACCGACAACCATCACTATGAACTACATGATGATACAGTGTCTTGCCCACATGTTGGCAAGACATGGTTTATGAGGAATGTGAGTTGTCTGAACTCATCCCAATAATATATATACTAATGCTCAAATGTATAAAACAAACTCTTTCTCTAAATTGAGATAATTGCTCAAACTATCCTCTTAAAAGAGGTTACTTTTCTAAAATATCTCTTAACTCATTGCTCATTTAGAAAACAAGGTTTCTCGTTGTTCAATGTAAAAATATTTTTTCTAGGTTGAGATAATTACTCAAAAGGGCCTCTTTAAGAGATAACTGTTCTGTACTCAATCTTTCTGAAAACTCTTTTACTTTTCTCAAAAAAATACTCTTTTTCTTTATGTAAAAATGAAACATTTGGGAAATACTTAGTTCCCTTATACTATTGCTCAAATTTTGGTTAAAACTTTTTCTGAAACTCCTCTTTACTTTCTCAAAAACTTAGTTAAAAAAATGTTGGCTTTAAAATATTCTCAAAATTTATAACTCAAAATAGGGTTCATGCGTTAATATAGACATGAACAACTCAACTCAAGGATCTCAATAGCAATATAGAAAAACTCAACGATACTAATCATCTCAAGAATACTCAATTAATAGGGTTCATGCTGAAATATAGACATGAACGAATCAACTCAAGAATCTCAATGCATAACATATAGCAATACAATAATTAGGAATAGAATTTTAAAAAGAATCAGGAACTCAAAAACCCAAAACTCAACATCAACTCATCTCAAGAATACTCAAATCTAAGGGTTGAACTCTAGATTACTCTTTAAGTGATTTAAAATTAGATGTATGGCATGAGGAAGAACTAGTCCAACACTATGATAGCCTTACATACTTGGAAAGAGCAAAGTTCTTGGCGAAATCGATGAAATTCAAAGAACGCTTGAAAACACTAACTTTTATCCTCTTGAATCCTTGCTCAAAGTGTTAAAGAATGTAAAAGAATGTTTTAACAATGTTTAGACCCTTAACTAGGTGAAAAGGGTTGGGGTTTAGGGTTAGAAGGGATGGGAAAAGAATAAACTACCCTTCTTAAAACTGACGAAAAACCTTCTACGAGTCCATCTAAGGTTCATGGTTTGTTCTACGGACCGTAGATCCCTTCCGTGGAGTTTATATTGAATTTTTAAGGCTAAAAAGTCCATTTACGGGTCCAAACGATGGCCCGTAGTAGTTCTTACGGCCCATAAAATGGATCCGTCGAAATTGGGTCCCAAAATTTGACTTCCAGTACTTTTTTAAGGACTTGACAGGATGGGTCCTCGTTCAACCTACGGCCCGTAGGTTGGATCCGTCGTTCAAAAACTCAGAAAATTCTGATATGGCAGTCTCTGGTAAAGTGGCCATAATCTTTTACTTCTAAATAGAAATAAGGCAACTTGGTGGCGTTGGAAAGAGGAGTCAAAGACCTTCCATTTGATAGGTCGTGCGACACCTAATTCATTATGTGCTGGGAGATATGATCGTTTGAAGTTGACCTAAGTAGGATCTTATGTCAAAACTTAGTCGATAATGAAGCTTTCAACTCAACTTTGTGCTAAGGGGGTTCTAGTGACCGTAATTCATATCCAAAACCATTCCCACACTAAAGAATTGATGTTAACACCTGAAAAATTTAAGAATCACCGATACGACCTTACATGTAAATGAAGAATAGTTCGAGTCTTAACTTAGAAACTTTTGGAGTGTAACAATATCTTCCCCTTGAGATCATTCGTCCTCGAATGATGGTTAAACTGAGTATGGAAGGAAAAGGATTTACTCTTAATATCTTTTGGACTTATGAACTTGTCTACTAACATACGCGGAAGTGATTCATACTAAGATTTTTTGAAACTGGACTCGAGCACCCTTGGCGCGAAACCCACATAAGATTTCAAGATTACATGCCATGACACGGAACAAGGTATCCGGGCATGAAGTAAGAATATGACTACTATTAGGGATGGAAATGGGGCGGTGCGGGGCGGGTTGACCTTAACCCACAAAATTTTTAATCAGCCCCACCCCGCCCCGCATAACAACCTTTTTCCTTTTCAACCCACCCCACCCGCCCCGCATAGACCTGGCCCGCATAATTTTTATAATATTTTGTTTTTCTAGTTAAGTTTGATACTAAAAATAATATTCATACAAATAAATTCATTTTTCATTTAGTTATATTAATTTAATAGGATAGTGACTTAAAAATATATTTTTTAGAGGTCAATTGGGAAACATGTAAGAAATTGTATTATTTTTTATTGACCATTTCCATTTACTATCTTGAATATTTTAGTAGTTTGAAAGAAATTATTTTTAAATAATGCTATATCACTCTTATAACATGTGAAAAGTTAAAATTAAGCTAGAACCCACATAAAATCACATATACCCGCAACCCGCCCCGCGCCGCATTAATTTTAAAAAAAACCCATTTCAACCCACCCCTCATCCCAACCACCCCGCCCCGCATAGTCTTAAACCCACCCCGCCCCGCACCGCCCCATTGCAATCCCCAACTACTATGCCTTGAGTGGTATGACTCGTAGCTTTTAAGCTTAGCAACACTTCTCAACTTTTCTCTCCTTTCTGATTACTACACTTCATTGGTTGTAACTCATAGCTCCCACTAAAGTAAATGACTACACTTACAAACGTCTAGGTCAAATCGCCTGCTCTTACTGTGCTCAAGCCTAATCTCTAATTCACAAGGTGCTAAACATGAGATGGTTATACTTATCTAAACCACAAGATTCAGGTTCTATACCTCTATCGGGAATCTCTTCCCAAGAATACTTCTTCTTATAGTTGCATTCAACAAACCTTGAACCCATATAAAGAAACACCTAATGCATCATGCATTTGTCCACATGTTAACAACACCACATTGAATCCTAGTACTATAACCACTCCATGGACTCCTACTAACCAATCCTTCCAAGAATTTCTCATTCTCTCATCATCTCTACCAACTGAAATTTCACACATTATTACTAGCAACCGACTAATTGCTCTCATTTAAATATTACTCATAGTAAAACACCATCCTATTCCTCCTCCACATTATAACTTTAAATGGAATAAGAACGCCACCACTACCATAAAAAGAAACATTAATCCTCTCCTATCTATCAATAGTGAATTACTATCATCAATATCACTATCTGATTCTTAACACTTCACTTGGTTTCTCATCTTATCATCTCCCCCTTAGGAAAAGAGCTGCTACTTTAAAGTTATGGATCTATTCCATCTTTCTTTTTGAACTAGTCTAGATTCGATTTACTCTAATACTCGGGAAAATACTAATCTCATGTGTACAGAACTCTCCATGTGCAAATACTAAGATTCCTTCTAGGACTTCTTTCTAAGGTGCTTCTCTTAACATATTCCTGCTTTTATAGAAGTCTTTCTATAATTGTTACCTGCATTGGCTTATAAAGACGCTTAATCTAAATCTTAATAGTCTAACTTCTCCTTCTTATCCAACCTTTCAAGTTCATATCTACCTAATTGGAGGAAATTTTGAACTATATTTAAGAGGCTTATCATTGGCTAGGTTATATAAAACTTCTTCTACCAAACTCTTAAGGGTAATAAATAATGCTTACATCAGCCTACCCCATATTTACAACTCACCTATACTATCTAGGAACACATAAGAAAAATCATAAACTTAATTAGAACCTCGTCTGACTACATATGATCTCGGGTACACCTCTTAATGCTCTTTCTAATCTAATGACTTATTCATACTTCATTGCTCTCATCTAAAAGTCAGAAACCCACACTTGTACCACTCACACTCATTGCAATTAACATCCTCACCTATTCTGTGTAAAATCTTCCAGATCAGATCTCAAAATTAACATCATTACTATTATGTTGCCATCCTTTTTTTTATCACAACACTCATCTCAAATTCAAGCTTAGCATCTACTACTAACCACCGATATCAATATAATTTCTCACATATTATACTAAGTTATGACCCCTAGATAAGATTAAGAAACACTCGCTCACTAAAACCTCATAACAAGTAGTTAATCTTTATCTTCAGTCTACCTATTTACATATTACCGTCATATTTCCTTTCACAACTTAAGCACTATTTACCATTCGCTATACATCATTGCCTAATTAGTTCTATAACCCTCTGAATATCGTGAGTTTTCCCTTCAAAATCATAAGTCTATCTTAGATATGTCACCTCATGAATACTCTGCTCATCTATTCAACACCTATACTTGGTCTTCACTAACACAATGACACATCGACATAGACTCCTTTCTGGTTAAACTATACCCTTATCTCATCTTAACTAGTAACTATTTATCTACCTTTTATTATGAAATCCAAAAAGGTAATTACTCCTTAGCCTACACATAAGGGAAAACTCCTCATTAATGACATACTAGGTACATGACTACAACTATACACTTTACTCAATAACTAACCTCATTCTTAGGTTACTACACTTCTAAATGCATACTTCAAATTTTCTTGATGTGATTTTCACTGTTAAGTTTCAAAACCTTTGGGTAACATTATTTTATATAAATTTCTAGATCTAACCCTAGATCTCCAGAATGACTTTTTAGATCGATTTGGGTGTTGTTGTTCTTGAATTCTTATTGTGATTCGATACTTATTTTGATTGTTTTGATTCAAAGACCTATCTTAGAGAGAAGGTTCAACTGCCGAGTTGATTGATTACTCTTTTTAAGAAAAGTGGACCTCTTGACCCTTTGTTATCTATATTGAACCTCGAATGCCATTATGTGATTGGGAGTAATGGGAATCGGTAAAGGGTTTAGTATGTTATGTGTATTGTTAAATGATGAATAAGTCATACTTCCTATAATGTGTGGTGAAAGAAGACACCTTATTGGTATTGTGATGTATGATGTTCCATGAATGGTTTGAACAATTAAATTGACTCACTCTTGATGTTGTGCCAAGATTATTTGTGTTGGCTAGTTATGGTGGAAGTTATTATCCTCTCATTAACAATTGGCATATATCTATTTGCATTGGTGTTATAATACTGTTGTGATGATGCTCTGTGGAAATGAGGAGGAAAAAGGGAACATGCCACGCGCTATGGTAGATTCATATTGAGAAAAAGGGAATGTGTTGCACACCATGGCGGATTGATATTGAGAAAAGGAATGTGCCACATGTCATGGTAGGTGCAAGGACTGAAGAGTCCCCTATGGGTCCCGAACTGAGATTCAGTGGGTGTTTATCATTAGGAAAGTCATGCATCACTCTTTATGGCATTGAACTACATTACATTGCACTTCATCCTTGTTTCCTAATTTTCATGAGTGATAATATGGTTTATATATATATATATACTAGTTTCACTTCATGTGTGTATCGTATCATATAGTATACGATGTTTTGAAATAGAATTATTATAACTAAATTAATGGTTTTTAGTAAATAATATTAATTGAAAGAACATAAGACAAATGGTTTTATATGATTAATACAAATTGTCATAGACTTACTTATTTTTTGAGATCAAAATGACTAGATATCATTGAAATATTTTAAAATACATTCAACGTTTAAATATTGAGAGAAAGTGACATTTCATTAGTAGTATTATTTTTCACTTCACTCAATTCTGTAAACAAATCTAACCAATAAAATAAAAAGTCAATATCAAAAAAGTCACCAATAGCCTTTCTTCTTGAGGTAATGGCCATAAATGACGAACACCATTTAAGTACAATTTTTCTCTTAAATATTCATACATAAATTTAATATGTGCATGACACTAATAACGGGTACCATAAATATTTCTATAGTTTCTCTTTATACATACTATATTTTTAAAAAATATTATTACTCAATGAATATTTGAGTAAGGCTATCATAGAGAGGTAATTTTACAAAAAAAATGTACTTTTATATTGAATGTCATCATTGTTATAAGTAGAATGTTATAGAGACAAAATATATTACATCAAAATTAGTTGTAAAGATAATTATGTCATTACAGGGAAATGTTGTAATAACGAATGATGGTTAAATAGAGGCTAGTGTGTATGTCAAATATTTAGCTTGACCATTTCTTTGTTTTAGATATATATACTTCCGTAGCATAATTTAATGTTAATATATGAACAACATCACATATGGTAAAAAATATTTCATTTCTTTAAGTTTCTACCTTATCGTTGCGGAATTGTAGTGTTCTCTTTTTTTTTTGCTGCATACATATGTTGTCTAATGAAAATATCTTATATATTATAGAAGTTGTATCGTGATATAAAACATTATAATTTTTCAATTAAAAAAATAATAGATGAATAAAATTTAAAGTATTATTTATAGAATCTTTAATTTGATTTAAGATCATTTTATGATCAATCACTATATCTATTTTTATATAGCTAGCAAGTAGTGTATCTTGTGACATAACATTTTCATAGATTAAATGAACACAAAAAAGAGAGGAAATTCATACTTAAAAATTTCATACTCAGTAAAATTATAAAAAAGAAAAAATATATGGAACAATTCATAGCCAATAAAGAAGGAAGAAGAAAATATATGTACACGTTATATTCACTCTAGTTTTCCATATGATTGAAATCTCTTGCCACCAATACTTTACTTTCTTCGTTCGTTTGTCCAAACATATCTATTAAAAATTAATTATTATCATATTATAAGTTAAAGTGAAAATCTATTTTTTAAATAGTGGACTTAAAATTAAAACTAATAATTCAATGGACTACGTTGATGCCAGTTGTTTTAGCTAAATTTGGAAGAAACTCCTTAGTTTGAGGGTAAAAAAAAATAAAAAAAATAAAGAAATATTTTATCCAATCATGTGCCTTTTTGTCATATTTGTGTATTATTATTATCTCTCCCACAACTTGATGTACTAATGTATTAGAAAAATAATCTACAATGTGTGTATTTATAACTGTTCACTCATTATGTGAACACTTATTATTAAATTCTCTCTCGAATTAAAACACAAAAGAAATTAATTAAAGAATGAAAACAAGAAGAAAAGAAAAATCCCCGCACACTATATACAGAAGTTTTCTGTGTGAAGCAAAGTTCATAGTTAATTGCACATTTCTCTGTTATCTTAATTTCTTCTTGAATAGAAAGTCAATACCTAAATTCCAATGCTAAAAACCCCGATGAAAGGTATCAATGGATTGGGGATGAATCATTTATGATAATTTTAAATGATCTCAAATTGTCATAGAAAAGAGATCTCGAAAAATTTATAAAGAGTGAATGATTGTGATTTATGACCGAAGAAACATGATGGTTGAAATTGTTGTGACTATTCGAAGGAAACAAGTCTTTTTTTTAATAAATAAAATATGTAGGTTAATTAAAATAGTATTAATGTTCTAAAATGATATAAAATAATATTGAACTATGTATGTGATGAAAATCGTAAGAGGAAAATATGAGTGTGAATTGATGAAAGATTTGTTACAATTTGCTCACCAACTCTTTCTTATGTGGTATCTCAAATTTCGTTAAATGTCAAACTTAATCAACTGTTGCAAGTAACAATTGATATTTTTTAAAGAAGAAGAACATAATACATACAAAAATTGTAGTTTAAAAGCGAGAGGAAACTCCTCTATTTATAGTTAATAAATAGTAGTATGATAAGGTGCTAATTGTGCCTTATGAGAAAAGTCACAACCCTTCGAAAAAGTCACTGCTCATCGAAAAATTTCATGCGCATTGAAGAAGTCACAACCTTTGGAAAAGCCACATCTCATCAGAAAAGGCACAACCCTTTGGAAAAGACACAACCCTTTGAAAAAATCACAACCCTTTGAAAAAGTCACAACTCATCTAAAATGTCAAAACCCGTCAAGAAAGTCACAACCTTTCAGAAAAGTCACAACTCATTGGAAAAGTCACAACCCTTTCATGTGAAAAGATAGCTTCTTTTCATAAAATACAATTGATTAAATAAATAAAATAAATAGAGTATTTTTAAATAGGGGTATTATAGTAATTCAACATTCAAGTTTGGGAGTTCATGCTTTTAAGGTAGTATATATATAATATATATATATATATATATATATATATATATGTAAGATCCCGTACTTTTTTTCTCTATTCTTGCATAATATATGTGGCATAGTATGGCGTGGTTATATGAGGTGTATATTACTTGGTATAGTACATTGGAGATTAATATTGAAAATGGGTGGCAATATCAAGGAACTAAACTAAAGTTTTAGGTCAAAGGGACCCCTCAAACAAAGTTCGGGATTAAAGAAATGGCTCGAGTAGCACTTCACCCGTTTGAAAGGTTTAAATTATCCCATACCATGGGGATAATCTATGTGTCTAACATGCTAAAAAAAATATGTTACGAGGTATTATAATAGAACATTGGTCGTATGTTAAGTTTTGAAGTCAAGAAAATTAGCGAAACTAAGGTCGGCAAAAGTTATCGAAGTTTCTCTAGTAAAATTTTCTTAACTCTGGGTCAAATGTCTTGGATGTTTTCTCCTAATATATAAATATTTACAAAGCCCATGACCTATCAAATCGAAGGCCTACGAGTCTAGTTTGCAATGCATAAAATCCCGTATCCAACCAACATCGGAGTAAAAAGTTATGAGGGTTCTACTGCGGACTGCCTAGGTAGAATCCGGGTTGCGAACCGGGTCGGGTAAAAAATTCGACGTTTTAACCCATAAGAGCATTTCCTTTCACTTCCTAACCAGAAAGAAATCTGAAGTGAGGGTTCTAATGGAGTTATTGCATGATGAATGTTTGTTTTTAGCGATTTCTACCATTAAAGGTTGCCTCCATGCCTAAAAACGTGATCTCTACATGTGGCAATCGTTTTCCCCTTCTATTAGCTGTGTTTGGAGCTAGTTTTTGAAGATATAAATTGGTAGTTATTGCTGTTTTTTCAAGGTTTACACTTGGTTTGCTAAGTTAATCATCTCAAGACTCTTTTATTATTGTTTTTACAAAGTTCGACGGACGTTTCATCAAGTTGGGGCCATATGGAAAATATGCCGATTTAAGCTCAATTATGAATTGTTTATAGGTGCGTTCCAGCTGTGTGTATATAGTATTTGCGAAGCTTAGGATGTAAGGAACAACTTTCGTGATGAAACTACGGGCATTCGAGCGTTCATTGGAAAGGTATGTTAAGGTTAAGCTCTGTCCTTCATTTAGCACGACTCCTGAGAAATTCCTAAAACACCAAATGTGACATTTTGCTATTCTCTTACTAGAAAGACCTTTTATGAAAGGCATTGGAATCTCAGCTGAATTATTTACATAATTCTAGTATTTTAATATTCCACTCATTCGGATAAATAGCGTATTCAACATCTACATGTCATTTTTTCGGTTTCGTTGATTATATGTCCATATGTATGAATTCTTATTCTTCTTTCGGTGGTATGACTTAAAAATATCACGGGAGACCTTTATTATTTGTAACAACCACTCTTTCCCCACTAAACCTTATTATGAAAAATCTTTAAAGTAACACACGATTTTCAACACTCTCAAACATAACTTAAATGTTTAAACTATTAGAACACTTGATTTTTGAAATACTTCTTTTATATGAACTAAGTAACTCACCTTAAACTTGTTATGAACATATTCAAGCTTAGGTTATCTTTCTAAAAGTCGATTTAGTTTTCAAACTCATTCGGAAGAACATATGAGGTTCCATGTGATGGTTACATGTCATACAAAAGTGATTACGGGGTTATGACAACAAGAGCACAAACGGGCCAAGATTGGCAACATGTAAACGGTAACATATATGCATTATGAATCCATGACATGATATGCTATGCATTTTACTCCCGAGCTATAATTGGGAGGTATGGGGCCTATTGCATATATTTATGCGTATAATACACTGATGGCCATAAGTTGGTGAATCTGATGCCGGTTAGCTACCGGGAAGCACCACCATTGCTAGCATTTGGTTTGGTATGTCATGCATTTGAATATATATATATATATATGTATGTATGTATTCACGACATATGATTATACGAGCATACCATGCATATTTAATTGTAGGAGGCCAAATGTCAGCCATGGAGATTATTTGAGTTTCAGTTTCAGGTGGTAACTCTATTACCCTCTTTCAGTAGCTACTTATCATTCTACTTTCTGCTTTACATACCCGTACATTTTTATTCGTACTGACGTCCCATTGCCTAGGGACGCTGTTTTTTGTTTCATGCGAGAAGGTTTAGGCATGGATTCAGATCGACCCACCCGCTAGGATTCGGGTTAAGCTGTGACTTGTTAAGATCCATCTTATCCTGGGGCTATCAGAAGATGTTTACTTTTGTTGTAGAGTTTGGGTATAGTCAGGACCTTGTCCCGATAATGCTTATGTCACTCGTAGAGACTATTGTGGACACAGTATTCTGGGTTTTCTTTTGTAAGTTTCAATCTCTAGCCTAACGACTTGGCATGTATATATGTATGTGTAAGTAGGCATGTCTTCAGTTGCGGCCTCGTCGGCTAGGTAGTACATCTTTATTTTTTTGGCTTGTCTACCACTGTTTGTATGGGTTATTATCATACAGGTCATGACCTTCATGGTCCAAGCTTGACATTTCAAATGTTGTTCTTCCTGATCTTTTTGTCTCACAGTTTGGTTAGATAGTATGTTTCAGTGGCTAACTCGATCAGATAGGTTATCGAGTGCTAGTTACACCTCCATATTTTAGGGCGTGACAAACTTGGTATCAGAGCGGGTCGTAACCCAGGGGGTCCCAAAGTCGTGTCTAGTAGAGCCTTGTTTATGGGTGTGTTGTGCACCATACTTATAATCAAGAGGCTACAGGGCATTTATGAATGGTTACATTTCATTCAATTGATAGATCGTGCTATAGTCCAAAAGTATAAGAATTTATGAAATGTAAATCGTGCTTTATTTTTCTTATCTAACAGGCTACACTCGCTCAGGAAATGGCACAGGGAGATATAGGTATGGATCCAACGGAAGGTACTAGTTGTTCCCCACCGGGTCAAAGGGATAGATTTACCTCGGAGGCACAAAGTGAATCTCCAGTACCCCTAGTACCAGCCTCCCCAGCACTTGTTGAAGCCCGAGGAGATGCAGTAACCCCAGCCTCACCAGTTCCATTGGTACCTGAGGAAGCTAGGGACACAGGATCTATAATACCTATTGTTCCTCCACTAGAGACTGGGGAGCAGGGGATGAGAGAGGCAGTTCAGGTGTTTACTAGGATGGTTTCTATTCATAAGATACAGCGAAAGTCAGGAGTAGATCCTCATAGAGATCGGTCAAAAAGCTCAAAGGTACGAGAGTTTCTTCACTCGGCCCCTCCATTATTTACGGGATCTAGTTCTACTGAGGATCCCCAAGACTTTATAGACCATATATATAGAGTATTGAGGGTGATGCATGCCTCCGTCACAGAGGTTGTGGAGTTGGCTTCTTTTTGACTACCTGATGTAGCCATCCTTTGGTATGAGGCATGAGAGAGATCTAGAGGACCAGATGCTCTGCCAGCAGAGTGGGAGGACTTCTCTGAGGCTTCCTAGACCACTATTTGCCGTGGGAGGTTCAAGAGACCCGCCATGACCAGTTTATCAATCTGAAGCAAAGGAAGATGAGTGTGAGGGATTATAGCCACAGGTTTAATTCTTTGGTGAGATATGCACCAGATATTGTACGTACTATGAGAGCCAGAGTCCATCGTTATGTGGATGGTTTGGCAGATCATCTGATTAGAGATTACAGGGTAGCATCCCTATCAAATGAAGTAGATATTTCCCGCATACAGGCTTTCGCTCAGACTATAGAGGACCTTTCTCGACGGATTCGTGATACCCGCAGGGATAGGGAGCAGAGTAAGAGGGCTCATACTATGGGGTCTTATAGGGAGACACAGAGTGATTTTAGGCTCCCATTCCATCGATATCCACCTCGTCCAGCAGGTAGTGTCTCACCACAGGCGCAGGGACAGCGGTTTGATCATTATAGTCAGTCAGGACCAGGTCAGAGCTCAGGCCAGCCTGAGGGTCGTCGACAGGAGCGTTCCATATAGATAAGACATCCCACTCCGCTATGTACATAGTGTGGTAAGACGCACACAGGGCAGTTTGGAAAGGGTTCAGGTGCATGTTATCATTGTGGACAGATAGGACATTTTATTAATCGGTGCCCGCAGTTGAGCAGAGGTGAAGAAGCTCAGCCTTCAGGATCCACAGAAGCCTCTTCACCCTCAGTCTGTGCCTTGCGACCAGGACTACAACCTACTCAGGTTCGTGGTAGATGGAGAGGTGGAGGATATACATCAGGTTCAAGCGGTGGCCAGAACCACTTTTATGCACTCACAGGCTGACAGGATTCAGTGGCATCCCCTAATGTTGTTACAGGTACATTGACGATATTTTCTCAAGTTGTTTACTCATTGATAGACCCTGGCTCTGCATTTTCATATATTACTCCATTTATTTCTAGTAAGCTTGACATGAAATCTGAGTTTTTACCACAACTAGTTGAGGTGTCTACACCGGTTGGTGACTCTGTTTTAGCTAGTCATGTCCATCGAGGTTGTACGGTGTTAATTAATGATTGTCCAACCTCATCTAATTTAGTTTATTTGATTATGCTAGATTTTGATGTTATTATGGGTATGGATTGGTTGGCAACTTGCTATGCTAATATTGATTTTCGTGCAAAGATAGTGAGATTTTACTTTCCAGGTGAGCCAATCCTTGAGTGGAAAGGTAATGCAGTCATGCCCAAGGGTAAGTTTATTTCATACCTTAGGGCTCGAAAGTTGATTGCTAAAGGTTGTATATACCACATGGTTCATGTAATGGATATTGGTAAGGAGCCCACGACTCTTTAGTCAATTCCTATTGTGAATGAATTTTTGATGGTATTCCCTGATGATCTTCCAGGAATACCCCAGAAAGGGAAATTGATTTTGCTATAGACTTGCTTCCTGATACGCAACCTATATCGATCCCTCCCTATAGAATGGCACCTGCAGAACTAAGAGAATCGAATGAAAAACTGAAGGACTTGCTCGATAAAGTCTTTATCAGGCCAAGTACATTCCCATGGGGTGCTCCAGTACTCTTTGTTCGAAAGAAAGATGGCTCATTACGGATGTGTATTGACTATCGACAACTAAATAAAGTCACTATTAGGAATAAATATCCTCTTTCACGGATTGATGAATTATTCGACAAGTTACAAGGTGCCAAATGCTTTTCCAAGATCGACTTGCGGTCTAGTTATCATCAGTTGCGAGTTAGGGAGGTTGATATCCAAAAAACAGCATTTGGGAGGAGGTATGGACATTTTGAATTCCTTGTCATGTCTTTCGGGCTTACAAATGCCCGAGAAGACTTTATGGATATTATGAATCAAGTCTTCAAACCATTCTTGGATGAATTTGTGATTGTGTTTATTGATGACATTCTTATATATTCATGGTCGGAGGCTGAGCATGAAGACCACTTGCGAGTTGTATTGCAGACTCTCCGAAATTGCAGGTTATATGCTAAATTCTCTAAATGTGATTTTTGGCTAACTTCAGTAGATTTTCTTGGTCATGTTATTACTAGTGAGGGTATTAACGTTGATGGACAAAAGATTGAAGCAGTGATGACTTGGCCGAGGCCCTTGAATCCAATAGAGGTTCGCAGTTTTTTAGTCTTGGCAAGGTATTACTGAAGGTTTGTGGAGGGATTCTCTTCTATCTCTGCACCACTGAAAAAATTGACACATAAGGCAACTAAGGTTTAGTGGACCGAGGCATGCGAACAAAGCTTTAAGGAACTAAAGAAAAGGCTTACCACAACATTTATCTTAACTCTTCCAGATGGCAATGAGGGCTATGTTGTTTATCGTGATGCCTCAAGAATTGGCCTAACTTGTGTTCTTACGCAGCATGGTAAGGTTATTGCATAAACCTCTAGACAGTTGCGGAAACATGAGCAAAATTATCCTATACACGATCTTTAGTTGGCCACAATTGTCTTTTCCCTAAAAATATGGCGGCATTATCTATACGGGGTTCATATTGATATTTTCACCGATTACCAGAGCCTTCAGTATTTACTTAAGTAGATGGATTTGAACCTACAACAAAGGAGATGGTTCAAATTGTTAAAAGACTACGATATTGACATTTTATATCATCCCGACAAAGCTAATGTTGTTGTTGATGCGCTCAGTCGGAAGTCCATGGGTAGTCTAAGTCATGTTGAAGCTGATAAGGCTGGAATTACAAAAGACCTATGCCAGCTAGCTAATTTGCAAGTACGCTTGGTAGATGCTGGAGGAGGAGGTGTCGTCGTTCAGAATATGGTAGAATCTTCCTTCGTGACTAAAGTGAAAGGCAGTAACATGCAAATCCTGAGCTTAGGAAACTGAGGGAAAGAATTCCACAGCAGCAACAACCTCTATTTGAGGTAACTAAAGATGGAGTCCTTAGATACTAGGGTCGTTTAGGTGTACCGAAAATTGGAGAGCTCTGTACAAAGATTCTTTTAGAGGCCCATTATTTGAGATATGCAGCTCACCCTGTAGTGCTGAAGATGTATCGGGACCTTCGACAGATCTATTGGTGGAATGGCATGAAAAAAGATATTGTGGAGATGGTAGTTGAATGTCCTAATTGTCAACAAGTTAAAGCTGAACATCAGAGGCCTAGAAGCCTAACCCAGTATATTAAGCTTCCGTTATGGAAACGAGACATGATAAATATGGACTTCATCACTAGTTTGCCTCGCACTCCACGAAGGTATGATTCCATTTGGGTAATTATCCATAGGCTGACGAAATCTGCTCATTTCTTGCCAGTTAGGATGACATATTCAGCTAAAGATTATTCCAGGCTTTACATTCAGAATATTTTTCTCCTTCATGGAGTTCCATTATCTCTTATCTCAGATCGAGGGGAACAATTTACAACACCATTTTTTTAGATCGTTTCAGAAGGGTCTAGGCACTCAGGTAAATCTTAGCACCGCTTTTCATCCACAAACTGATTGACAGGCAGAACGTACTATTCAGACTGTTGAGGATATGTTACGTGCTTGTATGCTAGATTTTAAAGGAAGTTCAGATCAACATCTACCTCTTATCGAGTTCGCTTATAATAACAGCTTTCAAGCTAGTATTCAGATGGCCCCTTACGAATCACTATACGGGTGGAAGTATAGGTCACCAATCGGTTGGTTTGAGATCAGGGAAGCAGAGTTGCTAGGTCCCAATCTATTCCAACAAGCTATTGAAAAGGTTAAGCTTATTAGAGATCGACTTCATACAACATAATGTCGACAGAAGTCTTATGCAGATGTTTGACGATGAAACCTAGAGTTTGATGTAGAAGAATGTGTTTTCCTGGAAGTATCGCCTATGAAGGGCGTCATGTGATTTGGAAAAAAGGGAAGCTAAGTCCTAGGTACGTTGGAACATATAAGATTATTTGAAAGATTGGCATGGTGGCATTGATTTGCCTTCAGAATTTGAAACAGTCCATCCAATATTTCATGTATCTATATTGTGGAAGTGCATTGGAGATATTTCACGTATTATGCCAATTGAGAATATTCACATTGCTGAAGATTTATCTTATGCAGAGGTACCAATATCTATTTTAGATCGGCAAGTAAGAAAGCTTCGAACTAAAGAAGTAGCTTCGGTGAAAGTGTTGTGGAGAAATAACAACATCGAGGAAATGACTTGGGAAGCGGAAGAGGAAATAAGGAAGGAGTACCCCCAACTGTTTACGACTTAAGGTTAGTCACATTTAGATAATTGAAAATTATTTCTTCACAACAACGTAATTAGATTTTAAACAGTTCGAAAGTGCAATTTATATGTCTTCTTACGAGATAGCTACACGAAGCTTAGTAGTTGAAATTTTCAAAATTGGACTTTAGGTTTGTGACTGTAAAAAATATAGACTCGCAAATAAAGTCCTATGGGAAAAAAAACTCAACCAAGGAATTTCCAAGATCCATTCGCGGGCGAATGTTCATAAGGGGGGGGGGGGGAATGTAAGATCCCATACTTTTTTTTCTATTCTTGCATAATATATGTGGCGTAGTATCGCATGGTTATATGAGGTGTATATGACTTGGTATCGTACATTGAAGATTAAGATTTAAAATGGGTGGCAATATCAAGGAACTAAACTAAGGTTTTAGGTCAAAGGGACACCTCAAAAAAAGTTTGGGATTAAAGAAATGACTCAGGTAGCACTTCACCCGTTTGAAGGTTTAAATTATCCCATACCTTGGGGATAATCCTATGAGTGTCTAACATGCTAACAATAATGTGTTACGAGGTATTATAATAGCACAATGGTCGTATGTTAAGTTTTGAAGTCAAGAAAATTAGCAAAACTAAGGTCGGCAAAAGTTATCGAAGTTTCTCTAATAAAATTTTCTCAACTTTGGGTAAAATGTCTTGGATGTTTTCTACTAATATATAAAGATTTACAAAGCCCATGACCTATAAAATTGAAGGCCTACGAGTCTAGTTTGCAACACACAAAACCTCAATTCCAACCGACATCGGAGTAATAAGTTATGAGGGTTCTACTGCGGGCTGCCTGGGCAGAATCCGGGTCGTGAACCGGGCGGGTCAAAAATATGGTATGTCGGCTTACTCGACATTTTAACCCATAAAAGCATTTCTTTAAACTTCCTAACCAGAAAGAAAGCTGAAGTGAGGGTTCTAATGGAGCTATTGCATAATGAAGGTTAGATTTTAGCGATTTCTACCATTAAAGGTTCCCCCCGTGCCTAGAAACGTGATCTCTACACATGGAAATAGTTTTCCCCTTCTTTTAGCTGCGTTTGGAGATAGTTTTTGAAGATATAAATTGGTAGTTATTGTTGGTTCTTCAAGTATTACACTTGGTTTGCTAAGGTAATCATCTCGGGACTCTTTTATAATTGTTTTTACGATGTTTTACGGATGTTTCATCAAGTTGGGGCCATATGGATAATCTGCCAATTTAAGCTCAATTATGAATTGTTTATAGGTGTGTACCATCTATGTATATATAGTGTTTGCGAAGCATAGGATGTAAGGAACAACTTTCTTGAAGAAACTATGGGCATTTGAGTGTTCATTGGAAAGGTATGTTAAGACTAAGCTCTGTCCTTCATTTTAGCACGACTCCTGGGAAATTCCTAAAACGCCAAATGTAACATTTTGCTATTCTCTTGCTAGAAATACCTTCTATGAAAGGCATTGGTATCTCAGCTGAATTCTTACATAATTCTAGTATTTTGATATTCCACTTGTTCGGATAAATAGGGTATTCGACATCTACATGTTATTTTTTCGGTGTCATTAATTATATGTCCATATGTATGAATTCTTATTCTTCTTTCGCTGGTGGGACTTAAAAATATTATAGGAGACCTTTATTATTTGTAACTAGCCCTCTTTCCCCACAAAAGTTTATTATGAAAAATCTTGAAAGTAACACACGATTTTCAACGCTCTCAAATATAACTTAAAGGTTTAAACTATTAGAACATTTAATTTTTGAAATACTTCTTTTAAAAATTATCTAGGAACCAAGTATAGGAACTAAGTAAATTATCTAGAAAGATAACCAAGTTTAGGTTATCTTTCTAAAAGTCGAGTTAGTTTTCAAGCTTACTCAGAAGAACATATGAGGTTCCATATGATGGTTTCATGTCATACAAAAGTGATTACGGGGTTATGAGAACAAGAGTACAAATGGGCCAAGATTGGAAACATGACAACGGTATCATATATGCATTATGAATCCATGACATGACATGCTATGCATTCTACCCCCGAGCTATAATCGGGAGGTATGAGGCCTATTGCCTATATTTATACGTATGAGACACCGATGCCCATAAGTTAGCGAATATGATGTCGGTTAGCTACCGAAAAGCACCACCATTGCTAGCATTTGGTTGGGTATGTCATGCATTTGAATCTATATATATGTATTCACGACATACGATTATACGAGCATACCATGCATATTTAAATAGTAGGAGGCCAAATATCAGCCATGGAGATTATTTAAGTTTCAGTTTCAGGTGGTATCTCTATTACCCTCTTATAGTAGCTACTTATGATACTACTTTCCCCTTTACATACCAGTACATTTTTATTCGTACTGACATCCCGTTGTCGGGGGACACTGCTTTTTGTTTCATGCGAGCAGGTTCAGGTAGGGATTCTAATCGACTCACCCGCTAGGATTCGGGTTCAGCTGTGAGTTGGTAAGCTCCATCTTATCCGTGAGCTATCAGAGGATGTTTTCTTTTGTTGTACAATTTGGGTATAATCGGGACCTTGTCCTAACAGTGCTTATGTCACTCATAGAGGCTATTGTGGACACATTATTTTGGGTTTTCTTTTGTAAGTTTCAATATCCAACCCATAGACTTGGCATGTATATATGTGTGTGTAAGTAGGTATGTCTTCAGTTGCGGCCTCGTCGGCTAGCTAGTATATCTTTATTTTTTTTGGCTTGTCTACCACTGTTTGTATGGGTTATTGTGATACATATCATGACCTTCATGGTCCAGGCTTCACATTTTAGATATTTTGTTGCCTGATCTTTTGTCTCACAGTTTGGTTAACTAGTATAGTTCAGTGGATAACTCGATCATATAGGTTATCGAGTGCCAGTTACGCCTCCTTATTTTGGGACGTGAAAATATATATATATATGTGTGTGTGTGTGTGTGTGTTGGAGTGCAAATTTTGATGTTCTAAAAGATCTTTGTTGTTATTGAGTGATAACTTTTAGGTTGGGTTGCTATTATTCTATTTAGGTTGTAGTTTGTAGTGGTTCGGATGGTGTGTTGGAGTACTTGTCTTCTGTGTTACTCAAAGTTGGTTTGGGATGCTTGTTGAGTAACATTGTTGTTTGATACTCATTCCATTGCTTTTTACAGTTTTGTAGGTTACGATCCTGGATCATCTAGACCTTTCCTTCTCATCTTTGTTCGAGGCTTGCTTATAGAGTTTGTGAGGTAACTATTTGTCACCTCGGCATACAATACTTACTCTTTCATCATATCTTTGTCCTTTTCTAGATATAAAGTCATTCAAACTTGCATTTCTTTTGAATCTATTGTAAAATTTTGAGGATTTTACACGTGACACTAGATTTTGGGGGTATTATGAGTTATTTAAATTTTATCCACAATATTTGTATGATGTTAGCTATTTTTATTATGTTGTTACTTCTGTATTTACCTGATTGAGTTTGGTTTAGAATACCTTGTCTAGGTGGGATAAGACATGTGTAATCATGCCCGATTTTTAGGTCGAGACACTATATTCCATCCTACCCATCTCATATGTTCTCTATACTAATATGAAATGCTCCAGGTTATTTATGTTTTATTACCGTCCTATCATTGTTTAAAGCGTTCCTATTGCGGCCCTAAGTAATTTATGACTTGTTGGAACTGACAGTTCAGTAACCACATCATTCGTTTAAATTCTGTGCAAGTTTATGATTTTTGGAGCTTTTGAAACATTAATGGTTGACTTTGATCAAAAGTTTAGGAAAACAACTTCAGAATGCAATTATGTTAGGTTGGAAACATTGAGTTTGGTTGGATGGACATTTGGTGTGGATCTTGAGGCTTTTGGGCTTATCATGAACCCTCTTGTGCAATTTGGGTTAGAATAGATTTTGGGTGTGTGACCCACTTTTTGTCGATACGACCTCAGTGGGAAGCTGTGACATCTCAGTTAAGTCCAGAATGCAAAATTTTGTGGGGTAACATATCTCATTTGCATTCATGGGGTTTTGAATGAATTTTGAGCACCCCATCGGGGATTTATCGCCTTGGTGTTTTTGGATGATGCACAAGCTAGTGGTATAGATGACTTCCTTAAGTGCAATCACGAGGAAGATGCACCTTGACAGCGTGATCGCGGAGGGCCTTGTACGTGGCTAGCGCGACCGCGTGGCCTCTTAGCTGCAATCATGTAGTGTTGCCCTATAGCGTTGACCATCTTTGGTCATCACAGTTGTGTGGGTAGGCCTCTGCGATCGCGAAGGTAGTTCAATGGTAGGACGCAATTACTACCCTCTCCCCCGCGTTTAACATGTATTGTGTGACTGGTCTTTTAAAATAAAGACCAGCCCCAATTTCAGAAAAGGAGCTGATTTAAATGTGTCATATATGTACCCATAGAGCTCCAAGTTGGCTGATTCTTTTTACTTGGATGAGATCTACTATTTTTGTAGAGGAGGAAGGCAGTCCCAGAGCATGTTTTTGAGACCCTAGATAGGGGTAGGGGCTAAGCGCGAGCGAGGTGTAGAGGTCATGCACAACGGGTGGCACAAGTGAGAGGTCGTGGTAGAGGTGCCTTTGTCGTGCATGAGCCGATTATAGAGAGGACCAGGTTCCTCATGTGTACGCTACTTCCCCATTGCTTCTGAATACTTTGTTAAGGGTGTTGGGTGTCCTTGAGGGTTTTACTCTAAGAGGTAGTGCGTCTTGCATACAAGAGAGTTCTCAATCTATGGTGTGGGCTCAAACCCTGGATTAGCCTCACGCTCCAGTTGTTCAGGATCTGATAGGGCAGCCACAAGTGGGTCTTATCTTTGAGGGTGATCCTTTACCGGGAGTTGGAGTTGAAAGTTCACATTAACTTGTATTGTCTAGGGATGAGCAGCGACGATTTGAATATTAGTTAAGAAGGATGGATCAACCTCAGTTTCTGGATGGAAAGAGTAAGGATGCGCACGAGTTCATGACTTCGTGCCAAAGGTTGCTATAGAGCATTAGGTTGGCTAAGTTTCATGAGGTTCCGTATTCTAAACTATAGTTATATGGGCCGACTAGATAGTGATGGAGAGTCTATTTAGGCTATGTACCAGTTGGATCTCCACCGCTGACCTTCAATGTGTTTGCTCGTGCCTTTGTATGACCATTTTGTCCTTTGGAGTTTGAGGGTGTAGAGCAGATTGTTGTTCGAGAACTTGAGGTAGGATAGTCTTTATCTTGTCGAGTATAAGACTTATTTCTACCCGTTATCAAGACATGCCTTGGCTATTATCCTTGATGAGGCCGAGAAGACCCACAAATTTGTTAGAGGGTTGTCCTATACTATTAATATGGAATGTCGAGGTCATCCCATGAAAAGGGTTGCTTCCAGTCCGTTGATACGCCCAAATTACACCTTCCTAAAGAAGTATAACCGGTCGTTGTCAAATAAAGAACCTAACTGAGGTTAGGATCGTTTCCATGAGGAATATGGTCTAGACTTAGGCTAATTTTTGGTTAATTGTACGTTTAGTCAGATTACTTCTGTAAAAAGGGGGAATTTGTAAACAAAGTACTTGTTGATTGATTTGTAGTAACAAGTAACAAGTGAGAAGAATTTACAGTTTGTACTATCAATATGAGATGAAACTAGGGAATATGTGGTCCCCACAAGTTCTTAACGCACTAATCCTAATAATAGTAACTCTTTCTTAGTGTTTAACATGTAATGTCGGTAAGTTAGGTATCTCCTAAGTGATTGGTCATTCAAGTAGGGAATTTCACCACACAACTTGGTCGGTCTACAGATGTGTGCTTTACTAACCCTTACCCTTGATTGCAGATTAGCCTTCGCGTATTTGGGTCAGGCTATTATATAGCGGATTATCATACTAAATCTCCGTTGTTTAAGATCTTTCTCATTCATTACTTCCTTGGCTGGGAAAGTACGAATGAGGCGAGTTCTAACATTGTGCACCGTTAAAAAGCATTCAAAACGAAGAGATTAACAATACATGCATAAACACTATTCTAGAATTACTTTATTATTAGTTTTACATTTTTAATTACTCATGGTTCCCACAACCGTAATTGTGGATTTAGTTATTCATGCTTGAGGATTCACCATTCATATTAGGGTTAATAGCGTAATTCATGAACTTACAATAAGAAGAGATGAAATCCGGAATCTTGAATTGAAGAACAAACACAAATTTCATAACCGAACTTTAAGAATTAAATGCAAAAGTGTTTGCTAAATAATTCTCAAAGCCAAAACAAAGTATTACCAAAGGTCTAACGACCCAAAAACTAAATTTACAACTATTATTTATAGAAAACAAGTCCTAAACAAAGTAGGAAAAAGAAACTAAGGAAATCTGATTTTTGGCAGGGAACCTAACGTTGGCCACCCACGGCTCGTCGAAGGAACGACGGCTCATAGGTGCCTTCGTGAATCAGCAGTTAGTCATCATTCCAGTGGGTGCCATCGACGGGTCTGACTTACGATCCATAAATCCATCGAGGGCCCGTCCTGTTCAACCATCGTTTAGGTACTAAACCTCATCTTCTCTGAAGTTATCGATGACTCATGATCTACAGCTCGTAGTAGGACTTACGGCTCGTCAGTCACCTTCGTCGATAAATACCTAGTCCATTTTTCTCAACACATCACCCATGCCTTCCACCTACAGCTCGTTAAAGGAACGATGGCTCGTAAGTGGGTTTGTCTATCACCACTTCCTATTGTTTCAAGCACTTTGAATACCAACTGCTACAAAATTTATTTCCTGCAACATTGAACAAAAATACTATCAAATCTAATAACAAAATGCCTAAGACTCATGCAAAACTCTAATTTTAATGTATCAAACATACCATAAATTCATGGTACATCATTCGTAGTGGGAGATGCAAAGGATATGGGGTTGATGGAGCAACATGAGTTCGGGGACCCTAAAATGTCCCACACTTCAGGTCAAGTTTCTAGTAGCAGGAACGCTTCAGCAGGGGTAGTTCATTCCAGCATCATGGGATAATCCATGCAGCTATGCAGGCATCCAAGGGTTTTCAGTCATCTTATGGTCCCTAGACATTAGATCAGAGATCTCAATGTTCACAACAGTTGTCTGCGGGGCGAGGCAGTTATAGTGGTTACACATGGTCTTCACAACAGTCCTTATACCAGAGACGTTGTTATGATTGTGGAGACCTAGATCATCTCATGTGGCACTATCCAACACAGGGATGGGAGAACCCAATCCTAGTTCTTTAGCTCTGGCTAGAGGACCAAAACCTTCAATTAGAATTCAGGGTAGAGCTTAGACATGCAATGGTGGTGGGACTTCTACTGGTGGTGCAATGGTTAAGCCTAGTGGAGCTAGAGGTATAGTTAAGATTAAAGGTTGCAGAGGGGCCCAGTGTTATGCTCTCCCAATGAGACCCGAGGCTGAGGCTTCCGATGCTTCTATCACAAATAACTTCATAGTCTGCCGTCAATTTGTGTTTGTATTGTTTAATCCAGGGTCTAAATTCTTTCACGTGTCTTCCTACATCATTGTTTGGTTTGATGTGGTGTATGATCATATGTTTGTAGCGATCCATGTTTATACACCCGTGGGTTAGCCCTTAGTAGTGGATCAAGTGTATTGATGTCTTGTTACTTTGGTGGGGTACGAAACTTGGGTAGACTTCATCATTTCAGGGATTGTGGATTTAGATGTAATTTTAGGTATGGATTGACTCTCTCCTTATCATGCTATTCCGGATTGTAATGGTAAGACTGGGACCTAAGCGATGTCTGGTGTTTTGAGAGTTGAGTGGAAATGTGCTAGTGGTTCTTACCCTAGTAAGGTTATTTCATTCCTATGTGCTTAGAAATTGGTTGATAAAGGTTATTTATCTTACTTAGATTTTATCAAGGAAATTAGTTTTGAGCCACGTCCCATGGAGTCCATTCAAGTTGTTTGGGAGTTTGTAGATGTATTCCCTACTGATTTTCCAGGCATTTTTCTTGATAGGGACATTTATTTCTCTATCTATTTAGAGCTAGCCACTAAGCCCATCTCTATTCCTCCATATCGCATGGCCCCAATGGAGTTGAAGGAATTGAAAAAATAGTTGTCTAATTTGTTAAGTAAGGGGTTTATTCAACTCAACGTGTCCCATTGGGGTGCACCGGTTTTGTTTGTGATGATTAAGTATGGGTCTATGAATGTGTACATTTATTATAGGAAGTTTTTAACACCTCAGATTCGGGAGAGGGCAAAAATTCCACTTTTTAAGAATCTGGTGTCAGTTCCTACGGTGCCATCCACGACCCATGGAACAACCCACGGACCGTAGGTGGTGTCCGTGGTTGGCAGGATAGTTTTCCCTAAAAAGGGTCAAGATCCACGGCCCGGATCAACGGACCGGACCATCAATGGACCCACATTCCATGGATGAGGTTCGTCGATCAAGGCCCCAAATGTTAGTCTCTGACGCCACACGATAGACTGACTAGACGGACCATCAGTTGGACCATGGTCTGTAAGTCATCACCGTCATTGGTGTAGGCAGTTATTATTTTTAGGAACTTTTGGATCTTTTTCTAATTATTTTATCCTAATACTATGTCGTTTACCCTTTACCAAAACTCCTATATTAATGTTTTAACCCCCAAATTTCTTAGGAACTTTTGGATCTTTTTCTAATTATTTTATCCTAATAATATGTCGTTTACCCTTTACCAAAACTCCTATATTAATGTTTTAACCCCCAAATTTCTTAGGAACTTTTGGATCTTTTTCTAATTATTTTATCCTAATACTATGTCGTTTACCCTTTACCAAAACTCCTATATTAATGTTTTAACCCCCAAATTTCTTAGGAACTTTTGGATCTTTTTCTAATTATTTTATCCTAATACTATGTCGTTTACCCTTTACCAAAACTCCTATATTAATGTTTTAACCCCCAAATTTCTTAGGAACTTTTGGATCTTTTTCTAATTATTTTATCCTAATACTATGTCGTTTACCCTTTACCAAAACTCCTATATTAATGTTTTAACCCCCAAATTT